>OX333072.1:36618567-37118726 GCA_946863875.1 Alloplasta piceator | reverse complement strand
GCGCTTTTATAATTTTTCCACCTACAAAAATCCGACTGATGATTGTCGGGTGATGAGCAAATAATTGATACTTTTTGTTTCGTGTCTTTTGTTGTATGACCGAGCCAGAGCTACGCAAATCGTAGTTTGTATACACACGATGTTAATGGAACGGCAAGCATGGAGAAAAAATTGGGTCAAACCAGTCACTTTACGATACAAATGATTAACTAAATCAGTGTGTTCTGGTGATATTTTTTGTTCCATAACAAACGGGCTCTTTTACTCTGTTTTTATTCCTTATCGTCTCAAATCGATTATTCTTGTTCCATTGTGTCATTCGAAATGCGCAATAAAGCCTGAGTGTCTACCGCGCGTAATCTAAAACCGCAAGTAAGACAAAAAAAGAGAACCGAGGTCGTTAAGGTACTAGTCTACTTTAGAAGGAAAAAAAAAGCAAAATAATAAAAGAAAATTCTCAGCTCCTTTATCAGATATGGCTATAAAACTGTTATTACAACATTGTTTCATCCTTCCAAAATACAAAACAAAAATTTATTTTCAATTGTCATTGAATAATTTGTAGAAGGTGCCAAAGTCGAAAATGTCTTGACCGATGACTGACAGTTAATCTCAGGATTGATAAGTTTGTAATGAAGAAATAGAAAAGCATTTGGAAGAGGATGTTTTCTACTATATCAATTTACCACTGTTAATGAAAAATCGATTCAAAACAATTGCGGATGTTTGAAATAAAAATTAAAAGATGAATTTCTCATAACTTATTTCAAACATCCCACAAACAACCTATTGCACAAATCCACGTATTCTATGCACGCACGCACCCTATAGACGCACGCAGCACATCCAATGGCCCAAACCCACCTTATACGCCCTCCCGTCAAAACGTCCTCACGCCAAAACGTCTCTGCGCCAAAAAGATCTCGCGCCAAAACGTCCCCGCGCCCAAACATCCCCGCGCCAGAATGTCCTTGCGCCCAAAACGGTCGCGCTAAAACGGCTGCGTCAAAATTAGCTTTTTTGGCCTTTTACTGTAGACTAGTACTTTAACTCCTCGAAGCGTGGGTTTAATAGATTCATGTAGTGAAAAAGTTACCGAAGCTTTTTTCTCTCTATTTTCTGTTTCCTTCTCTCGGAGCTTCCACACGAAATATCCGTCATGAAGATTTTTTTATTTGCTCGTAAGAAAAGTTGACTGCACGAAATGGCTGACGATTTTTTGACGCTCGCGGGACAAATGAAAAATAAGAGTCAATAAAGTTGACATCGAGAAAATCGGATCCATTCCAACTTGATGAAATTGGCTTTGCGCTGAATTGAAATCGATATCGATCGCTAGGATCTTATTCGTAATAAGAGGAAATTTGTTGATCCGTCAATTGCAAAGATTGAAAATTGATGGAATAATCTATCTTGGAATAATATACAAATTTCGTTAAATCCTATATAATGATTTCAGTTAGCTTGATATCATAATAATGTCGTTCGTCTCTTAAATCAAACTCTTTGTCGGTATGCAGGATTTTTTTTACATTAAACTTAAATTCTTTTTTATTATTCCAATCGAAATTTGTGATTATATAATGATAAATCTTATAATGATAATCGGTAAGTTAGTCTCCACGTTCCCGGTTAGTCCTCGAATACATTTACATAGGTTCCTTATCCGATAATTATATAATAATCGTCATGATAAAAATGATGCTCTCCGATGTTTTTGTATATTATCGCTGAAAGCAGCATGTAACAATATATAATACATATACACATATTATATATCTATATATATATATATGACTATACATTATTTGTGACACAAATATTCGCTTTTCAAGAAAAACTTTGCGGCTGAAATTTTAGACCCGCGTTCCTAAAAGGTTGCGAGTTATACGATGTCCGCTGTCCGAGTGTCACTTTGGGTCTTACGGATATATTTAATTTTTATTTATTCGTTTATTTGAAAACTTCACATTATCGTTAATCGTGAATAATTGTCAAATAATCCTTATACCTCATATTACGATTTTTATTTAAAACGGACTTAAAGGGTCTTGTCATTTTTTATCATTACATGCTGACTTCGATAGTTTGAAATTTACCGTTTTGATCCGATCAATTGTAACATATTTATATAATACAAGTATAAACTTTTTGCGTACTCGAAAGGTAACCGTAGTAACCCTTAGTAACCAGAATAATAATAATTATTATTACAACCCTAAAAAGTTTCTCTCCCTCTTACTCTCTCTCTTTCTCTCTTTTTATACTGAACAAAACAATGGATGTGGAAACTTTTGTTTTAACTGGTGTTATTTCTTCTCCCCTTGATCGCAATTTTCTATGTATATATGTTTATATATACGTTAGGGTGTCCGTTATTTCCCAAGTTGGCGTTTTTTCAATTCTTCCCCCTAGATCATTTGTACGTCACCTAAAACGAATTTTTTAAAAACCGTTTTGGAACTGATTTGACCTTGCCTCTTAGACGGTTTTTTCCCAATTTAAAATACATGGAAATTTTGTGTTTTTTGCATTGTTTTTTTTTCTTCCACCGAAAAATTATTAAAAATAAAACAATCATTGATTGAGGTTCAAATAAAGTTCTTTCAAAAGGAAACCCTTTTAATTGGCGACAAATAATATAGTGATAATTTGCACAAGCTTTAAAGACCCACAACATTTTTTTATTTTTTATTGTCGGCAAATCATTAGTAGGTACCTACTGAATCTTAATCTTATATAATCTGAACAAATTTGATAACTTGTATAGTGAGGAACGAATAACATGTTTTTTAAATTAGTTAAGTAAAAATTCCTTTTTTTAAATTTAAATTGATTTATATGTAATGATTTTTTTCAAACGATCCTATTTTATAAGTACAATGTATTTCACATTTTCCTAATCTTCCTGAGCCCGTTTTTCGCGTATGATGGAATAATAATTGCAATACTTGTTTGTTTGTTGGTAATTCACTACCATCAACTTTTTCTGTTGCGTCACCTAACAGATATATTATTAATAAATTTCTGAGAAACGTGATGCTCGAGAATTTTGATTCTATAAAAATGGCATAGAATCGATGGGAACGTGACTCACAGCGCTAACAGCGGGAAATCCCGGAAGTTGAATTTGACTAAGAGCTTTCTATTTTCACCGCGCAGCGCTGTGAGCGCTTAAAGGGCTGCGAGCCTCCTTCTCATCAGCACGACGCCATTTTGGCGAACATCATGTCTCTCAGAAATTAGATATATTTGTTGGGTGACGTTGCGGAAAAAATTGATGGTAACAAATTACCAACAAACAAACAAGTACTGTAATTATTATTCTGTCATACGCGAAAAAATGGGTCAGGAAGATTAGGAAAATGTAAAATACATTATACTCATAAAATAGGATCGTTCGAAAAAAAATCATTATTCATAAATGAATTAAAATTTCAAAAAAAGTACATTTTACTTGACTCATTTGGAAAACATGTTATTTGTTCCTCACTATTCAAGTTATAAAATTTGTTAAGATCATATAAGATTAAGATTCATGAGGTATTAATGATTTGCCGAAAATAAAAAATGAAAAATTTTTGTTGGTTTTTAAAGCTCGTGCAAACTATCACTATATGATTTTTGGCCAATTAAAAAATGTTTCCTTTTAGAGGAACCTTATTCGAAGCTGAATCAATGATTTTTTTAATTTGAATAATATTTCGGTGGAAGAAAAAAAATATAACGCAAAAAAAGTAAAATTCTCATGTATTTTAAATAGGGAAAAACTGTCTAAAAAACAAGGTCAAATCACTTCCAAAACGGTTTCTTTTTTATCCAAGTTCGATTTAGGTGATGTACAAATGATCTAGGGAGGGGGGGAGGGAATAAAAAAAAACGCAAGTTAGGAAATAACGGACACCCTAATTTATATATATATATATATATGGGTCAAGATTTCGGAAGGCAGCATGCGTTTGGGCCTCATAGTCGACGATTGTTTTGTAACTTTAGGGACACATAGTACAGTATGAGAGTACACTCTGGATTTTTTTTTGATTTTTAAATCGACCAGTTTCACTGTATCGATCACGTCATTTTTTTGAAATTTCCTAAATGTCATGTTTTAATCAATTTCTCTAGACCCCGGTAACTAAAAAAAAAATGCCAACATAAATTTTTATCGAAAAAATGTAAGCTTTTCAAACAAAAATTTCCAAATACGTACCAATTCGTATAAACATAGAAAAATAGGTTTTTTTTCCTCAAAAAGGCGTTTTATCGATGAGCCTACACTCCAATCTGTTTTTTTTATATTCTTTTCGGATTTCTGAAGTTTTTTTACACGAAAAAACTCTTTTTCCGGAGTGGGATCTCTTCGACATCGGACCGTTATGTATTGAATATAATCTGAGTTGCTGTAAATGTCGAGAGAATAGTGCGGATACAATACTGCTTACTGCGCTAGCATCGTATTGTATTGTTACTATTATTTTTTTATCAACGTCGTTATGAGTTTTTAACTTAACTTCTAATTTATTAGTACTGTAACAGGAGGATTTGACTAGGAGAAAAAATAATAATACCCTGAAAGCAATATAATATACACGATTCCGGGAAATAGGTGTGTAAACAAACTTTAAGAATCATCCATTCATCTTTTATGAAAATATTTATTGACGCATGTTTAATTTGGCGCAAAAAAAATATTTAACAATTTTTACTTGTTTCACATTGGTTGCTTTTGAGTATACTCAAAAAAAATTATTCAACAATTAATTGGCGAAAAATTAACCATACGTCAATAAATACTTTCATAAAAGATGAATGGATGTTTTTAAAAGTTTTTTAAAAAGTTTTTTTTTTAAGTTTCGATGAAAATATATATCGAAATTTGTTTTTTTTAATTACAGTGGTCTAGCGAAATTCATTAAAACATGACATTCAAGAAATTTCAAAAAAATGACGTCATCGGTACAGTGAAACGAATCGATTTGAAAATCCAAAAAAAATTTCAGAGTGTACTCTCATACTGTACTATGTGTCCCTAAAGTTACAAAACAATCGTCGACTATGAGGCCCAAACGCATGCTGCCTTTCGGAATTTTGACCCATATATCTATATTTATATGGGAAGATCCATTACTTTTCGAACTTATCCTACGGGGTCAGATCAGCAATTTGGCTGCTGATTTTTTTCAAGAAAATAGGTCATAAAAAAAGACGATCCTGAAATTTTCGGCTCAAAATAATAAAATTTGTTGGCGGTAGAAATTTTTGAATTTGAAAAAAAATCGATTTATTAGTCATTTTCACGATTTTTTTGCACGAACTTCTACGAGGCTTACGTTAGGCAATCGCGTAGAATGGCATTTCGCTTCTTTGACCTCCTATTTCCAATAAAAAAAAATAGTTTTTTAGGCAAAAGCAAAATCCGGTTAATTGCAGACCCATTCCATGAACTTCTATTTTCGCAAAATCTTGCGTAAATTTGAAACGCTGTCAGGTCAAGAATTTTCCACGTAGACTAATTTCCGACGGCTCAAATTTTTCGTCTTGGTATAACTATAACACCGGCACACAAAATAAAAAAAGTGGTCTGTACTTTTGACCAGACCCACCTATCTCTATGTATTTTGATGCGCTGAATCCGAATTCAAAGTCCGTTCGGCTCATACACCCTCAAAATTTTGAGTAAATTGCGAAAAACCGCTAAGAATAACAAAAAATTGCGAAAAATCGCAGTTATAAGTATGCATTTTTTCTTATTCAACTGGATCAAGTATGTTTCTTATGTATTTTGATGCGCTGAACCCGAATCCGAAGTCAATTTTGCTCATACACCCTCAAAATTTGAAGTAAATTGCGAAAAACCGCTAAAAATGCCAAAAAATGGCCGAAAATCGCAGTTATGAGTATGAAAATGTTTTTATTGAACTGGATCAAGTATGTTTCTTATGTACTTTGATGCACTGAATCAGATTGCCGAGTCTGTTAAACTTGATCATGCATACACTGCCGTCCAAAAGTTTGGAAACACTTGGCCCGATTACGCGCCGTACAAAAAGTTTCACTGCTCTTTCAAAAATGAAAATATTTCAATTCAACAAACGGCGTTTCCAAGAAGATACATTCAGCTTCATTTTGCTTCAGCCGAAATTTTTTTTGTATTTTTTTCAAAATTCGGTAAGTCCTTTGAAGCATGGTCGTTTTTTTGTTCTTTTTTGGCGTTGAAATTTTGGCGTACAACCCATGAAATTTTTTAAAAACTGTTTTTTGCATAAAAAACTTGTGGAGGGGAGTATAAGCTTCAATTTTGTTTTTTAAAAAGTTTCGTACGATTGTTTCGCAAAAATATTCAAATATTTGTAAAAAACGATCATATTTGTAAAAAACGATCATAAATCACTAAGTGGGTAAAAAGTTGCATACAATTATTCTGGATTCAATCAGATTATTTCCGAATTTTTTTCCAACATTTTTTTTTCAAATTTTTCCCTAGTCACGAGGTATTTTTTTTATCTGAAACAATCGGGTCTCTTACCTCATCTACACGGGTTTTCTGATAAAAAAAGCCATGTTAATGACTTTTTCCGAAGAAAAAGCCGTGTAGATGAGGTAAGAGACTCCATGTTAAAGATGTTAAAGAATATCGTTGACAGGGAAAAATCCCGAAAAAAAAATGTTGAGAAAAAATTCTGAACAAATTTCACCAAATCCAAAACAACTGGATGCAACTTTTTACCTGCTTAATGATTTCACAAAAACTCAGTAGTTTTGGAGTTACGCTTTATTTTTTAATATGGTTGTTTTTTGCGAAAAAAAAATTGTACGACACTTTTTAACAATCAAAATTGAAACTTATACTCCCCTCCACAAGTTTTTCATGTGAGAAACAGTTCAAAAAAAATTTCATGGGTCGTATGCCAAAAAAGACGAAAAAACGACCATATGTTTCAAAGGACGTACCGAATTAAAAAAAAATCCATTTTTTTTTGGATAAAACAAAATGAAGCTGAATATATCCTCTTTGAAACGCCGCTTTTAAAATCAAAATACCCTTATTTTTAAAAGAGCAGTGCAACTTTTTTTTGCGGCTGGGAATTGGGGCAAGTGTGTTCACACTTTTAGACGGCAGTGAATGCATGGTCGAGATTAACAGACTCGGCAATCGGATTCAACGCATCAAAATACATAATTAACATACTTGATCCAGTTTAATAAAATTTGTTTCATGTTCATTACTGCGATTTTTCGCAAATTTTAGTCATTTTTAGCGGTTTTTCGCAGTTTGCTCCAACTTTTGATAGTGTACGAGCCAAACAGATTTCGAATTCAGATTCAGCGCATCAAAATACATGAAAAGCATACTTGATCTAATTCAATCTAGAGAAATTCATATTCATAACTGCGATTTTTCGCAATTTTTAGCCATTTTTAGCGGTTTTTCGCAATTTACTCAACATTTTGAGGGTGTATGAGCCAAACGGACTTTAGATTCGGATTCAGCGTATCAAAATACGTATAAATAGGTGGGTCTGGTCAAAAGTACAGACCACTTTTTCGATTTTGAGTGCCGGTGTAATCAACTACACTAATTTTTAGATATTGCAAAGTTCTTTTTTATACACGGCCTCGCAAAGCCAACGAAATTCTGAAAAATAGCCGTTCTCAGATAGCCGTAACTTTTTTCTATCAACTTAAAATTGCTCGAAATTTTCAGGAAATATACTTTATTATATCCGCAAACAACGCTGAAAATGTCAAGCTTGGTTTTGAACTGGTTTACGAGCGGTGAATTTTTTGAATGGTCCAGTTTTCCTTCTAATCTTTTCTGTTTTATGGCATTATCAATGACTTACTGAATCGCGCGTGTAAAATTTACTCTCTTTTCTTAATAAGTGCAACAAAAAAGTATGAAAATCGTGCAAAATTATATATCAAACGATCCGACAGCGTTAAGACCATCAAGGACACAAGATTGTACCATTGCTATAAACCCATTGACGTTAAGAGTATAGCAATGAGTACACGGAGAGAATTTTATACGAAAAATTGCTATGCATGCTTAGTAGTCAGGTACCATATTGTTATGAGCGTAAATGGTAAATTAGTAGTAAAATTACTATGTTCATACCATGTACATATCATAGTAATTTTACTACTAATGACAATATGGTACCCGACTACTAAGCATACACAGTAATTTTCCGTATAAAATTTTCTCCGTGTATCACTTCGTTCGATAAAGATAATCAAATACCCAAATTGAAATCCTGAAATATAATGTAAAAGATAAATAAAAATATTATATAACTATAATAATCATATTCTCGTAGAGTATGTGTCTTTCTTATATAGCGGTAGATATTATAGGGCTCTGAGTTAAATTTTTATAACATTACTTTGATATATAATTTGGCAAGGTTTTCATATTTTTTTATTACACTTATTAAGAGAAAAGTGTTAATTTTACACGCGCGATTCAGTAAGTCATTGATAATGCCACAAAACAGGAAAGATTACAAAGAAAACTGGACCATTTAAAAAATTCACCGCTCGTAAACCAGTTCAAAACCAAGCTTGACATTTTCAGCGTTTTTTGGTGATATAATAAAGTATATTTCCTGAAAATTTCAAGCGATTTCAAGTTGATAGAAAAAAGTTACGGCTATCTGAAAACGGCGATTTTTCAGAATGTCGTTGGCTTTGCGAGGCCGTGTATAAAAAAGAACGTTGTGATATCTAAAAATTAGTGTAGGTAATCATAGCATATACCAAGACGAAAATTTTAAGCTGTCAGAAATTAGTCTACGTGGAAAATCCTTGACCTGAATACGTTTCAAATTTACGCCAAATTTTGCGAAAATAGAAGTTCAAGGAAGGGGTCCGCAATTAACCGGATTTTGCTTTTGCCTAAAAAACTATTTTTTTATTGAAAATAGGAGGTCGAAGAAGGGAAATACTGTTCTACTCGATTGTCCAAGCCTCGTAGAAGTTCGTGCAAAAAAACCGTGAAAATGACTGGTAAATCGATTTTTTTCAAAATGCAAAAATTTCTACCGTCAACATATTTTATTATTTTGAGCTGAAAATTTCTTATGTCTTTTCTTATGACCACTTTCTTGAAAAAAATCAGCAGCCAAATCGCTGATCCGACCCCGCAGGATAAGTTCGAAAAGTAATGGATCTTTCCATAAATATATGTGTGTGTGTGTGTGTGTGTGTGTGTGTGTGTGTGTGTGCGTGCGTGCGTGCGTGTGTGTGCGCGTGTTTGTGTGTGTGTGTGTGTGTGTGTGTGTGTGTGTGTGTGTGTGTGCGTGTGTATTAAATATAGTTCAGACGATAAAGAAAGCGAAGAAATCGAATCTTCACAATCCCATGCAACGATTTTGCTCCGACAAGATAAGGAGATACTGCTTTGTTCCATTTATTTTTATTACAACCGTATAATGAATGTCCCTATGTACATGGCTCTCGATGCACGTTTCAAGAAATACGCGTTTTCAATATTATAAATCTCGTTCGATCATTTAAAATTGTTCGTTGATATCACTGTAACGATAAAAAATATGAATCTCCACGTGAAAGAGATAAGGGTTCTAGGGTGGATAGATTTTTCATCTTCCATTGCTTTCTTATTGCACGTTTTGTGCTATCAATATATTCATTTTGAAATTTCACTGCAAACGTTTCTCACTCTGTATATTTAGAGGAGAGTTCAGGAAAAATATAATTCATGTACCCGCTGAGTACATTTTTTTGGTTAATCTTGCTTTTTTAAGTAAAAATATTTAAATTTTACTTTTGCGTCTATTTTACAGTGAACCAGCTTCCTTTTTCTGTATTTTTTTCGGCAATAGAGTTACTTGTTATTATTTACGCGGAAATAATGAGTTGGTTCCCACAACAAACTCTTTATTGGTTGGGTGTTGGTTGATCGTGGCAACCAATAATATAGTTGCCATAACCACGTCTATTTCATTGTGCCAACCATTTTTAATTGGTTGTGGAAAAATTGTATTTGCAACTGATTTGAGTGATTGTCACAACCACTATCGGCGTAGTATCTGTGCGACCCTCACAAAACCAATGTTCGTGGTGACTGCAACCAACCGTAGTTGTTGGCGCCGGCGGCCTCATGCAACAGCTCTCGGAACTAGAACACCGAGTCATTTTTTTGGTTGCTCTAACCATTTTATTAGTGACATAATTAAGGGAGACGCGAAAACGTGTAAAAGTGTCGGGTGTGTGGAGAAATTATGGACGATCTTCTGGAATTGCGGGGGCATCCTGACCTCGCAACCAAATTTAACTGTATGTTTATTAAAATCGCGCTTCTTGAAGGATTAATCTATTTCATGTTTCATGCTTTGCGCACGGAAAAAAACGAGTTGATTGTGGCAACTGACTGGTTTGTAAGATATACTTTCAGTAATAGGTTGGTTGGGGCAATCATTTTCGTGGCTCTCGCAACCATTTTTTTATTAGCTGGGTGTTCGACAACCAATACTATAGTTGCGGCAGCCACGTAAATGGTTGCCCCAACCAACTAGTTACTAGAAGTATATCTTACAGACCAGTTGGTTGCCACAACCAACTCATTTTTTCCGTGCGATTTCTCATCACCTTTCCGATGTTCTAAAAAATTTTCATGGCACATAAGCTTCTTCCGTGTCCCTTACATATAGAATTAGCGAGCAGAGTGTTTATGAAAAAATGAACATCATAAGCAAATTAAATTTTCTCTCGCTGGAAAAATTCCGAATTTGTATAACCACAGACTTTTTTCAAGTGTTAAATGATTTTATTCCTAATCGTATATTTTCTTCCTATCGTTGATGAATTAGCTGCGACCAATAGATAAATTGGTTCTATCTAAAAGTTATTTGGTTGTATCAAAAGAGGGAAATGATAACATCGACAAAGAAATTGTTTGCTTCGACTACTAAAATGGCTGTGTCAACTATATTTAGCATCGTGATACAACCAACTCATTGGTTACGACATCCACGTAGCACGTGGTTGTACCAGCTACTTTAGTAACCAACTAGAAATGGTTGCCCTCAACCAACTGGTTGTTAGAAGCCAATATTACAAATATTGTCGGTTGGGGAAACCATTTTATTTATTGCCAAAACCAACTCGCTTTTTCCGTAAGAAAATGGAAGTTAGATTTTTGCCATTTTGTACGAATGCGTAACCTTTCAAAGTCGAAAATTTGATAAAGTCTTTTTGCACATTCGTTATTTAACAAACCGTAGTACGCCTCAACTCTTTTAGAAAATACATTAATATTGAGAGGCATTTTTTCATCGATTCACGTTGTTGGTAACATTATTTTCCAACTCTCCTCTATATAGATATTTCACTCTAATTATTGCCGCCTTCCTTCATCCAGAATGCGATGAAAGGGCTCGAGAGGTTTCTAAAAGCTCATCTTTCTCTCGCTCTCTCTTTCTCTATCGAGCAAATCGAAACTTTCCTATCAGTGAATTCCATATGATTTCTCGTAATTTCACATTTTCGATAGTTAGCACATCAAAATGAGGATCAAGCAAATCACTCCTACACTTTCTGCACAAGCTTCCATACACATGAGCGTGGAAGATATTGGTATGAAAATGTTAATCGATCTGTCAACATTAGACTCCATTATTTAGTTGTTGATTTGTTGAGCGGCCGTGTAGATAGATATGTTGTAAGAAGAATCGGCTTCGATTCGGCCAGTAATTCCAGATGTTATCGGAACGATTTTTTCTCAATTTTTAACGTTTCGATCCTGTTTAGGATCCTTTTCAGAATTTAATTTAATCTATAAATTTTGTATAAAATGTTAACAAGCATAATATATAGTAATAAATAATATGTATATTTGTTCGTGATTGTACTTTGATCATTTCATGTTTATAGGTTATGTAATCTGTCATATCGGCTAACCTGAAATCTCTGTGCAATTCCGGCTTCATGATCGTGAATTTCGAAGATAATCCTTTTGATTTATTGAAGTAAGTCAATAAGGTTTGTAGTATTGAGTAGGAAGATTGATCTATTTTAATCAATTCCATGATTTTATTGCAGTTGATTATGGAGAACGATCGTTTTTTTGTGAACGTTTTCATCTGTATAAGTTATTAGTTTTCGGTGAAAATTATGTAAATGAAAGATTTTTTATATGAATAAATAAATTGTTGAATATAGATATGAGTGTGATAATTACCAATTACAATTGTGAGGTGGATTTTCTTCGAAATGCACTATTAAAGCTCGAAATATTTCAATTTTACATTTCATCGCGTGTGATCTCAAATCGATCGAGTGAATAAGTGGCATGTGGGGTTACAGAGAGTAAGGGGAGTATGAGAAGTCGTTGATTCAGTGCCGTATGTAGATAATTCTAATTTTATGCATGTAAGGACTTCGATCAAGTGAATTAGATTAATTTGTTGTCAATTTTGTTTAAATAAAACCTGATGATCATCACAAGTGATGAGGGATGATTAATTTGTTGTCAATTATGTGTAAATAATACTTAATGATTATAATAAAGAATATGAGATGAATTTTGCGAGTACTAATATTGATTATATAAATGTTTATGAGATGAGTTTTATTAGTATTAACATTGATTATGTGAATGTATATGAATTTTTAATACTTTTGAGTGATTATAGTATTGTGTTATATATGCCACTGAGCTTGTCAATGTCTGTTCTAAAATTAATTGAGTTTGTGTGAGATTTTATTTCTATCATTTCCAAAATTAGTCGTTTTTTTAGCCATTTTTCAGTATTTAAGATTTTAACATCGTCAAATTTGAAATTGTGTTTGTTTTCGATGTCGTGTTTTGCAAAAGCAGTGTGTTGTGCATCAGTGTGTTCTAGGCTGTTTTTATGTTTGTTAATTCTAGTTTTTAAGTATCTTTTGGTTTGACCTATGTAGACTGAGTCACAATCATTGCATTCTATTTATACACAACGTTTGATTTGTTTAAATTATCTATTTTGTCTTTGGTGGAGCCGATGATCGATAGGATATTTTGTTTATTGTTGGTAACTAGTGTTATGTTGTATTGTTGAAAAAGTCGGATTAATTGATGATGGATGTTTGTGGCATATGGTAGATTTATCAATCTGTACCAATTTGTTATAATTGAATTTTGTTGTCTGATTAGTAGGATATTTAGAAACGGAATTTGATTGTTTGTTTCAGTTTCTATTGTGAATTGTAATTTAGTATCATATGAGTTAAAGATTTCAAGAGTTGAGTTGATTTTGTTTGTTGGAAAAGCAATGATGATATCATCTACATATCTTTTATATAATGGTAGTGTGAATTTTAATTTTTCTAAACAAGTTGTTTCCAGGTCGATCATGACTATGTTTGAGAGTATTGGAGCCAGAGGAGAACCCATTGGTAATCCGAAGATTGGTTGATAAATTTTGTTTTCAAAGGTGAAATAGGTAGAGAACATTATGAATTCTATGGCTTTGATGATTTCATCTAGTGTGAATTTGGTTGAGAATAAATTCGATCTTTTTTGTAGACTTTGAATTACAAGTTTTAGTGGAATGTTTGTGTACAATGATGTGACGTCAAAGGAAACGAGTTTATAATCATTTGGAATGTTGATGTTAGCAACAATTGTTTTAAAAGTGACGCTGTCTTTGATGTGTGAGGAAGTTGTGTCAATTAGTGATGATAGTTTTGTTTGGATGAAATCAGCAAGTTTATGTATAGGACTATTGATAGAAGAAACTATTGGGCGAAGAGGATAGTTTTGTTTATGGATTTTTGGAAGGCAATAAAGGCGAGATAAAGTGCAGTTTTCTGCTTTCAGATGTTTGAGAGTCATTTCGTCGATAATTTTTAGAGTTCGTCATCTGGTCAAGATGTTATGACAGCCGCTATGACAGATTACATAACCTATAAACATGAAATGATCAAACTACAATCACGAACAATATATATGTTATTTATTACTATATATTACGCTTGTTAACATTTTATACAAAATTTGTAGATTAAATAAAATTCTGAAGAGGATCCTAAACAGGATCGAAATGTTAAAAATTGAGAAAAAATCGTTTCGATAACATTTGGAATTACTGGCCGAATCAAAGCCGATTCTTCTTACAACATATCCATTATTTAGTCTCGTATATTAGACGTTATAAGAGCGTCTCTTGTTTATGCGAGTTGCTTGGTTATGCGAGAGACAAAAGAGGAACGGGATTTAACGGCGTGTTTATGCCTATTAGTTCTGCGCGGATCTCAATGTTCCTGCAGACTTAGTGTAAAACACGCGTACTTCAGATTTTGACGTTATTAACGATGAGACTTGATGCGCGCATGTAAATTTCTCTTAAATGTTGAGGAATCCTCCTGAATTCTCATTGTTTCCTCGAATATCTCAGTTGCACGTGTTTGTTTTTGCTTTGTTTTAGAATCATGGATGATTTTTTGGCGATTGATTTTCTATAAGCCTAATACCAAACTTGCGCTTTTCATCTACAAATTCCTACACGTCAATATGGTTAAAAAATTCAAGAATTAGACTGCTTCTGCTAAGACACTAATTCAAAATTCATATATTTATATTGTTGAAAAGTTTTTTTTTCAAAATTTATTTATACATTTATATTCTATTATGTTCATATATATATGTATATATATATATATATATATATATATATATATATATATATATATATATATATATTAGTAGTAATGGAATCTTTTTTGTTACAAATAAAACGTCGAAGATCGATCGAGGGAACCATTTATGTACATAATCCTAAGCGTTTTTATTTTATTTTTAATTCTATAGGAAACCGTTTCGTGGTTCGTCCATTCTCCGTTTCGGGCTTATTTTTTTGTTGAATTTTGAATATTATTTTCTTTATTTGTCAGTGATTATCAATAATTATGTCGTATCTCTTTTATTACCTAGAATTATTCGTATTTATTAATTCTGCTAGATTTGATCCTTAAGTCCTGATCGCGGACATGTCGATTTCGAATAAGCGAACATTGCCGATTAAAACAACCGGCAACTCAATTCAAGTCACGATTAAAAACGTACGAAGAATAAAATGTTATTATTGTTACCTATTTTTATGTGACAGGTATACCAATACAGATTATCGGTTTAATGTACATATAAATATTATATGTATCATATATATGATATATATATCATTCACAATATAAGATTCCTGTGTCTTTCTTTTTTAACTAACATTTATTCATCTTCGATAGGACTGAATATAATTTTAGATCAGAGAGCGGATTGTCGTTTTAGGTTTGAGTTTGTGAATTGAATCTTTTTTATGCAAAATGATTCGAAGTAATGGATTGCTGCGTATCAGGTTATACAATTGATGTTCAAATGATATCTACGCTTCTTTTACTGTTTTTGATATATATACACACGCATACGCACGCACACTTAATTGCTCATATACATATGTAATTTCAAAAGTTTGTAGGATATTATTGCTCGACTTCTCCGTATTTTTGTTTCGCGAATAATAATGATGATTTCGACCACGTTGCGAACCTTGGGCCGGTAATAAAAAACTTAAGGGTAGTGAAAATTTGAAGGCCGAGAGTTTTTATCTTCTCTTTCTGTCGAGGAAAAAAATGGAAAGTGAAACTCATTCTAACCTCTTAACTCATGCAAGGGCTCGAGTAGTAAACATTTTAAACATTGCTGTCTATGTTTTTCTCACTTCCGCTTACTCTTACTCGCGTGCAAATTCTCGGTCCGTAAGTGTGGGTGTGTGTATGTGCTGCTCTTTGCGAGTTTTCATCGTTCACGAGGATGCCGACAAGCGGTTGTACGTGAAATATTTTTGTCCGCTCACTGAAACTTTGAGTGTCTTGTCGCCGTCGTCATCAACAACAATCCCAGTCCAGGTCAAGTGGGAGGGACCCGCTACATAGTGTAACAAAGATGGCAAAGATGCAGAGTTCTCGTTTTTTTTCGTTTCGTTTTCTTTTCTGTTTTTTTTACTTCCCTTTTAGTCTTCGCTGTACTAGTGCTTATGCCATATATTCATACATGTACATAGTACATAGCCTAGGGAACCTCGGAGCTTGTGATTCTGTTAAATCCACAATCACGTATAAAGTTTAACCTAATTAAAATTTGTCTAGAATTCTTTGCCTTTCATTCGTCGAACTTTTTCTTCATATTATTTTTTCCTATCTGAATACTAATTGGTGATTTGGGAGATTAGAGCGATTTTTTCCCCCGGATAGGAAGCGGATTCTCGGTAAGTCTGTATGTGTATGTGTGTGTGTGTGTGTGTGTGTGTGTGTGTGTGTGTACATATGTCTGTATGCATGCGCTCGTCAGTGCAACTACAACTCTTTAAATATCCCTCCATAGTAATAAACCATATATAATAAACCAATCAACTTCGCATCAAGATTTCTGGAGGAAGCTTACTTCTTTTTTACCCCATGAAGGTGCCAACCTCTTCCTATGTTCCAAGCTGGCACTAGTTCATGCACCTTGACTTTGTAGCATTCTCGTCGAACTTTAAGCCAGCGTCTGATTGCTCAAGGGGATATTCATCTGTGCATTTTCACTGCCTTTTACAGCATGGCACTTCTTCTTCGTTTTGTCGGCAACCACGTCGCCAGTGGTTATTGGTTTCACAAACGGGAAGCTGACAATTCTCTTGCAATGCGGTCCTACTTGGACTCGTTAATGACAATGACACAAATTATTTGTAAAGTATACGACGAAATGCCCGACGAAAGTCTTTATTGAATACCGTGTAAATAACGGGATTAAGGGCGGAATTCATATAACCGAGCCAAAATGCAATCGCGAAAGCCTGGACGGGTATATCGAGAGTCGGAAACAATGGTTTTACAATATAGAGAAAGAAAAATGGCAACCAGCAAGCTATGAAACTTCCCATTATGAGGCCGAGTATGAGTGTCGCTCGTTTTTCCTTTTTACGCGCTAAGCGTCTCTTCTCGCGCTCTGGATCACGTGGTTTCGGTGGTTTAGCGTCTTCCTGGATATCCTTGGCAGAGTGCTTGCTCGGATCCGGGTGCTCCCTCTTGAGCTTACCGATTGCTTTACGGCCGAAAATTGGTCTGCAAAGCTTCAGCTTAAGAGGCTTGACCACCGCGCACCTGGACACGACACCGCTGTCAGACGAGGATGGATCGAACTCCGAGACCATGTCGATGTCTATACCGACACTTGAGGCACGGCATCGAGATTGAACGATGCCGCTGTGAGTAGATGGTGCAGCAGCGTCACCGGAACCATTCACTGACAGGCCCGCCATCAGATTCGTCTTCTGCATCGGTATCGGCATGCTTACCTATTTAGTTAGTTATCGTGTGTTATTCAAATTATCACCGTTTGCGCAATGATTTTTTGCTGAGGTCGTAAACATCGCATTGAGAAAAATGGCTTTTCTTTCGATTGTTCGCCGAGTATGATTCATTTGATTTAGTTTCATAATTCGCGCATTTACCAGTGCAATGGGTACACTTACAGTTCTAACTCCCATATCTTCATCAGACATTTCTACCGCAATGATACTCTATCTTAATATTTTTATTAAATATCAGGAATTTGATATTTCTACGAGAGCTAGGAAGAAAACTCGAAGTAAGGAGTATTTTGCAATTCAAATCTTCGGAGTATTTTAATTGCTTGTCTTCCAAGTTCATCAAGTTCAGTGGGTACTTGAAGTACAAATATTCGAGGTGTAAATACTTGTGCTTCATCTAAATGATGAGTACTTGAAGTGCAACAACAGACAATTGATGAACATGCCCCTTAAGTGATAAGCAAGTACTTTTTTCAAGTACTTGGTAATCGTGGAGATCGATGGCTTTTCCGAATTTGTGTGGTTCCCGATTGTTTTTGGGAATACCCTTTTTTCTAGCAGCAACAATGTTATTTCTTTGGGTAGCTTAGAAAAATTACGTTCTACTATTTTTATTTGCAAAAAACCACGAAAAAAATGTCCACATCCCTAAGGGAGATAAATAAAATAGTTTGTGAGATTACCAATTCACGTAGAATCGGATGTTATAGGTTTCTCCTAAAAAAATTATACACATTCGAATTTTTGAAAATTTAGAGAAACTAATTTTTCGTAGTGGTATCCTTAGTTCCTTTGATTTAATATCGTTATTAGATTGCAAAAAAAAACATCCGCGGAAATAATCACCTTTGACTACATTTAGAACGTCAAGAAGAATTGTTCTTTATTGCTAAAAAAATTTTATGTGTGAACTTTTCTGAGCTCTCGCGATATTCTGAACAAAAGCTTGAATTGCGTTGTCATTGTGTTTTATTTTTCTGTGCGGTTCATTGAGAAAAAAATCGTTGGGTCCAACTTTTTTGAGCTCTTCTGGTGGAATATGATTGCTGGTATTAAAAGACATAGTATCTTGGATGAAAATGCGATATTGTAAAAATTTGGAAGAGCCATCAAACTGCATAATTACCGAATAACTTGAATCAAAGGTATAGTGTACAGAAGTACTCTAATGAAGCTCATCCTATCATCAATAGACTGTATAATAGGCTTTATTTTTTAAGTGGTCATAATACATACACATGTATGACAAGCTTCAGGGACAGTAAATCGATTTTTTATACTCGATGAAACTATCTAAATCGTTGTTCATCGATTTTTACAGAACTTGAGAACTTGTACTACTTATCGCGGTTATGCGGTAGAGATTATTACTTAAAGGAGTTGAATTGTGGTGAGTTTGTTATTCGGTAGAGTAATTTGGAAGAGATGTAATTATAGAATTTTATTGCAGTAGGAATGTACGTGTGGTAAGCAGATGATTGGGACAGCTATAATTGTGCCGCATAATCTAGCCTGATTCGAGCATATGAGCTTATTAGCTTGTTTCATTCATATGAAGTTAAAAAACAATAAAAAAAATCCACTTTTCTCGGGGTATATATATTCTTTCTAATCCTCTTAAGATGGCGGATTGGCCCCGAATTTTGTTCAGCGCGGGTTATCTGACATTTAGAAAAAGTATGCAATGATATTATTTCAATACTTGTTAGCCATACAGATTAGTAAAATCCGTATAAAAATGAACTTAACTGTAACGAATTGTATTCCTAAGATTATTTTTACTAACATCGTAATTTTCAATTAAATCAATGGAAATATTAGTCTTTTCATTGCGCCTTAAGAGGATCAACCCTTCGTTGCCAGATCTTTGTGATACCGCTAACATTATATTGTCACACAGAATCGAATTGGCTGAATTGATTTGACAATGGTTGTTATTAAAAAAAAATGTACGAGTTGATTGGAATGAAAAAGTAACGAAACACACTTCGGACATTGTAGAACGTTCCCTCTAACGTTTTTCCGATAATAACGTATCCAATCCAATGATAACACGTTGATAAAAGTTCGTAACGGCCTAAATTTTTGAAAGTCAAATTATTATTAAAGCAAGTATAACTTTCATGTCTAACATTGTCAATTCGTATTTCTTAATGATAGTTATCAGGCGGAAAACTTGAAAAAACGAATATTACTCTACTGCGCGTTTGAACAAACGCATTTATTATAAGAGCCAAAATAGAAAATGTTGCGTTTTAACCTTTAAATTTTTAGTATGAACCCTTATTAAGAATTTGGCTGACGACTTTGGTGATATGATAAACTGAAAGTCTTGATTGGTTTGGCCCTAGAATGATAACGAAGGGTTGGAGAAAAAAAACTGTGTCACGAATGGAACGTTAGAATGATAATAAACATACTGACCTTCAGGGTGTCCTTGCTCTCCTCAAGAGCGATACTACCCCCTCCTGGATCGGCCTCCGATGTGCTCACATCACTGGCGAAATCGCATGTCACGATTGGTATTTGAACCGGTTGATTCTCGATCGTTGCAACGTTGTCCATGACACCGGGTACTTTCCTGGTATCTGTTGCTGGTGTACTCTGGGTAAAGCTTGTCTGCCGTATGTCAGGTGACTCGGGCGGCACTGCGGGTCTTGGTCGTTGTAGTTTGCGTATTCCTCGTCTCGCCCGGGCTTTAGCAGCGAAATATATTCTTATGTAAACGAATACCATTATGCACGATGGTATGTAAAAACTTCCAAGCGCTGAATACAGCACGTAGCCAATGTCTTCCGACAACTGAAACACGTGAAAAAAATGTTTGTCAATGCAGGCACTTGATTGAATGTAATTGAAAGTAATGTGAAGTGTTTTTGATGAGTACCCTAGCGGATCGGTGCAATCGTCGCATCAGGGTTGCAATTCAGTGACCGGTCATGTATTGGTTTTTTTAAAAAATGAGAAACTCTAAAAAAACTGAGAAATCCCCACAAAAGGAAGGTTTGTTTGAAAGAAAAAGCAACCATGAAACGACCATATTGAAACCGAACCAATGAACTGGAATCAGTTCTATGAGAGTTACGAATGGTTTGCGAAATGAACCGGAAAGTAACCGTCCACGAACTGTCTGCAACCATATTAGTTCCAAGACTCGCCGCGAGAAGTCGCAGCACGCGAATGCTCGGTTGAATACGAAATATGCGAAGAGTATGCTTATCTAGAAGAGCATATAGAGAGGTTTTTTCTCTATGTCCTCATAAAATGAAATAGACCTTCATGGTCAATCGAATGTAATGATGGTTTTTTTTCGGTTCTTTACCGGTCCTTTTTTGATTCTTGATCGGTCCCGCGTCGGTTCTCTTCCAGTTCATTTCGAGTTATACTGTCGTTGTTTTTCGGTTGTTCTGATCAAACTACAACCTTCTACGGACCATCATTTGGACCCTACAGTGGTTCTTTTTTGCGTCCTTTTAGGACGTGAGGTTATAAAGAGGTTCGTTTTGCGTTCGTTTTTGTTTCAAACAGACCGGTTCTTTTCAGGTTACTTATAGTTGCATCGATCCGGTGGGGTAAGCATCTCAGCCACCTCCCACCCGAAGTCGTGCAGTAGATAATGGTCTAGACACTGTGCACATTCGAAATTGCATTGATCAAATACAGACATTATTTCTTTCAAAGGGTAAGGTACAATTATAATTTTTTTATCGATTTTTTTCTGTGCATTTTCTTGAAGTATAATGTCTTGAAAATATTATCTGAAAATTTCAAGTCAATCCGATGAATAGTTTCCGAGATATCCTACAATTACTGAAGAGGTCCTGGACCCCCATGGCAGGAAGCGGTTTAGGTTTCAACTCGCCTATTATATTCTATGAATAGTCTGTTGCGGATAAAATTGACATTTTCGAAGCTTCCACATCGGTAGAAGCCCTATTGTATGGCCCAGGAACTAATGATTCGATGTAAGTAATTATTTAATTAGTATTTGTATACATAAATCAAGTATGAAATTGGAAAATTCTTTCAGAAATTTTAAAAAATTTATAACTCAAAAACTAAGAACTTTAGTAAAGTTCCATAAAGAATCCTTTCATTTTAAAATTGCCCCAAATATGAAAAAAAATACATTATCCCGAAAAACTAAGTTTTTTTGAAAAATCGTTTAAACAATTGGTTATCAACAATTGAATGCTCGGCTCTTCAGCAAAAAATTTTGATATTCAGATTCAGCGAATCAAAATACATAAAAAAAAGTTTAACTTCATTCATCGAGCTCGAAATTTACGGAAATATAATACCGAATGTATGAAACTAAGTGTGTTTTTCTTGAAACTGCCCACACAGCAAAATTAATCCCGGGACTATCCCGAGACAGTCCCATTCGTGTCTTGCCAAGATCATAAGTCTTATGATGTCTATGGGAGGTACCATTAAGATATTGTTCTACCTGGGATTAATATCGGATATCTTGAGGATATCTTGTTGCAATCATGTTTAGACGATCCCAGCGCACTCTCTTATAGATGTCTCTGGGGGGTCCCAGTAAGACATTATTCTACCCGAGATTAATATAAGATGTCTTGAGTATATCTTGCCGTAACCGTGTTTGGACGATCCCAGCGGACTCTCTTAGAGATATCTTTAGGAGGTCAGCCAGCTCGCGGTGGTAGTTCCAAGACTTCCCGCGAGATGGCAAACACTCACTCACATACGGAGTATGTGAATGGTACGCATATCTAGACGAGCGTAAACCGGGATATCAATTCGACACCAGTACCCTCTGTACTGTACACATTTTATTAAAATTGAATTAATTAATTGAAATTAATTGAAATTAAATCGAAATAAAAATTATTATCGACTGCTGTGTTAGCAGTCCAAGAAACGTCCCAAAGACATCCCGAGACGGCAGTGGGACTGTCCCATTGCGGTAAATACAGCGGACGTTTCAGAGCTCGTGGGCATGCTATGGGACAATCTCATTACCATCACGGAACAATTGACGAGATGTCCGAAAGACGTATTATTGCTGTGTCTTATAATTCTGGAATATCTTGCTGACGTCTTGAAGAAGTCTCGATAATATCTTATCGATATCTCCACTCTACTTGTTTAGAGTCCAAGAGACATCCCGAAGACATCCTAGGACGGCAGTGGGACGGTCCCATTGCGGTAATCACTGCGGAGATTCCAGAGCCCATGGGAATCCCATGGGACCATCCCATTACCATGACGGACAATTGACGTGATGTTCAAAAAACGTACTTGGGACGTACTATTGTTATGTGAGTATGTTTTTCAAGTCGGCGACAACTATAATTCAAAAACCACCTGATGGATTTTTATGAAATGTTTACAGCTTATTAATAGCATTAAAAACGACCCCTTAATCTATGGATTTTCATTTTTGTTGAAAATTTTGATCTTTTCAAAGAAATAAACTAATGTTTTTTTTGTCGAAAATCCGGAAGTTAACTATCAAAAACCGCCATTTTGTAAACAAAAAAAATCTTCGATTGAAGACTAGTTTTGTTATTAAACTCGTGATTTTTATTCGTTTGTTTAGATGATTCAGTCAGATGTTCTGATTATCACCGCGAGGCGCCACTTGTGGAAGGGGGTCCAACAAAGATAGCGTTATCTTTATGAATAATTAATATTTGGTTTGAAACTTTGTGTCAGTCAAGTTCAAATATGACATAAGAACTCTGTGTAATCAATTTTATAAAATCAACTCTGTCACGTATGACGTAAAATCAATTTTTTTGTTGATGGTTGGTTTCGTTTAAATTCAGAACCTCTGCCACCGTCTCAATTTAGTTCATGAAAAATCAGTTCACGATGACGCATTTCATAAAATCAAAATAGCTAACGATTCCAGTCTCTTTCCCACACGTAGTGCGATCAACGCAAAATATCTCATGGAAATACGTGCATATCAGACCCCAATCTGCTCAAATATCTCAGCATGGAGGAAAGTCATAAAATCATCAAACCAGTGCGCATACTAGTGTCACCGAAAACAGAGCATCCCTGCTGCCCTACTCACAAGTATATAGACAAGTATAGGCCTAGCGCTCCGATACATCACAAAAATACACTACCGTCACGTACGTACACACGCATGAGCCCGCTCTGTTCTCCGCTGTGTGCAAGCGTTTCCCAGAAAGAGCTCCAGATATAAATAAGACGCGCAGAGAAACGAATGTATCCATGCTCTTATTTTAAAGATGACCGATGTTTTACAGTTTTGTATTCGTGATAAGCCCTTTTCTCACGAAGGAACTCTATTCCCTCAATTCTCGAAAATTATATTTTTATTCATCGAATCTTAGCAGGAGATTGCACGTGTTACCTCAGCAAGGGGCTAAGCTTTTCATAGTCTAGACCAACACGGAAAACAACTTTATTAACCAATAGAAACGTAGGAAAATCCGTATGCCCAAATTTGTAAAATTCATCTCCTGCCGAGCAAACAGACACTTTAAAAATCTTTGCGCAGCTACAAAATCAAGTTTAGTCTTCGTTTAGTCTTCGATGGCGTTGAGTCGTCATGCTCCGAACCTTCGCGAGAGCGTGAGGAGTAGGACTACCCTAGTGTGTGCGCGATCAGGTATCTACCCTCAGAATCGATATCATTGTGAGCAAACCTCTTATTACTATTATTATTATCATTATTATTATTATTATTATTATTATTATTATTATTTAATATTAAAAGTTTGTATTTGAAATTGTCCGCGAAGAGTGATATCGTGTCGACTTATTATTCAAAATCATATTCTCGAAATTGTAAATCGTGTGTATTAAAAATAATAATTTAATGCATCAACGTTGAAATAAATAATCAAGTGTTAATTTAAACCAAGTGTCAACTTTAATAAACGATCAACCCAATTCAAAAGGCATAATCCTTGTTGTGAAAAGGAACTCCGCAACGAACAAGTCAACCTAAATTGAATAACCAGTTGATAAAACAAGGTCTTCGGAGATTTTTCAGTGCACGTTCTCACTTCTGATTATTTGTTGTTACATTTGTCTCAATAAATAATCAATAGAGTAGAGCGTTAGCCGCTCGACGCTTAGGCTCGATTTTCTTAACGTCCCCGGACGTTACAACTCAATTATTATTTTTTTTATTATTAAAAATACTCCTTTTTCACGTCTCAGACTGTACCTCACCCCTTAAGTCTATAGGACGGTTATTGGTATAGTCTTAATAAAATTTTTCGACATTTCATTCCTCTTGAATCTAGGGATTGATTTGTTTGAATTCAATAACTTTCTTGTTCTAAATTTTTTATTGAAAGCGTAATTCACAACAGTTGATAGAACCTCAAATTTCCATAATATTTTCGTTCATTATTTGCTTCGTAGTACTGAAGTTTTTTATTTAGACTAGAATAATAGAGGAGCATTTTATTTTTGCATGATCACGTTCGTTTTCATCTTACATGGGTAAATTATAGATGCTAAACGTTTAGATAATCACTCTTAAAAATAACACAAATCCTGTATAAAAATTAAAGATCAATTTAAATGAATGGACATTTCAAAAAACTTGTCAATCGCGTGCTTCCACGTCTCAACCTTTTCATCATATTATTATGAGCGTAAAGTTAATGCCTACATTTTAAAGCTCAAAAATGTCTAGCTAATTTTCAGCAGTCTTCAAATACCTTCCAAGATACGGATTTTGATTAGTAATCAGGAAACTAATTATTTCATATGGATATACTGTTGAGGGTAAGCAGATTGTGTTTGAGTTTACGAGTTTTGAGCTTTTCGTCTTTTATGTTTATGGTATGGCAGGAAATCTATTTTTCTCGAGTTGCTACCGCGACTTCCGATATAACTATGTATATTCGAAAATACCCTCGAACATTTGTGTGTTTGGTGAATCGCTCAAAGAGTGAGGAGGTTGGAGAGCTAGGGTATGGCGGGAGCATTTTCGAGCAAGCCCTTAGACTGCTCTGTGGCGCAGCAACACCAACACGCTTTAGTAAAAAAAAGTATTAAGTGATCGGTGGCCATGTTGCGAGAGCCATTCTGTCAGCTGATCAATAACCTCCCCCTCCCCCCTTTCATCCACTCTCTTTCTTCTTCTTCTCTCGGCCTCTCGTCCTTTGGATACATCGTTCCTCTTGTTAAGGAGGTTCATCTGGTGCCGAGTGAGTCAATAGAAAAATGTTATAAGAGCCCATATTATTTAAGATTTACATTTTTATTTATTTCTCACGAACAACTTACCCTCAGGTCTTGAAATTTTAACACATGACTTTTAAGATATTAATAACTATATTCTGATTTTTTTTATCAATATCTGTATTGTAAATCAGAGGAACAGCAAACAATCAAAAAATTCAGTGACGCAGAAAAAATGGAAAAAAGGGAAAAGTTCGTGGGAGATGAAACGAATCTTCGACGATTAACCATCATTGCCAAATTTCCATCAAGTGATCGTCTTCAGAGAACTAGTGTAAAAAATTGAAAGAAATATTTATTGCAGTAATAATGCGCTGGGCATTTGCACCATAATTTTGCTTGCATGTTCCGAAAGTAAGGTAAAAGATAAGGACTTATTGATTCTCAGGAAGGTTCGCTTGAATCCTAAACAACTTACAACGCTTGTTCGCCGTTATTTTATTGTTTTAAATAACTAGGCAGTATGCCCGCGCTGCCACGTGGGAGTCGAGCAGTGGCGTTGCAGCGCTATTAGGAAGACCTTCAATAACTACTGTATTTATTAATAGATCCGCACATTATCGACTCGAAATCAGCAATCTCGAAACTCTCAGACACCCGTGGTTGAATATCAATGAAATTTGTATGGGCGTGTATGATATGGTTCTTGATATCCGGACAATAATATCGTGTTTCTTTCGTCATAAAATAATAACACTAAGTAACGCTTTGGGGAGTATATACATATATTCATTTCTCGAGTTCTATTAACTGCCCGTGACGAATGCCTAGTCTCAACTGCCGTTCGGCTATCGATACATACACCCAAACATTTACAATGGAACATGTGTTGGTTGTATGTATACCTTGGTTACAATACCCACTTATCTCTTACGGTTAGCGATACCACACATACTGACTTTTTTATTACAATTTTTCCTCATAATAATCACGCGCTTATGTAAACATTATAATGGCACCTTTCCAACCAATTTCATTGGTTGATTTGATCCTGTGTTGATTGTCAAAATTTCATCGATATATCAATTTCCTGGTGAGGAGGAAAGTTGAGATGGCATTTTTGAGGTAAAACAATTTCGATGTAATGCTTCCCCTTAAGTGAAGGCAGAAGACCTTCTTCCTTGCTCTCGCTCGATCCCGATAAAGCTATCTTTTTCGCGCTCATCCATTCATCGTCGCGCGCGATAGAATTCGCACACGGTCACAGAAACCGAATGATATCCGTGTTTCTCTCGGTATCGTCGCACCACCACTTTTTTTATTACAATTTTTCCTTTTATCATGCGTGTACATTAACATTACAACCACGCCTTGACAACCGATTTCGTCAACCGACACGACATATAACCGCAAACGAACTGTTAAAACAATGCGCGACTCGCGTGTTGACTGCGTCACAAGTCTGTCCTAATCAACCAAACAATCACAGTACGAATAAAACAGTGACAATGTGCTCGATATTTTCGATATTTTATCGCAAGGAACTTTTTAAGGGAGAACTAGGGAACGGAGACGCACACTCACGCGCGCGAGCGGCTGCCTGTCAGCGCTGCAGCGCTTTGTCCTTGAATATGGTCTAAAATTTATTAATTGCTTAAATATTAAGGAATTGAAATATTTCCAAGTGTTAAGTCGGATATGTTATCTGCGACTTCAAAAATCCCCGAGTGGCAATTTTTAAATTCATACCCGAGAAAAAATGCGTGCCTCAAACCCTAGCAGATTTGTCGACCACAATTTTTCGGTCGTACTTGAAGGCGTTTCTACCAAATTCAGTCGTACTTGGAGTCTTTTCTACCGAACCGAAAAAATGTGGTAGAAACAATTCCACTTACGACCGAATCTCCGGTCATATAGAATCTGCTAGGAAAGGGTCGAAAAATACAAATCCGTTTGATCTTGATACACTGTCAAACTGACAGTGAGACTCCGATAACGGAATCGAACTAACAGGGGGCTTCTTGACACGGAATCCTCGTACATGGTCATTTCGACAGAAGCGTATAGACACGCGTTCATACGCAGCTGTCAAACTGACAGCTGCCGGACTCTGAATATCGAACTCTCGCACATAGCAGACCAACCAATCACAGGACAAATGAAACGATAACAATATTTCGGTATATATATCGTTACACCAACTTTTTATGCCGGGACTAGGATCCTACATGCGGGCGACTATTTTACTATCGCGCTGCAGCGCTTCAGCCGAAAATCTGTCGTACTTGAATCACAGAGGGTTCGCATTGCCTAACAAAATTGAATATGTTATTTGCGATAAGTGCTTTACCAAAAACCATTTCGGAAGATTAAAAACAGTGTTTTCTCCAGTATCTCGTTGGGATTTAGTCTTTATAAATGCATGTTCGGGATCAGCGGTCAATTTCCCATCGATAAAACTCTTAAGATGTGAATAAAAATCAATAGAACGAAAAAAATTATTTTTGGCGCCATGAAGCCTGTTCATTAACCCATCTACTTTCGCTGATCCTTGACCCTGGCTGAAGGTTATTTTTTTGTCGTAGGGAGTTTCAAGACCAGTGTTCTGGATCGGAAGTTTTCCGGCCAACACGAATTTACTATTTGCGATCAGAAGACTCCTCACAAATCATGCATAAAAGAGCGAAAAACCATTTCGGGAAGCTTGAAAATTTCAAAAATCGACGGAAAAATGTAAATCTCGTTGTTTTAGTTCCAACCATAATTTAGCATGTATCTTGACGATATACTGAAAAAAATGCCATTTTATTCAGCTCTCTTGGATTTCTCGATTTCTCACCCCGAACCTCCAAATGCATAAAAACCGCGTTTTTGCCTAATTCTCGTAGGAATTTCTTCTTTATTCATGCATATTCACGATCAGCGGTCGATTTCCCATCGATACAGCCCCTGACATGTGAAAAAAATCAATAGAGAAAAATTATTTTTCGGTGCCATGAAGCCTGTCCATTTGCTCATCTACTTTCGCTGATCCTTGACTCCGGCTGAAGGTCAAAATCTTTTTTTAGCGTTTAGAGGTTCAAAACCCATGTTATGAATCGGAAATTTCCTGGGCAACACGAATATGCTATTTGCAATGGGAAAATTCTTCACCGATCTTGCATAAAAGAGCGAAAAACCATTTGGGGAGGCTTGAAAATTTGAAAAATCAACAGAATAATAACAATCTCGTCGTTTTCATTCCACACATAATTCAGCATGTATCTTGACGATATACTGAAAACGATTCCGTTTTATTTCGCTCTCTCCGTCTTCTCATTTTCTTATGATGAATCTCCAATTTCTCGGCTTCGCCTTGGTTTTGCAAAAGTCAGGCGGGCTCCCCCGCCCCTTGGACCGGCAAAAACCTAGTCTTCGCAACACTTCGCGAGATTGCCGATAGGCGCACTGACGCAGGTTGCAAAAGTAAAAACAGTCGATGTACAAATATGGCTGAATGCAAGTCAGCCATCATGCTCATACGGTATTTTATACATTAAAAATTAATTATCGATAGCACTGTTGGCTAGGGTATCAAGAAAAATAGTATACGACCCACGGTCCGAATGCTGGATACCCTGACGTGTGTGATATAAAGGTTTCGGCTTCGCCTCAGCCTTCATATCACACACGCCAGGAAATCCAACTATCGAGCCTTGGGTCGTAATATACAATTTCGACGCCATGAAGCCTGTCCATTTGCCCATCTACTTTCGCTGATCCTTGACCTTGGCTAAAGGTCAATTTTTTGTCGCTTAGAGGTTTAAAACCAGTGTTTTGGATCGGAAATTTCCCGGGCAATACGAATATCTGAAGCATCGCGCCTTGGAAGTCTACTGATCTCCTCCGCACAGCCTAGATTTTTTCTCTTTTGGTTTTCGAAATTGTTATTATTTTCTTTAGAAGTCGGGCTCAATTGTATTTTTTTAAATTTGTTATCCCAACTGTTTTTATTATTATTTTTGAATTATATTTTATTCTTTTCATTCCAAATTTTTTAATTTGTTATATAGTCGAACCTCGGTAACTTGAATCTCACTTCGACTTATCGACTTATCGAAGTTTTCGTGTTATAGAGGGTGACCAAAACCACATTCGACTTATAGAGGCTCGAAAATTCGCAAAATGTAGTGGAAATATTCTTTGTTTTGGGACGTACATATACAAGTTATGCAAAATGTAACATATTTTAGTACATATGTACACGGTAGACAATGGTTGTTCATTCACTATCATTCACAGGGTTTTGGAAAAAATCTGTTATTTTACTCTGTTTTAAATTATGCTGGCAGTCAATTGCATTTTTGACCGCGAACAGAGTTGCGAATTGCATTTTCAGCTATGAATACCGTATCATCAATGTTAATATATTCTATGAAAGTTCGAACTTCGTTCGAAGTCCGTCGTTTTTCACGCCAAATTTCGTCACTCGTGGCCCTAGTAGTCTTCTGCACGCCGTAAAGCGTATTTGAGAGATAACTAGCGCCACGTACAGAGTAAAACAGGAACTAAAAAATGCACAGAATGCGTAACGTTTTACGTCATTGCATAAAGCGCTTCGAGTTGCAGAGGTCAGGGTATTGGAACTTCGAGTTATAGAAGAAATCATCGACTTGTAGAGGTCGGGTAGCTTCAAATTCAAGTTACAGAGGCGAAATAATGGTTCTTGATACGTTCGAAAAACTTCGAGTTATTCTCTGTTTTTTCTTCGAATTACAGAGGATTTCGCAAAGGAACAGACTGAGTCTCAGACTTATCGAGGTTTTTGAGTTATAGAGGTTCGAGTTAGCGAAGTTCGACTGTAATTCCAATTGTTAATATTTTCCTTATAATTTTGTTTTTATTGATCTTTTTTTTTATTGTCTACTAGCATTGGCTGCACGGCTTTGATTTTTTTGTTAGAAATTGGGATTATTTTGGTAAAAATTATGTTTTCTTTGTAATTTTTGTAATTTTCAAATCGTTTTTATTATTCATTTTTTATTTATTTAAAAATTGTTTCCATAATTTTTATTAAATTGTTAACATTTTCATTATTACTATTATTGCTGTGGTCTTTTTCCACAGGCTTTCGCAGAGTCTATAATAATTATTATTTACACTCTAGATGCACAGTATTTATATATATGGGGTATTCTCGCTGAAATTTTCACGTGCGAACCTGGACCCCCTTGAATAATTATGAAAATTTTTTTCCCAAAAGTATTCTGAAAAAGAAAAGACACGTATTTTTTTGTTAAGGCCGAGAATTGATATTTTTTGTCGTACGATTTTAGTAAAAAATCCGCATGTTTCACCAACTCTCTACTCTAAACACGTAGTATCTTGGTAACTCGAGATCCTATCGAAAAACGCTTTAAACAAAACTTGTTCGTTATAAAACGAGTAAGACAATTGATATTTAAAAAAAAAATTGTGGGCGCACAAAAGTTTGTTTTTACTTTATAAAACACAAAAAAACGTTTTTTCAGCAAGTACGCCACCTCGAATTATAAAATAAAAAAATTGTAAAAATTCTATAGGAAATCACGAAATTTTTAAGACCAAAATGAGAATGGCAAGATCAAAATCCGCAAAGCTACAGCCAATCGAAGTTTCGTCTTGACCTTATTTTCGAGCCAGATCATGCAGAACTATACTATATTCTCGAAAAATTATATACAGAAATACATTTGAATATTTATTTAATTATACATACGTATATTATTTCATACAAGTATGAAAGAATATACCTATGTATAATTAAATATCACGTATATTATTTCATACTTGTATGGAATAATCTACGTATGTATAATTAAATAAAGATTCAAATGTATTTCTGAGTATAATTTTTCAAGAACTCATACAGTTCTGCATGATCTGGCTCAAAAAAAAGGTCAAGACGAAACTTCGATTGGCTGTAGTTTTGCGGATTTTGATCTTGCCATTCTCATCCTGGTCTTAAAATTTTTGTGATTTCCTATAGAATTTTTGCAATTTTTTTATTTTATAATTCGAGGTGGCGTACTTGCTGAAAAAACGTTTTTTTGGGTTCTATGAAGTAAAAACAAACTTTCGTGTGTCCACAATTTCTTTTTTAAATATCAATCGTTTTACTCGTTTTATAACGAACAAGTCTGAAACGTTTTTCGATAGGATCTCAAATTATTAAGATACTACGTGTTTAGAGTAGAGGGTTAGTGAAAAATTCGGATTTTTTACTAAAATCGTACGACGAAAAGTATCAATTGTCGGCCTTAACAAAAAAATACGTGTCTTTTCTTTTTTAGAATACTTTGCGGAAAAAAAATTTCATAATTATTCAAGAGGGTCGGGGTTCGGACGTGAAAATTTCAGCGAGAATACCTCATATATTCCTATCTGCGTACTTAACACGTACAGGTACATTTTTGTAAGCATACGGACCGAAATTTGTGTATTTTTACTACTTTTCTATGATTTTTCAAAATGAGCGCCGAAAAGAGGAAGGTTAGGTGCGGTGCCTTCCGCGAAAGCCCTGGTGCCGCGTTCCAATGGCAGACTAGTAAAAACTGATCATCAGCCTACATTTTACGTACTTTGAACTTCAATATCTGGTTTATTTGATGCTGAATCTACGTTTTTTAAGTAAAAACTTCTTATGAGACAAAAACCAGGTAGCGTTAAACGTGCCCGTTAAACACATGCGTTAAACGTGCCTGGCGTTAAACCGGACAAGAGAATTGAGGAATAAAAGAACAGAGAGAAAGAGTGATGTGTGAGCGAGAGAGCGATAGGCACGGATCGAGGTTCTGGGGTAAAAAAATGAAACCACACAAATTAATTTTTTTTTCTACTGGAACCTCGTTAACATATCTCGGAAACTTGAAGTTACTGAAAAAAATGCCTCAACATAAAAGTTGTAGTTTTGTGTTAGCCTTCAAGCGGAATATTTGAAATAATTTTTACGTTCCGGTATCGCTGATTTTTTACCAAAAGAGGGCGAAATTATTTTTTTATTCAAAAACAGCCCTTTTTCTTTGGCTGAAAAAATTATAGTGTATCTGACGATATCACAAAAAAATCGTCAGAGTGGCACGGATCGAAGCACCAGTATAAAAAAAATCATTTGCGGGGTTTCATTTTTTTTACCCTAGAACCTCGATCCGTGCCACTCTGGCGATTTTTATGCAATATCATCAGATATACAGGAAGACTCTGTAATTTTTTCAGCCAAATGAAAACGGCTTTTTTGAATGAAAAAATAAGCTAACACAAAACTACAACTTTTATGTACAGACATTTTTTTTCAGTCACTCCAAGTTTCCGAGATATGTTAACGAAAATTAATTTGTGTGATTTCATTTTTTACCCTAGAACCTCGATCCATGCTACTCTGGCGATTTTTGAGCGATATCGTCAGATATACTGAAAGACTCTGTAATTTTTTCAGCCAAAAAAGTTGCCTTTTTTAGATAAAAAAATATTCATCCACTTTTTTAGTAAAAATCAGCGTTACCGGAACGTAAAAATTATTTCAAGTCATCCGCTCGAAAGATACCACAAAACTACAACTTTTATATAGAGACATTTTTTTTCAGTTACTTCAAGTTTCCGAGATATATTCGTTTGGAAAAAAAAAGTATTTTCTAAAATATTGAATTAAAAAATATGAAAAAATTCACATGAAATGCCTTTTAGTAGTACTTTGATATAACCAATTATGGGGTAGATCTGAAATGGTCGAAAAAAAGTGGATAAATTGGCGGAGAATCCCTCACATACACTTTCAATTTTTCAAGTTACTTTATAGCTGCTGCACAAACCGGGCATTACTCTCTCTGTTAACATGTAAATTTCTTAGTTATGAATTATTTATTCGTTTTTTTTTGAAAAATCTCCAACGTGCTGCGCTGCAGGTGGGAGTAATGTCAAGTACAAGATGGTCACACTAAGTGAGTCACCCCCCACCACTAGAGTCTCCAGACATGTATGTACGACCGTGATCTTAACTTCCCCTATGAAAGTTTCTCCCCACTTCAAACCTTCGACCGACCGCGGAACATCTATGAGCATGCGGATTGCCTACATGTGTAGTGCGCATGCGCTTAGACACGTGAGTGAGAGAATGAGGGAAAAGTTAAGTTATGTGAACGTTTCCGGTCCCGTCAAGTTAAGTGATCTGATCGTCCACTGTAGTTTGCTCACGATTACTGGCGCATTAGGTGCAATGATCATTATGCGATTTTTGAATCTAACCGTAATTAGAGCATCGCTCTTCAAATAGTCAATTAGATTCTTAAACATTCTAATACACTCGCTCAATCGTCACGTGCATCTACGACAATCATCGTTAATCCAGGCCTGGTCGCATTTCTTCGTACGTCGTGGATGTCACTGACGTTCAATAGTTAAGATACGTATTCGATATTTAAACGATTGGCCGTTAAGAGAGGAAAATAAAAAATAATTTGTTGTGAAAATATAATAACGTTACATATATTACACCCAGAAAATTTATGACAAAGAAGTAGCAACGATATTTGTGATTATTGCAACTGTTACGTACGAGCGTAACACGAGGGTTATTTTCCCCCGTTTGACTTACCGTCGTTATATTTTGGGCCGCCTTGCCTCGTCCTCTACAGGCCCGTTCCCGTCGCAAGATGGGTGATCGTTAGGTTTTCGAATAAAAATATCAAAAAAAGGACAATTTAAAATAATGCTTAATTTTATTAGTTGTAGCGAATCGAATCAACAATATGGAATGCCGAGATTCCACGCGCAATTACCTTAATTTCTAAACTAAATTCCACACACACCCATACACACACTTCGCTCACCCTTACTGAAGGTTGCTGAGTTTCCTCCGACGGATTGTCGGATTTGCTCGAATCAGCCTCGGACGCCAATATTTATATCCAGTCACAAATCAATTGAAAAGGTTTGTTGCGCACAAATCACAATCATAATTTTGGCAGTCACAACACTGTCAAGAACAGTTTGAATATAGGGTTGATTCCACGCGGGCACTCGCGACACAATAGCCCACTATGCGATACCTATCCCGTCTACACGCGGATAGGGTTTACAGACGCGGCGCAGGGAGGACACAGAGTATCCCGGAGTCACAACTTTTTAGTATTTCAGTCAACAAAACAGTTCGAATAATTATATAAAAATTACGGGCGCTCGCGACACACTAACCCACTATGTGGTACTCATCCCGCCTACACGAGGATGAGATTTACGACACGGCGCAGGGAGGACACGGAACAACCCGGAGTCTCAGCTCTTAGGTGTTAACCCTTTTAATTTTTGTCTAAGACTCTAATTAACGGTCAAATACAGTTCGAATAATATAGGAATTTAACGAATTTCTCCCGACACAATAGCCCACTATGCGAATACTCGTCCCGCCTACACGAGGATGAGATTGACAACGCGACGCAGGGAGGACGGAAAGAAACCCGGAGTCCGAGATCCCGGTGTTGACTCTACCGAGTTTAATCTGAGACTGATTTGAAAATGAATTACTTTACTAACTCAAAAAAATATATTTACCCTCTCCTGAGCCAAAAGGAAGGTTTCTGGCGGATTCTTTGTAGGGATTAGTCCCACGTGCAAAAATCTCTGATTCGACTGTTTCGTGCGTGGAGTCCTGGTCCGTCGGTGCATCCCACGGTCGCGAATCGCAACGTCGCCGAGAAACTCGAGCGAGGTGACGACTCGCGACTTGCATTTTTATCAATGCACCGGAAAACGCGTTTCGTATTTTCGTGAGAGCGAGTCACGAGAGCGAAATCATAAATCAATTTATGACAATGAATAAAATAATAAAATAGTAAAAATGATGATATTTCACGATCATTAATGATCGGAAAATAAACTAGAAAAAATATCATCGCAAATATGTCGGGATGTAACACAACCATTATGTGCAGTGATGCTCCTATGATTTATCAAATTTGGACATAACAAAAGGTCAATAACAAATTCTCAACTATTCCAGAAATAATGATATCATTTTTCGTTTATTTAAATATTAACCTTGAACAAGATTTTTCTCAGTGAACTTTTCTCATGGTTAGTCACTAGTTTACTCGGCCGTTACCTCTTGTGTTTATTCTCATGGTTGCTTACTAGTACACTTGATCAATTGTTTTCTTTTTTATTTTCTTGTTCATTCACTCCTTCGTTAAACGGCGAGGGCAGCTGGACTCGGTTTTTCCTCACCGAGCGTATTGGTTCTTAACCCTACACGCCAAGTGTTTTAGTTTGGCTTGGTCTCTAATAATTTACGTACGCCAATTTTTTGGCTTGGCTACACGTAATTTGTTTTTTTTTTTTCAATTTCAGATTTTAAATTTCTAGGATTTCCTTTAAATTTTGAATTTTTGGTTTAATACTTGTCGTCCTTTTTTTACTTCTCAGAAGTATTTCATGATTGATTTCGCTCCTTTTTGAAATTTTTTGAATGCTATATGTACCCAAATATATATAGAGCATTATGTATACATGTAGTAGTTGGTGTACCACTATGGCGAAGAAGTGGTGGGGTAATCCTCCCCACCACTTTGCGCGCCAGAGCGGTAATCCCCTCACCGCTCTGCGCTCCAGAACGGTGGTATTATTCTTATTATTATTATTATTATTATTATTATTATTATTATTATTATTATTATTATTATTATTATTATTATTATTATTATTATTATTATTATTATTATTATTATTATTATTATTATTATTATTATTATTATTATTATTATTATTATTATTATTATTATTATTATTATTATTATTATTATTATTATTATTATTATTATTATTATTATTATTATTATTATTATTATTATTATTATTATTATTATTATTACACAAATAATACCCACTCACCGTTTATATGCTCCTCGCCGCCCGCTATCCTCCTGCCAATGTTTCTCGCGCTTTATCACACGCACACAGTTTACACTATTTTTATTATTTTTACACTACTTATTATTTTTGCGTAATGTTTTCATGTTTCATTATTTGCGCGTTTTTTTATTTTTTCGCAATATTTTTTTCATTTTCTTTTTTTCACTCTTTATTTTACACTATTTATTTTTTTCACACAATTATATCGTGCAATGTTTTGCTCTTGACACTTTTTCAGTCCCAATACTCCTCTTCTCGTGGATCGTGCCTGAGAACATGCCCTTTGAAAATGCTCCCAACGATTTGCCCGTCGCGTAAAAGATCGCTGCATGAACGTTAGGGCCTCATTGCCGTGTCGAAACATTTACTGTCTGAAATGTCCGATACCATATCGTCGATATGCAGGTAATCTAGCATACCGGTGACAGTCCCCCGCTCTTCGTACATAACGTCTCTATATAAGGCCTTGAAGAACTATTTTTTATCTTCGCGAGCCTCCTCTTCGTTGATCGACGGCCTGACACTTTTTAAATAATTTAGCCACTTCGCGTGGCCTTCATCGATATGAAGGCCAAACTGAGTGGCAAATCTTTTGCGTGATTCAAGCTCGCAGTCTATGATGTTCCGCACGCACTCATTTTTGGCATCTTGATTGAATTTTTGCCTGTAAAAAGAGGTATAAGAATCACGGTAGTCCCAAAAATGATAGGCTTTACAAGCACTCTTTAAAAGTCTTTCGTGATGGTCACAATATTTGTGACGGGTTAGCCTTTCGCAAGGACGCGTGTAAGCTTTCGCCGCACACTTATTCGGTTGTTGGCACTTGAATTTATCGATGAAATCATTATACTTTCCGGCGAACCACAGGGACCATTGATATTCTATAATAGCCGCGGGGAATGAAATAAGAATGAAATACGTCGTGTACATCGGCTAACAAAATACTAACGAGAAGGATGATGACAACAAGGAGATGCTGCATCTTGACGAATTACGCACCCCCGCACCTCGCCCAGCATATCGTACTTAATAAACGCCCGATGAACTCAAACCAGGAGGCACGCGCACGCTGATACCGATATGCTGATGGATGAAATAGATACGCCTTGCGCAGCGTCTGGATGAAACTAATAAGACACTGGAATAGGCGATTATAAATTCGCATGATGTTTAACAAGAAAATAGCATTGATCAGCGGCACGTGGCAGCGTCTGAGGTGCAGAAGGGCGTAACGGATTCGCGAAGGTGTATATTCCATCTTCTTGGAAAATATGGCGCCCCGTGTTATGTCTAGAAGAATATATACGGGTAATTCCTTCTCGAGATTCCACCATTTTTTTCTATTTAGATCAATTTTCAAAAAGTTTTTGATTTTTGAAAATTCAAGGGTGTGGGTCGTTTGGTCTCATCGAGGACCCACCACTCACGAATCTCCGACGCAATTTCATCCGTTTTGGCGTATCTCCAGCCGTTCTCGAGATATCGCCATTTTTTCATATTGCGCTAAAATGAATTTCGAAAAAGTTTTTGATTTTTGAAAATTCAAGGGTGCGAGTAGCTCGGGCTTCTCGAGGCCCTTCCCCCAGACTCTCTCCCCAAAATTTCAACCGTTTTGGCGTATCTCCAACCGTTCTCGAGATATCGCCATTTTTTTGTTTTATTCGTGCAAAGGGCGTAAGTGAGCATACATTTTACACGCGCAATACGCTCTTTTTATTCCAGAAAAATTAACAACTTTATATTATTTCTCGATCATAATATATATTCATATATGGCATTCCATGTTATGTCCAGAAGAAGAATATATGGGCAGTTCCTTCTCGGGATTCCTCTTTTTTCCTTTGATTTAGATGAATTTTCAAAAAGTTTTTGATTTTTGAAAATCCAAGGGCGTGGGTCGCTTGGTTCCACCGAGGACCCACCACCCACAAAGGTTCGACGCAATTTTATCCGTTTTGGCGTATCTCCAGCCGTTCTCGAGATATCGCCATTTTTTCATATTTCTACTAAAATGAATTTTAAAAAAGTTCTTGATTTTTGAAAATTCAAGGGTGCGAGTAGCTTGAGCTTTCCGAGGCCCTCCCCCCGAACATATCCCCCAAAATTTCAACCGTTTTGACGTATCTCCAACCGTTCTCGAGATATCGCCATTTTTTCGTTTTATTCGTGAAAAGGGCGTAAGTGAGCATGCGTTTTACACGTTCGATGCGCCCTTTTTTATTTCTTAACAAGGGCGCAAGCAAACATGAGTTTTCGCACATACGATACGCCCTTTTTCTGTTTAGATTAATTTTCAAAAAGTTTTTGGTTTTTGAAAACACAAGAGCGTGAACCGATCGGGTATTTTCAACGTTCTTTTTTTTCTTTTTTTCGATGCTTATAAAAAATTTATAAAATACATAGACCAACCGCATTAACGCGTGTGATCTCATATTCGTTAAACCGCACACAATGATTCAAGCGCATCTTCGAGAAATGCCGAATCAGCAGTAAAAGAAATGTGATTTACACACAAGCGCACGCACACACGCACAGTACAGCTTTATTAGAATATTATATTCGTTTTGAAAAATGCAAGAGCTCTTCAGTTCTTTTTTGATCGCGCTACGCGCCTATTTTTCTATTCTCGTGCTTCACCATGACCGATAATAAAAATTTTCTTCTCGGGGGTATTTTGAATATTTTGCGTATGGTAAAATACCACATCCCTCATTTACGTAGACGGTGTAATAATCAGTGGTGCGCGCAATTACGAGATTTACCCGAGAAGGCTCTTATAAAGCGCCTAAGATATTTGCTCTGGTGGGCGCCTCTCCGGGTCATCGTTGGGGCGTATACAAGAGGTGTGTTTAAACGGCTCCGTGTCTTAGCATGTGTGTTTGAAGAGCTACAACGAAGAGGACTTCATGATGCTCAATGCGTGCATGCTATAGCCACCGAAATACGCAGTAAGTATCCATATTATTGATCATTTATATGCCGTTATTGTTGGTAATTTATATCATAATCTTTGATAATGTAAATATTATTGCATCATTTCCTGATTGTTATGCTTTATGTCTTAATTTTTTATCTCTGAATACAAATTTCTTCATTTACATTATTACAATCTTAATGTTAATTTCTTTATTTCTTAATATTATTGGATAATCTCTTAACCGTTATGCTTTTAATTTATATTATCGAGTAAATAATTGACATCAACTGATTTATTAAACCAGATTATCGGGAGTTTTTCGCTGCTGAGGCTGACGAGGAAAATGAGCTGATAAGAGCAGCGCTTATAGTAGAAAATGCGCAAATAATTCAAGGGCCGCGTCAGACAGAGGTTGTTTTAAACGAGCAATCGATCGAATCACGTGAGTAGCAACGTATTAGCATATAATAATATAATAATTAATAATAATATACTATATCTATAAGTCGTTATGATATACAACAATAAATGGTATTTTTGTCAAACAGCGATAACACAGCGCAATGGAGAAAATAATCGGCCTGATGTTAGCGGCTGACATAGCGGCCGCTGGTCCTTCGGGGGTGCAAAACCAAAGGCAGTTCGATGTCATATTGTTAAATTCTGATGATGATGATGATGAGGGACCAATTCTTTCGCGAGAAAATGGCGGTTGTGAGGGCGTTAACATTCCGTACCCGCTCCAAGAAAACGGTGGCTGTGAGGCCGTCAACATGCAATACGCCTTCCAAGAAAATATTTATTATTGGCCGGAAAACCAACTAGGCTTATGCGATGTCTCGTGCAGCTGGAGGGGGTGAGCTCCCTGCCTTTTTAATGCGATTCTCATCAGCATCAAAATCCATCCCTGGAGAATGATGTATCTGGTAATTATTGCTTTTTTATCTGCATGGATAAAATTAATTCTGCAGGGTTGTATTGTCATAGTTAGACGCAAGAGTGGTGTTGAAAGCGCCCGTTAAAATTGATGCATGTATTCGTGTATTGTAGGTTACCAGACGGATCTCATTCCTGACGATAATGAAAGAGCTTTATTGATACTGCACACCTCGCATAAGATATTAATACTCATAATAATGAGTAATAATAACAATAATAGAAGATAATATGCGTTTCAAACTTTTGCAGGTCTACAGAGGGGTGGCAGTAGACGACGAGCCGTTACGAGCGTTGAACGTTATAGCGATATACACCCACCCGGCGTACGATTCGACATCATAGAGGATTATTCACGGTACTTCAAACGATTCAAACTTCGCGGCCGCAAAACCACCATGCGCATGGTTGCGCATGGTCCGGTATGGTTGTCTTTTCGCCCGGCGCGAAATTATTCTTTCAAGGATGTTTGGGGTCTCATAACTAGTGTCGCCCAAAGCTCAGGTGATTTAAACGTTAATGATACATGTCGCATCACGACGAGTATCATCAGGAATGTAGAGGGAAGCGGGCGAAAGAGGCTAAGTTCGAGGGTGTCGCAAGAAAATCAATTTTAACCATCCGTAACAATGATAACTTATGTTTGCCGCGTTCAATAGTTACCGCATGAGCATACGCGGAGCGGGGCCAGATTCGATCGGGGCTACTGCACAAGCGTTGGCAGCGGATCAGACAATCTTTTGGATCGTTGCAAAGAGAAGCGGTGCTAGAGTCACGCGAGTTGCAAATATAACCATACCGGCCCGTGGATGCGGTATGAATGAAATCGCGCATTACCAAAATTTGTTATCGCCGCTTGGTATAGCAATCGTAGTTTATGAGTTTTTAATGCTCGGTCGTGGTGAGGAAACCTTGTTCGACGGAACACGGAGAGTTTAAGATACCATCGGCTCAATACAACATGTACTTCGTATATTGTATTACAGGCGCTCTCATTATTTTGAGCCTATTTTAAATTTGAGAGGCGTCGTTGGTAGTCGAGGTTTTAATACATTATGCAATGAACGATTCAACCACCAACACGAACACAGATGTTCAAAAAAATGCCCTCGTTGTCATGGATTTCCGCTTTGTCCACTTACCGATACGATCAAATGTGCGGCGTGCAATCGCGACTTTTTCAGCGATGATTGTTTTCGGAAACATAAAGATACTCGCATCTGTCGATCAATCAAACGCTGCCATAGCTGCTTTAGAACGATCAAGCCTTTGCAAAAAAAAGAAACATCAATGCGGTATAAGTTTTTGCAATACGTGCAAGATCGAGCTGCCATACAACCATCTGTGCTTAATGAATCCAATTCGTGCTTACCAGCCTGATAAACGAAAAATTCTTTTCATTTTTTATGATTTCAAAACACAGCAGTGAACGCCTGTAAAAGGAGACCCAAGTACATTCGTGCATATACCAAATCTTTACGGAGCGCAGTGAGTATGTGCAGACTGTTGTAATAACGCCGCACTTGTTCAGCCATGCAAAAGCTGCGGTGAGCACGAATTCATTTTTCAGTAAAACCCAGTCGGTCAGCTCGTCGAATGAGCTATGCAACAGGTAAAGCGTTTTTTGCACACGATCTGCATAGCGCATAACGCGGGCGGTTTCGACGTGGAGTTTATTCTACGCTATCTAATCGAGGAAAAGAAAACGCAGTTCCCCACGTTGATCTTGAACGGCACAAAAATTATTAGCATGCGTATCGAAAAACTCATATTTCTCGACAGCATACATTATTTCCACATGCCGTTGTCTGCACTGCTGAAAGCCTTCAGTCTCTCAGACATAGCTGGTGAAAGTACATTTCTCCACCTCTTCAACCGGCCAGAAAACCAAAATTATGTATGAGAGCTACCAGCAGTAGGGTTCTACTCTGTTAACACGATGCGTGCAGCGGAACGCGAGAAGTTTTTGAAATGGTATAACAAATCAAAAGGCCAGCATTACGTGTTTGACTTATCAAAGGAAATTGTTAGCTATTGCGCAATGGATGTCACAATATTGAGACGTGCTTGTATGGCTTTTTGGGATAAACTGCGACCTCGATAATCGGAATCCGTCGGGACCGGCTCTTGCAAGGAATGGGGTTGCGCACATTGCACAGAACCGTCTCTGTGCCGCTGATGGCTGACGGCAGCCTGACGCGATTGGCTTGGCCCTTCTCCCACTACGCTGCAATTGCAATGATCGAGGTACCGATTATCGAGGTCGCAGTGTATATTCATCTCTAGTGTCCGTGTTTGCCCGTTCGACAAGAGTACCATTATTGCGTCAGCTTGTTTCCGCGTTTTCCGAAAAAACTTTTTGAAGGATGATCCTATAGGTATTATTCCATCTACAGAGTATAGATGGGCTCATAAACAGTCAAAAAAAGCTGTCTCATGGCTTGTTTGGATGGAACAAAATCTTGGCCACCCGATTGTACACGCCGGCCACTCCCGCGAATTCAGATTACCACAGAATTTCTTGGTAGATGGTTATTATGAAAGTCTCACGGCTATTGCAGTTTCACGGCTATTATTGGCATAGATGCTTGAAATGTTTTCTCGTGAATAGGGACAAAAAACAGACTGGCGCTATATCAATGGATGAGCGTTTTGAAAGAACCAGACCGATAGCTGATAAAATCCGAGCTGGCGGTTATGTTTTGAATGAAATTTGGGAATGCGAGTACGATCGAATGATAAAAATAAATGGAAAATGGCAGCATTCTTACGAGATCATCCTCTAGCCTGCATAGAGCCGTTAAATCCGTGTGACGCGTTCTTTGGAGGTCGTACGGAAAATATAGTCACGCTATATGATGTAAAAGAAAGTGAAGAGATACTCTACGTCGACGTTCGCTCGTTATACCCGTACATCTGTAAATTTGGTAAATACCCTGTCGGGCATCCAAAAATTTATGTAGGCGATGACTGTATAGATCTCACGGGCCCCGATAATACTGATCTATCGCGTGTAGAGGGTCTCGTGAAATGTGCTGTGCTACCACCTCGCAATCTCTATCACCCTGTATTGCCAGTACGTATGCATCATCGCCAGCTATTCGCTCTTTGTCGCAGTTGCTCTGAAATTATGAATCAGGAGAACTGCGCGCATGAAGACCAGGCAGAGCGCGTTTTTGAGGGCACGTGGGTTGTCGATGAGGTACGGAAAGCTGTTTCGTGCGGTTACAAAGTACTGCGTGTAATAGAAATTTGGCAGTATGGGGTCACGCAATTTAATCGCGATACGGGTGAGGGTGGGCTATTTGCAGACTACATCAATACGTTCCTTAAAATTAAACAGGAAGCAAGCGGAAGGCCTGAAAATTGCCTGGCAGACGATCCTTCAAAAGAGCGATCCATTGCCTCGTTTGAGAGGTCCGAGGGTGTTTTGTTAAATCGTATAATATAAAAAAGAACCCGGGATTATGCCCCGTAGCTAAACTCTGTTTAAATCCGTTTTGGGGAAAATTCGGTCAACGTGGAAACTTACCGCAAACCCTAATAGTCTCGACCCGGAAGAAACTTATGGAGCTGTTGGCCGATCCAGAGTACGAAATCACAGGGGTATTGCCTGTAAATAATCAAATATTGTGCGTCAATTATATCAAGACTGAGGTTGCTGTAGAATCATCATCAATCATGTTGCTGCATACACCACGGCTCAGGCGAGATTGAAATTATATAGCTACCTCGAAAAATTCGACCGTCGTGCGCTATACTGTGATACCGACTCTTGCATTTATGTGACGAGAAAAGACCCTAACGAATATGAACCACCAATCGGGCAGCTTCTGGATGACCTAACGGACGAGCTTAGCGAGCACGGGGAGGGCAACTACAGGGTGTATAAAAATGATGTGTTGCTACTTCGCCCAGTAAATCTCCAGCTTGAGATCGGTGGAGATCTATCAAAATTTGTAGCCGCAAAATTGACCTTGACCCTGAAATTCAAGGTCAAATTTTTTTATTAGCTTAAAAAATTCTACTTCTTGAGAGGAACAAAAGTCAGAAAGGAATCATAGGTCGGAGATGCGTCCTTCAACCCAAAACGACAATGTCAATTCGAAAAAAATCAAAAAAGTGCGTTCTTACAAAATATTGTTCACAGAAACACGGGATAAGAATTTTAATAATTATAAAAAAAGCTTTTCAACGCAGACACTTCAATATTTATTAATTGGAATCAAGAAATGTTGCAATTGCATGACGCTGACCACACTAAGGTGGATGAATCGGCATGGGATGGGTGACACAGATCTTTGCAATATCCCTTTGTCGCGTTACCACTACGAGCATCTAATTCCCTAGCTCATTGTTGCCGAAAATCAATTAACACATAGTTCCGCTGAATTAACATTGACCCTAAAACTCAAAGTCAGTTTCAAAGTCAATTCATCTCGTTAAGAGGCATCTAATTTTCGTAGAAACGACGAGTCAGGAATGAACCTTTCAATATCAAGCCGTCAAAACATATAAAAAATGTGCGTTTTTCATTTAGTTCGGAGGGATAAAATTCGGAGCTGAAGAATAATTATAACGGCAATCGATATAACTAGAAAGACCTTATGTCTGGCACACAGCACGCCTGCTATTCTATGAAAACAAAGCTTTAGATGGCCAGGTTTGCGATAAACGAATTTGATCTTAACAATAGTTGTTGTCACCTACACATTTCAGAGTCATATCGTGCTTGTGTGACCGTGCACGAGTTGCTTAAACATATTCATCAGCGGCAGACCATTAGCGTTACCCGGAATACACCACGTGGAGGTTATAAAAAAATCAACAAAAAAACTGTGTTCTGTCGTCGCAGTCCCATTGATCTCCATCATCGTCGAGGTCTTTATCATCGCAGTCTCGGTCATCTCTAGGATCGTCGCAGTTTAGGTCGGTTCTATCATCGTCGAAGTGTTTGTCGTCGCAATCCCGGTCATCTCTATCATAGTCAAAGTCTTTGTCGTTGCATTTTGGGTCAACTTTATCGTCGAAGTCTTTCGTCGCAGTCTCGGTCAATCCTATCATCGTCGCAGTCTTTGTCATTGCAATTTCGATCAACTTTATCGTTGTCGAAGTCTATCGTCGCAGTCTTGGACAATTATATCATTGTCGAAGTCTGTCGCCGTAGTCTCGGTCAACTCTATCATAATCGAAGTCTTTAGCGTTGCAGTCCAGGTCATTTCTATCGCAGTCAGTCTTTGTCGTGGCAGTTTTGGTCATCTCTAGCATTATCGAAGTCGTTGTGGTCGCTCCATCGGTGATCGCCCTCACTACCTGAATCTTTGTTGGCCCTATCACTGTCGTCACTGTCGTAATAACATGAATCGTGGTCGGCGACCACATCGTGGTCGTGGACGAGATGGACGAGATCAACGTCTTATGTTGCGCGCTATTGATCAAGCTTTCGGAAACTTTGGAAGAGCTCGCGAAATTTATCGTCAGTTACTTCTTGATCAGGCAAACGGTCATCCTCTACGGCCGGGGGCAATTCCAGATCGTCGTGAGTTTCAACGACTCGAAGAGCGGTTCAACGATCAGGAGAGGTTTGAGGTGCGGAACGCTGGATATCGAGGAGCCGGTCGTCCTCGTGTTCATTAGAACATTGAAGAGCGTGTCATTGCTCTTGCACGAGCTTTTCCCGTCATGGGTTTACGTCGAATAGCCGCTCGCGTTGGTATAGCGCACATGACGGTGCGTCGCATAATTCGTGAAGAGGGCCTACGACCTTACCGCGTCCAATCTGTTCAGGCACTATATCCTGGAGATTACCGCGCTCGTCGTAATTTTTGTCGATGGATGCTACAGAAACTGGAGGGAGATCCTCATTTTTTTGAACGCATTCTGTTTGCCGATGAGGCGAGCTTCTCCAGCACCGCAATCGTGAACCGGCAGAACTTACGCATCTGGGCTGAGAGGAATCCTCGTGCGATGATGCAACGAGTTCACCAGGGATGTTTTTCAGTAAACGTTTGGGCAGGTATCATTGGGAACACCCTGATAGGTCCAGTTTACCTTCCACTGAGATTGAACAGTCGCAATTATTTGCACTTTCTGCAACGCGATTTAATGCCGCGTCTGAGGGACATGATTCCACGACATGCTCGCCATCGCATTTTTTTTATGCACGACGGAGCACCACCTCATTTCGGTCTTCAAGTCCGTGCATTCTTAAACGAAATGTTTGGATCGCGTTGGCTCGGTCGTCGGCCTGCTCCGCATCTCTGGCCACCACGTTCTCCAGACCTAAATCCCTTGGACTTTTTTTTCTGGGGAGCACTCCAGGCTATCGTCTACAGAGAAGGTCGAGCGATTAGGACGCCGGTAGATCTGAGACGCCGAATCGATGAGGGAGTTGCCAGGTTGATGCGAAACCGAGAACTTCTTCTCAGGGTTTCGAGAAACTTGGAGGCACGGTTGCGAGCGTGCTTGCGTAATGGTGGCCGGCATGTGGAAGCTGGAGAACAAGCTAGAATGCTTCGAGCGATTGGACATGATGGTTCGATTCTCTGGGTTCCTCGACGCCGCCGCCATCAACGACCGCGTCATAATGAAGCAGGAGACGACTAATCCAACATTGCATACGCACCCGACGCACAGTCGTCATTGAAATGATTTGAAACGAATCTTTCGAAACGGACAACAAAACACAACGGCCCTTTTCAGGGCCAAGGGATACCAGGCAGACAACCTCCACGTGGTGTAGTCCGGGTAACGCTAATAGTCTGCCGCTAATGAAGATGTTTAAGCAACTCATGACAACAACTATTGTTAAGATCAAAATCGCTTATCGTAAACCTGGCCATCTAAAGCCTTGTTTTCATAGAACAGCAGGCGTGTTGTGTGCCAGACATCAAGTCTGTCTAGTTATATCGATTGCCTTTTTAATTATGTTTCAGTTCCGAATTTTATCCCTCCGAACTAAATGAAATACGCATATTTTTTATGTTTTGACGGCTTGATATTGAAAGGTTCATTCCTGACTCGTCGTTTCTACGAGAATTAGATGCCTCTTAACGAGATGAATTGACTTTCAAATTGACTTTGAGTTTTAGGGTCAAGGTTAATTCAGCAGGACTATGTGTTAATTGATTTTCGGCAACAATGAGCTAGGGAATTAGATGCTCGTAGTGGTAACGCGACAAAGGGATATCGCAAAGATCTGTGTCACCCATCTCATGCCGATTCATCCACTTTAGTGTGGTCAGCGTCATGCAATTGCAACATTTCTTGATTCCAATTAATAAATATTGAAGTGTCTGCGTTGAAAAGCTTTTTTTATGATTATTAAAATTCTTATCCCGTGTTTCTGTGAACAATATTTTGTAAGAACGCACTTTTTCGATTTTTTTCGAATTGACATTGTCGTTTCGGGTTGAAGAACGCATCTCCGACCCATGGTTCCTTTCTGACTTTTGTTCCTCTTAAGAAGTAGAATTTTTTAAGCCAATAAAAAAATTTGACCTCGAATTTCAGGGTCAAGGTCAATTTTGCGGCTACAAATTTTGATAGATCTCCACCGATCTCAAGCTGGAGATTTACTGGGCGAAGTAGCGACACATCATTTTTATACACCCTGTACATTAAATCATTTGTGTCTGGAGGCCCGAAATTTTATTCTTTCATTGTCCGACGACCCGACGGTTCGAAAAAAGAGGTGTGCAAGGTTAAAGGAATAACGCTTAATTTTGCAAATAGTTCTTTGATCATCTACAAATCCATACGAGAGTTTATAATTGGAGAAAGAGTCGAGCCAATTGAATTAGAGTATGATGCGATTCGGCGTACAGTATTTCACCAGGTCGTCATGCGGCCCGAAAAAAAAGTGTAAGCCGTCGAGTGTAAAACGGCGACGCGATGGGGCATACGCATCTTTACTATACGGCTATTATGACCGATCTCGTAGATCTCCGCTCAATTAAGAATTACAACGACAATTACGTACATTTGCTTGTGGTCATAGATGTTTTCAGTAAATATGCGTGGGTTGAGCTTTTACACGATAAGTCCGCTGCGTCTGTGGCGAACGCGTTCGCGCGTATATTAACGAAAAAGAACAGTAATGGCAGAGTACCCGTTTCCCTGCGGACAGACAGAGGGAAAGAATTTGTAAGTTCTGCTTTCCAGAGTTTCTTGAAATCCCGTAATATCCAGTTCCGAATTGCAAGAAATCCCGACATAAAAGCCGCTGTTGTCGAGAGGTTCAACAGAACGCTAAAAGAAAGAATGTGGCGCTATTTTACATATTCTCGAAATAAACGTTATATAGACGTTCTACAAAAGATTATTAGGGCGTATAATCACGCGCGGCATAGCAGCATAAAAATGGCTCCCTCAGCAGTGACCCTCGTTACAGCTGCTTTAGCGCGATCAAACCTGGTTCAACGATACCGAGAGCCACAACAGCAGCAGCCTCCCAAATATAGAGTTGGTGATATTGTACGAATCAGCAGTTGAAAGGCAGCCTTTGCAAAAGGTTACGTGAGCGGTTGGACCAGCGAGTTTTTCAAAATACATCGTGTATCATATACGCACTGGCCTGTAGTATACTTTTTACGTGATCTTTACAACGACGATATTGATGGTGTATTTTATGAGCCCGAAATATCCAGGGTGCAAATAACGCCTGCTGAGCCAAAGAGCCATAAGAAGACAAAGAAGAAGAACCGGTCAAAAGACAAGTTTTTTTATCGTTTTACCCAGCAACAGTAGCATGAAATATTACCCTGATAATACGACAACTCGTTACACCACACATTTACCGCAGCCAGTGTCTTAACACGGTACCTGGGCTGTGTCTCTAGCCGAAATACACATACCCATGACAATTTTACACGTACCTACTGATGCCGAATAAAATTTCATCCACGTCGTAACAAACATTGTGAACCTCACCAGTGGCGGCGCAGATATCGATTTTAGAGAAGATCGGGTTTGTGTACCAGCAGGCGTGTACCATAACGTTGATATGCTTCTCGAAACAACTAGCGAGATATCATGTGTGACCGGTAATTTGAGATTCCAGCGTACACGCAACGGTTATGTGACTGCGACACGCATCTGTGATGACTGTACGAATCTGAAGCATTCTTTCTATTTTTCCCTGGTCTGGAATAAAATTTTAGGCTTTACGCATTCTATCGGGATCGTTGTGCAGAGTACCTCAGCGTGTATAGGACAGCGAATAGTGGGCTTCACCAACGGAATCCTCAATATGCTGTTTGTCTATACCAAGATATGTGAGCCCTATATTACAGGAGATGTCCATACACCTTTACTACGTGTCTTATTAGCCGATGCCTTCGATAATTACAATTACGGCTCGATGAAAATCAAAAGTCTCTCATCACCACGCTACGTGCCTCTTCTGTGCACCAGTTTTCAAAAATTGACATTGATTTAAGGGATGAGTTTGGCACCCTGATACCATTCGAGCATGGGACGCTGACGGTGACATTAGAATTCAAGCGCATTGATTTATATAAATGGATTATTATGGTAAGCACTTTGAAGCGCAGGTTGGTGGCGGTGGTGCTAGGACAGGCTATGGTGCCATTAGTCACGTATACATCGGCTCACCGAATCAGCGTAGGCACGGTATTTGCAGCTTTCTCGGAGGGCTCTTTCGTAGTATCATACCATTATTAAAATAAGGAGTGCGGGCTGTCGGTAAGGAAGCGCTGCGCTTGGGTACCAATGTAGCTAGTGATATAATAAACAGCGGGATAAAACCAAGAGATGCTTTCGAAACGCGTCTGCGCGAAGCAGGACAGAATTTAAAGCGCAAAGCGGAAGAAAAAATTAATACTCTTATGCAAGGGTCTGGTTATAAGCCAGATGAAATCATGAAATTGTTACATTCCGCTAGTGGAAGCGCAGCACGTCACATCGGTGCGAGGAGAAAGAAATCTACGTCAACGAAGAAGAGAAGGAAGAGGAGGACGAGCGGCAAAACATCATCGGTGAAGAGGTTAAGGCCAGAACCCCGAGGAAATGAAAAGAAGAAGGCACAGAGGACTGTCGCAGATATTTTTGCTTAAAACGGCCTCCTCAATTTAAAAAAAATGGCTTCCTTACACGCCTACTCGTGCAAATGCTTGAAGTCTGAGCTCGAGCTATTTATGCTACCTCCAACTCAGACCACGATTGAGGGCACGCAGTGGGTATACTATAAACCTATTCCATCCTTGACCGATGATTCACCTATTGAATTTGTGGTACGAGGGCAGGGTGATGAGTATATCGATTTTGCCCATACCATGCTGAGTCTACGCGTTCAAATAATTACAAGGATAAAACCAAAGGACGATGCTGGTGCTGCCGCCGTAGCCGGTCCTATCAATAACCTGCTACATTCAATGTTCAATAAGGTCGATGTTTTTTTGAACCAAAAGCTTGTATCACCCCCTAACAACGCTTATACATACCAAGCATACATTGAAACCCTGTCAAATTATGGGACTGGTGCAAAGACCTCCTACCTTACGAGTGTTCTCTGGTATAACGATACAGCCGGTAAAATGGATGATATTGCGGACGCTAATATTGGTCTTCAAAATCGCCAGGAGCTTTTGGGCGTTGGAAAAACAGTGGATCTGCTCAGGCATCTTCATTGCGACATCTTTAATCAGGAGAGATTTTTAATAAATGGTGTTGAAATGCGCTTGTGACTAGTGCGTACCAACAGCACCTTTTGTCTAATGACTTCAGTGGATTGCAGTATCCGTATAGTGGAAGCATCGCTTCTCGTACGGCGTGCTAAAAAAACCTTCCTGGTGTGCTCTTAGCTCACGCAAGAGTTCTTTCTAAAGCAACCGCAAAATATCCGCTGACCCGTGTAGAGATTAAAGCAATATCAATGCACGTTGGCGTGTATGGTGATACTCTGGACAATGTCATACTCGGTCAACTACCAAAACGAATAATAATAGGCTTCGTCAATAATAAGGCCTTTAATGGCGATCGTCAACTGAACCCCTTCAACTTTGATAATTACGGTATCAATTATCTTTCGTTGTACGCGGACGGTGTGCAGATACCGTCCAAACCTTTGCAACCTGACTTTCAAAACGACAACCAGTACGTGGATGCCTACCATACTTTGTTTTCCGGCACGGGGATTCATTTTCTCAATCAGGGCACGGCAGTGTCAGAATAGAGGTACGCAACCAAGAAGCTCTCGCATCGACAGTTAATTGCATAGTATACGCGGAGTATGATAACCTGCTGGAAATCAACGCATCCAGACAAGTGATTGTGAATTTCAGTGGTTGATACGAAAATCATTATAGGTATTACACCGAATAATTTGAGTCACTCCGCAGCACGAGGTGATTGAGTCTTCGGTATGCGCTGGTGCTTTGAAGAATTACAGCGTGCGTCATAATGAATATCGTGATTGACATACAGGGCTTAAAGGACAAATTTAACAACTTTATATCGAAAGAAGTTGCTGTTGTCTCGATTGAGTCTGATTTTTATGCTCACTGGCTTGTAGCAGCACCTCATTCCTATAGCGAGCTACAGCCACACATACAACGACAAAAAAAATGGTTGAAAAATAATCGTCATAGTATAGAGTGGCGTGAGGGTACCAGGCCTTTATATGATGTTGAAAATATTCTGAAGAAAATTGCAGCTCGGTCTACCCGAATATTCACAAGAGGTAATGATAAATCGTTGTACCTGGCACATATCACAGGATGCTTTATTATAAATTTGGAAGAAAACAATGAAGTATCAGCATTTCGTAATCTACCTGCAAGCGGAACATTCTGCATATATTACGTTCTGCTCCGCTAAAATGAGAAACATCAATGTTCTTTGAATAATATAACAAGAATCAAGAAGTGGCTTTGTCACCAAGCCGCTACAGCTCTTTGCGGGAGTATAAGACGACCACGACGTGGGACGTGGGTCTGTTGGAGTAAGAAGACCGAGCCAAGCGTCTCCGAAAAAAACTTCCTGCCCTGGCTTGTTATGAACAGCCTGCAAATTCTACGAGCTCTGCAGCATATTCAAAATCACGAGATAGGAGTGTACCCAGCGGATCGTATCCCGAAGGTGTGGACGAAACCGACAGCTCTTGTGGTTAATACCGATGGCTACAAACAGCCAGGAGCGCACTGCGTCGCCCTCTACGTCGATCGAGATGGACACGGATGGTTCTTCGATAGCTACGGGCTCGCTCCGATCGTCCCACAGCATCTCAAACGACTCCGAAGCAACTGCAAACTCTTCCGATGCAACACTACTCAATTTCAGGGTCCGGATTCAGAGTGTTGCGGACAGTATTGCGTTATGTTTCTTCATTATATGTGCACTGGCTTCGGCATTGATGAGTTTAGAAGTGTATTTTCGAATGACTTATCTCGCAACGATAAAGTAGCCTATGCTTATTACAACGCTTACGCTAAGAAGCTTAACAGCTTAAAATCTAGAAATAAGGATCATGATGTTTTAAGCTCTGAGTGTTTTCATTGTATGCAAAGCTGTTATCCTTGGGCTGGGTGATTGTAAATGTTCTATTAATGGAAAATATATGAAACGCATAGCCGTTGAAACCGCATTTAAATCTTTTATTTAATATCACAGGAGAGTGGAAAATTTCATCGACAGATAGTCAGGCCCAAGCCACGCTCATTGTTGGCGGTGACAACGGGTAGAAATGCTTTAATGGAAGGAAGGAATCTCAAATGACGATGATGCACCCGCAAAACATTTTTGAGTCTTGAGCGCTCCTTGATGAGAAGCACACAAAAAAAGCAACGCGCTCTGAAAGCAAGAATAGAAGCACTCTTAAAAGATATTGCGACTATTAAAAAAATAATTCATACCACGTCGGAATTTCGTCATTTATCGAGAAAATTGCACGCTCTTAGTCTCAACAATAATGGACTTCTCGAGAATCAACAGAGTGGGCCACCTGACGGAATTTCTGCCCGTAAAACGGCTTGTTGAACTGACACCGGAAAAGGAATACAGCGTCACCGATATCAAACGTGTTCAGACGAAATGAGGTTCTCGAATCACCATTGATGTGGAGAACGAATTCTCTTGCTTTCATCCAACAAGATTTGTCAAGCTGTTCGAAGAAGACAACGCTCTGTTCCATCATATGACATCCGTAGCACACGCAAATAATTTAATAGTGCTATACCACGGAGAAAAATTCAACAACTTGGAATTCAAAGAATAGCAAAAATAAAAATTATGTCAGTGCTCTTAATGGTGCTTAATTACGATACATGGTTCAAAATGTAATTCCTCGTAAGCAAAAATGAAGTGCTTTTCCCTCTCTCTCATTGTATTTATTCATTGTATAAATTCATTTTCTAAAACCTAATAAATTTTATGTCGAATTTACCGAATACCTTTTTACTCTTCCAAATCCCCGACGGTCATGATAAAACGAATTATTATTATTATTATTATTATTATTATTATTATTATTATTATTATTATTAACCCCGTGTGGGGTTTTTCCGACCCCCATCGGGCGCGTCCCCAGGTGGCGGATAGGGGATTGCTCGGCAGATATGTCGGGTAGGTGGGGCATAATATACCGCCCGCGGACCAAAACGAAAACTTGCATGCAGAAGAGCACACGTCTGTTCCCGCTTCAGACGGTGTGTTCGCCAGCGTCTGTCATCATGTTGATGCGGCTGGGAGTCATGCATTGATCGGTACACACCTCAGCACACTGGGAGTGCCCTTAAACGACGTAGGCGTTTCCTCTGCGCTGGTGAAGGGGCTGCTGTGAGCTTGCTCTGCTGAGGTGGCAACTGGGGTGTGTACCTGGAACCAGCCCCTTCGGGCCCTGATCAGGAAGTGTGCATTGAATGCAGCTGTCGGAGGCTGCATTGCTACGGGCGAGCGCTGATCCGTCCGTGTTTTCCGGGATCAGCTCAACGTAGGCCAGGCCTCAGGGAACTGGGGTAGGAGTCAGAGTACTCCGAGGGTATACCCGTTCCTGACTATTACGGCCCGCCCCTTTGCACACGAAGCGCTGGTTCAACCCAAGAGAAAAAAAATGTTTAACAAAAAAGGAAACAATGAAGGTTCGGTGGGCGACGAGGCACCTTCCCTCGTAAAGCTGCTCATCGAAAGTGATAGGAGGGTGGCGGCAGGCCTTAAGAAAATGCACAGGCTCATCAAGACCATGATGGAAGCCTTAAAGAAGCAGCCAAACGTCAATAAGACAATTAAGGACGGACTGCCTGCCTTGGTGGAGCATTTAGAGGAGCTCGAGGAGGGGCGACGGCCCATCAAGCAGGCTCATCGCCTTTTGGAGGGACCAAGGCTCCCTAGGGCCAGGCTCCATAGTGATCCTACACCGGAAACGAGCTTCTCGAGTGAGCCACCGGAAACGCTTCTGCCCGCGAAGGCAGGACAGAAGAAGAGAATGGCGACGAGCCCGCCTGTACCCCCAGCGATAGAGGTACAGTCGAAAAAAAGAAAAAAGATAAGGAGAGCTCGCCAAAGAATGTCTGGACGGAAGTCCAGCGCAAGAAGGGAAAGCAGGAGCAAAACAAAGCGGGTAATGTTACGGACGCGTCGGGCTCACAAGCCAACAAGCCTGCAAAATTGCCTCAACAGGCAGCAGCCGCTGCTAAAAAGCCGCCCTTGAAAAAGTCGCCACCGAAAAAACCGGAAGCGATCTTGTTGAAACCAGCGGAGATGAAAACCTATGCGGACATTCTGAATTTTGTTCGCAAAGAGGTGAATCCCGAAACCCACGGGGTCAACGTTCGGGCAATCCGGCGCACACGAGCAGGAGAAGTGCTACTCGAGCTGCGAAACTCATCGGCCGAGTCACGAGCTGCGTTTTCGGCTGCCCTCCAGGAAGCAGCTGGAAGCAGAAGCAGCGTCAGGGAATTGGTCCCAGAGGCACGCCTCGAGATCCGAGACCTTGATAGCTGCTGCACGAAAACAGAGGTCGAGGGGGCGATACGAATAGCTCTGGGGCAGCACGAGGGCCCCCTGCGGGTCGCATTGACCCGGCCAAACGCGCGGGAACAGGTCACCGCCATCGTCACCATTGACGAAACAGCCGCGAGGACCCTGTTGCAAACCGCTCGCGTCAAGATCGGCTGGGTCAATTGCCGTATCCGGAGGAGAGTGGAAGTACCGAGATGCTTCAAGTGTCTCGGCTACGGGCCCCACAGTACCTGGTGTAAGGGCACTGACCGGGGAAGTCTGTGCTTCCGGTGCGGCAAGGAGGGACATAGGGCAGCTGATTGCGATGCTGAACCCTTTTGTTTCCTCTGCCCGGCCGTGGAAGGTAAGCCAGACTCCAAACGTCGCATGGCAGGGTCGGGGCGGTGCGGGGCATTCCGCAAAGCCCTCAGCGATGTCAGAGGCGAGTATTGGCGGTCGTCCTGCAGGGGAACATGAATAGGAGCCGGATAGCCGACGAACTTCTGGCCCAAATATGTTTCGAGAAAGCCGCCGATATAGTTCTGGTCAGCGAGCAATATCGGAACAGAGAAGGGCCAGGATGGTATTCGGACCTCCTAGGCACGGCAGCGATTTGGATTCCAAATCGACGACGCTTCGGCGTCGTCGACCATGGCTCCGGCAGTGGTTCCGTTTGGGTGAGGTCCAGCGGCGTTATTTACGTCAGCTGTTACCTTACCCCAAACGAGCGCATCGCAGACTTCCAGGCCAAACTCGATGGCCTGGAAGACGCTATCCGGGACATGGAGGGTGAACTGGTAGTGGCCGGAGACTTTAATGCAAAGGCTCTGGAATGGGGTGAACCTTGGCCAGATTCGCGGGGTGGACGAGTGCTGGACATGACGTCCAGACTTGGGCTAGCTGTATTGAACACTGGCTCAACGTCCACCTTCCGAAGGCCGGGGTACAGAGAAACGATTATCGATGTTTCCATGGCGACGGAAAGCCTGGTATCGCGAGTCCAGGACTGGAGGGTGATCGAGCACTTTACAGCCAGCGATCACCAATACATTAGGTTCTGCGTACGTGATGTAGCTCTAGTCCAAATCAGAACACCACGAGGACCTGCTAGGTGGAACGTCGATAAAATGGACCCCCAAAAGCTGTCTCCGGCGCTATTACGTGGCCAGCGAACCCTTGACGAGCTTCCACGCTCCGCGGGCGCTGAACAGACCGTGGATCTAGTAATGACCTACCTTTATCAGGCCTGCAGCGACGCCGTGCCAAAAAGGATTGCACGGGATGATAGACGTCCCGTGTACTGGTGGACGAACGAGATCGCGGAGCTGAGGTGGGAGTGTCTCCGTTTGAGGAGACTATCCCTGAGAGCCCGGCGCCGCGACACCGACGCAGCCCCTAGCACTGACGCCTATAAGGCGGCGAGGAAAGTGCTGAGACGGACCATCAAGCAGAGTAAGCACCGCTGCTGGAAGAAGCTTGGGGAAGATCTTAACGAGGGTCCTTGGGGACTAAGGTATAAACTGGTCCTCCGCAAATTGGGGGCGTTCTCTGAAAGCGCTCCCACAGATGCGGAGATCATCGGCGGTATCGTCGATGCCCTTTTCCCCAGCCACCCTAAGCAACCGCGCCGACCTCGAACACCCGAGGACGCGTCACTTCCCCTCTTTACGGAGGAGGAACTTAAGGCCGCGGTGCGGTCTTTCAAAAACAAGAAGGCACCAGGCCCTGACGGTTTACCAGCAGAGGTGCTGAAAGCCGCAGTTAAGAGGCATCCAACGATTTTTCTTACGATGTACAACGCCTGTCTACAAGCGGGAATCTTTCCACGCCGCTGGAAACTCGCGGGGCTGGCGTTGATCGGGAAGGGCGAAGGGGGACCAGTAGACAATCCATCGTCCTACAGGCCCCTGTGCATGCTAGACACGGCTGGCAAACTTCTGGAGAAGCTTCTTCGACCTCGCCTCCATGCGGCCATCCAAGCCTCTGGAGACCTTTCTGATAGACAATATGGCTTTCGGAAAGGGAGGTCGACGATACACGCAATCCAGGAGGTTGTTGAAGCAGCCAGGGATACGGAGTGGGGGAACCATTTCTCCCGCCTTGTCTGTCTACCGGTCACTCTGGATGTGAAGAACGCTTTCAACTCGGTGCGGTGGTGTTACGCGCTACAGGCGCTGGAACGAGACTTCAGGGTCCCCGGATATCTCTACTGGATGTTCCAGGATTACCTGAACGATCGCTCCCTCGTTTACACCACTGCAGATGGTCCGATTAGCCGAGAGTTAACGGCAGGGGCAGCCCAAGGGTCCATACTAGGTCCCGACATTTGGAATGCCACACATGACGGGATTCTCCGAATGGAGATGCCTGAGGGTTCTTTTCTGGTTGGGTATGCGGACGACGTAGCCGCTATCATCATTGCGCGTACCGTAGAGGCAGCGTAGATGAGACTCAACCAGGTGATGCGTCGGGTCCACTCCTGGATGGAAGACCACGCCTTGGAGCTAGCGCTAGCGAAAACTGAGATCGTACTCCTAACCAAAAAGCATATCCCGCTTATAAGGGATATGCACGTAGGAGAGACGACGGTCCAGACGAAGGCGTCTGTAAAGTACCTGGGGTTGAAGCTCGATTCTCGGCTCAGCTCCGGGGAAGAAATAATATCGAGAGCGGACAAAGCTGCGGCAGTGACGACGTTGCTTAGCGGGGTAATGGCCAACATTGGCGGTCCTCAGCCCTGCAAGCGTCGCCTTCTGCTACGCACGGCCGAGCTCATAATGCTCTACGGTGCCGAAGTCTGGGCCGATGCGCTCCGGTACGAGAAATACCGGAAGCGCATGGCCGGAGTGCAGCGGAGAGGGGCCCTCCGTATCGCCTGCTCTTACCGCACGGTCTCAGAGCCGGCTGCGCTAGTGATAGCCGGGGTCATACCGGTTGACCTCCTCGCCCAGGAGCGGAAGTTCGTCCACCAGGGCCTTCCCGATGAGGAAGAGAGGGAGAGACGAAAAGCGCTTGCCAGGTCCCGTAACATGCTGACCCGGCAAGAGAGATGGGATGAGGATCCGCGGGCCAGGTGGACAGCGAGACTCATTCCTCGCTTGGACACCTGGATCAACCGTCAGCATGGTGAGGTAAATTATTACCTCACATAATTGCTGACGGAGCACGGGTATTTCCGGTCTTATCTGTGCAGAATGGGTAAAGTGTCGGACTCGTGCTGCATATCCTGCGGATCCCCCAGAGACGATGCCTTCCACACATTCTTCGAATGCGAAGAATGGAACGTGTGGAGGGCACCATTGGAGGAAAAGTTCGGGAGCATAACCCCGGAAAATATTATCGGAGTTATGCTCCTGGACGATTAAACTTGGACGGAGGTCACTTCCTTCGTGGAAGCTGTCCTCCGTCGGAAGAAGAGAGTTTCGGAGGAAGGAACGCCCTGAGGGGCGTTCAAAACAACTAATGGCGCCACCCCGAAGTAATGCTAACGTGGTTCCGGGTTGGTCGTCTGGAGATACAGGGGGGGTTTCAGTCGGTAGTCTCTTCGGAGGAGTCCGACACACGGGGAGCCAAACCATCGCCCCCGACAGTGCGTAAAGGCATTTCCCCCCTGTAGAAAAAAAAATATTATTATTATTATTGTTGTTATTATTATTATTATTATTATTATTATTATTATTATTATTATTATTATTATTATTATTATTATTATTATTATTATTATTATTATTATTATTATTATTATTATTATTATTATTATTATTATTATTATTATTATTATTATTATTATTATTATTATTATTATTATTATTATTATTATTATTATTATTATTATTATTATTATTATTATTATTATTATTATTATTATTATTATTATTATTATTATTATTATTATTATTATTATTATTATTATTATTATTATTATTATTATTATTATTATTATTATTATTATTATTATTATTATTATTATTATTATTATTATTATTATTATTATTATTATTATTATTATTATTATTATTATTATTATTATTATTATTATCATCATCATCATCATCATCATCATCATCATCATCATCATCATCATCATCATCATCATCATCATCATCACGAGCCGCGCAGCGTTTGTTCCCAACCTTACCGCGTGATAACGCAATACGGCGTGCGCTCTCCCCAATACGGAATATGCACATAATATACTTGTCTGGACGAGCACGAGCACGGGTTGTCTTCGACACCGCAGAGTCAGGCCTCTCAAGAAGTCACGCCTCGAGGGAAGCCATACCCGCAAGATTTCTATTTCCTCTGCTGTATACTATTTTCACGTAAGAATTCTCTTAGAGAATTTCCAACTTACACTTTCGTAATACTCCTTGAGGATGCAGTGATTCGAAGTCATTCAAAATAATTTCAATTTCTTTCTCGTATATCGTGACAACTAAATTATCCAATAGAAAATCAATGTGAAGGCGAATTAACACCAAAATATAAATGTTCTGAAAATAACTCGATTCTACAATCTTCACACATAGCAATACTACGTACATACTTGGGCGCTGATAAAGCTTGACCATGGGGTTATCGCGAATTCAAAATGGTGGACGTGAGGCGTTTGCAAAGATCCTCATTTGGCAAATTTCTAAGGCCCTTCTCGAAAAACAGCGACCGTCTAGTTAGGGGCTCTATTGGGCTTCTAGACGAGGACCCGAAGTAAGTTAGGGAAAACCGATCAGGGCCTAGTCAGAGCCACAATCAAATTCGTGCACGGGATCCTGTATATGTGGCGCATTATATGTGTGTTTTTAATATTGGCTCTGTGCCAAACGTGTCGAGTTTAGAGCACCATATCTATATATATGCCTCACGCTTAGAGCAATAAACCCCTGACGTGTTACCGTAATCGGGAGTCCAGTGTACTTCCTTTTTGAAAAGGACCGATAGAACTGTTAGAATCTGTTAGAATCTGTTAAAATCAAGGACAAATCCACAGGAAATTCCAATAGAGATTTATGAGGATTTATAGTATTCTATCGGTTTATATCAGTCCTTTCCAACAGGGTTCTTTATATATGAGGTCTTATGAATGGGTAGTAATGACGAGGCAGTAATGATAACCCGATTTGGTAGACATCTTGAAGCTTGAAGGACGAGGACAAAACATTGCAGTTTTTCGCTATTATGGATCGTAACATCGTCACTGTTACTTCGTGCAGCGCACAGTAATGGTGTCGTTTTAACGTTTCTGTGGTTCAGCGAAAATTCCGTAGTTGATATCGTCGAAAGCTGCTCTGTTGACGGGACGATGAAAAACCACGAGGGAATGGATCGGTAGATTTCGGAAGAGAAGATGGATGAAGGTGTGACAAAGATAGGTGATGGTGTGATGGAAGAGATCCCAGCAAAAGCTTTAGCTCGATGGCCATGTGGTGTCATGTACAGACGATTCACGATGCGGTTCATTCGCTACAACCAGGGAAATCGCTTCTAGATCTTTTTCCTTATCCTTTTCTCCTTTACCTTTCTCTCATTTTAACTCGTCCTCTTCCTCTCTCTCTCTCTCTCCCGTCTCATCAGAGGCTCGACGGGATGATGAATCTTTTCCCACTTTCCCTCTTTGTGGCAGTTTTTATCGAGTAAGTCGCAAAGAGTTTGCACATCATAAATTTACATAAATTAAATTTCACTTTGAGAACGCCTCGCGTACGAAATCGCACCTCAACCGATATTTCTCTTAACCACTGCTCCCTTCGTTTATAAGTTTCCTTTTTGCTTCATATTTAAAATTCTCTTGCCATGCTCGAGTATTGCTAGGTATGTTTCTCTTTTATAAGTTTTTCAAAAATAAGTTTCTTTCGAATTTCAACGTTTTTTTTTCCATTTTCTACAACTTTTTCGATACTTCCAATTCCATACAAGCTTATCGGTTTGATGTCAGGAACTGTTATTTGCATTGGATAACATTATTTTTGATGCAATTTTAGTGATTTATTATTTTGTGCCAGATTGTCGATACGATCGATATAATTTTATTAATTATTTCAAAACCCGCTCGTTGAAATTAAATTTTACTTTTACTTGAATTTGTTTTCAATATACGTAAATAAAGTAACATCAACTCGTAAATTGTCATCGAGCGATAGCACCTCAAAATGATGTACTGCCAAATAAGTGAGATAAATGAGATAAAATCGTTGCTCATTCCATAATTCGGTAGTGACATTTCCTATAAGTCACGCGGCAAATTCATAATCACGGATAAAAATGTCGTAAGAGAAGAAAACAAACACGTAATAATCGTAGGATTTCTTGTGAATAGCGTAAGCGTCATGGTGAAATGAATCTGATTCCCTCATTCTCACCGAAAGGTCTTCTCGAATAGACAATATTAACTTTCTTTGAAGAAGGGATAATCAATGCCTGGCTTAGTCCTTCGTAAGTAGTAGGTGTACCACTATGGGGCCCCCCACTCCTATCCCCACTCCTACCCCCACCATGCGGCCTCCGCCACGACAATAATTTTCCCCCCACCACCGAGGAAGTTTATTGCGGTGCAGAGAACGATAGAGGGGGGGAGGAGTGGGGGCAGGCGAGGGTCCCATAGTGGCACATTTTTCAAATTTTTAGAAAGGCGCCTGTCCAGTCGTGTTTGTTCTGGAGATACGCCCTTCACACACACAATTATTTTTAAATTTTACTCACCATGCACTTCTTCTTTCTTCTCATCTTCGTCCTCCTCCTCCGCCCCTTTCTCACAGGGACTTTATTTTCCGCGCAATGTTCACGCACACATGTACACTTTTTGCAATTTAACACTATTTATTTTTAATTCATTATTTTTAAAATTTTTACATTATTATTTTTTTCACACTTTTTAGTTCCAAATTATTTTCAATTCATTGTTTTTATAATTATTTTCGCGCAATGTTTTTCATGCGAAACACATTTTTACACAATGATTTTTTTTCACACGCTTAATTTTTCATCATGATCACTCTCTTATCCTTTTCAGCACAATGTTTTTACACTTTTTAGTTTTAAATTATTTTCAATTTATTATTTTTATATTTGTTTTCTTTTTTACATTATTTTTGCGCAGTGTTTTTTCTTTTTACATTTTTCACGCATTGTTTTTATCGCGATATGTTTTCACGCTTTTTTTAGTTCTAAATTATTTTCAATTAATTATTTTCTTTTTCGCTCATTTTTGTCGCGATATTTTTTCACACATTTAGTTATAAATGATTTTCGCGCAATGTTTTTTACATTTTTTCCGGCAACGTTTTTTCTTTCGCGCAATATTTTTAAACACTTTTTTCACTTTTATAACGCGCGCTTTATTTTTTGCGCATTGTTTTTGTCACTCTTTTTAGTTTAACACTTTTCACTCACCACAGCACCGATAAATATTTCTCCACGGCAAGCGATTGCGATCCATGGAAAAATTTTAAGTTTTTGAAAAAATCACAGCACCACGAGCACGAGAAAAAAACAATACACGCGCGTATTTAAAATGCACAAGTCAAAAATAACAGAGAGAGCTGTACGCAGACCTCGCTGGCGAAAAGCTAATGAAGTTATAATGAAAAAAGAAATGATGCATCTCACCGAATACAGCGTTCCTACCTCGCCCCCCACCTACCAGAGCGTCTTACAAGCCTTCGATGACCGTGAACCTGGAGACACACGCCGCAAGGGGCACACGAGTGAAATAGATACGTGCAACGTAGCGTCTGCATGAAACTAGTAAGCGCTCTGGAATGTGTCATGATAAACATTTCGCATTGCAGCGCGTGGAAACGACTGAGACCTAGAAGGGCGTAACGGTCGTGCAAAATATACGCGTATACAGGCGATCCGGTATAAGGGGCCCAAGGTATATATTTTACACGCCCGATGTGTTAAGCCTGTGCCAGAGGAGAGGCTATAAGAAATTTTCAAAAAGTTTTTGATTTTTGAAAATCCAAGGGCGTGGGTCATTCGAGCTCATCGAGAACACATATAACACCGGCGAAATTTTCAACCGTTTTGGCGTATCTCCAACCGTTCTCGAGATATCGCTATTTTTTCATATTTCTGTTCAAATGAATTTTCAAAAAGTATTTGGTTTTTGAAAATCTGAGGGCGTGGCTCGCTCGGGCGCCTCGAGGTACTGCATCTTTTAATAACTTCCAAATTTCGGCCGTTTTCGCGTATCTCCAGCCGTTCTCGAGATATCGCCATTTTTTCAATTTATTCACGCAAAGGGCGTAAGTGAGCATACCTTTTTCACACGTAATACGCTCTTTTTATGTCAGAAAAATTAAAAACTTATAATATGACACATTCATAATATATATTCATATATGGGTAATTCCTTCTCGAGATGTCACCCTTTTCTTCTATTTAAATGAATTTTTTAAAGTTTTCGATTTTTGAAAATCTGAGGGCGTGGGTCGTTCGAACACATCGAGAACACATATAACACCGGCGAAATTTTCAACCGTTTTGGCGTATCTCCAACCGTTCTCGAGATATCGCCATTTTTCCATATTTCTGTTAAAATGAATTTTCAAAAAGTTTGTGATTTTTGAAAATCTGAGGGCGTGGGTCGCTCGGTCTACTCGAGGTCCTGCCCCTTTAGGAAACCCGCAAAATTTTAACCATTTTGGCGTATCTCCAACCGTTCTCGAGATATCGCCATTTTTTCATTTTATTCGTGAAAAGGACGTATGTGAGCATACGCTTTGCACGTGCGATACGCTCTTTTTATTTCAGAAAAATTAAAAACTTATATTATTACACAATCTCAATATATATTCATATACGGCGTTCCGTGTTATGTCCGGAAGAAGAATATATGGGCAATTCCTTCTCGAGAGCCCACCCTTTTCTTCTATTTAGATGGAATTTCAAAAAGTTTTTGATTTTTGAAAATCCAAGGGCGTAGGTCGGTCGGGCTCATCGAGGACCTACCCCTGTTGTGAACCCCCAAAATTTCAACCGTTTTGGCGTATCTCCAGCCGTTCTCGAGATATCACCATTTTTTCGTATTTCAGTTAAGATGAATTTTCGAAAAGTTTTTGATTTTTGAAAATCCGAGGGCGTGGCTCGCTCGGGCGCCTCGAGGTACTGCATCTTTTAATAACTTCCAAATTTCGGCCGTTTTCGCGTATCTCCAACCGTTCTCGAGATATCGCAATTTTTTCATTTTATTCGATAAAAGGGGTAAGCGAGCATACGTTTTACACATTCAACTCGCTCTTTTTTCAATTTTTCTTAGCAAGGGTGTAAGCGAGCATGCGTTTTGCGCTGTCGATACGCCCTTTTGACTTCAGAAAAATTAAATTAATCCCACCGCTCTCGTCAGAGCGGCATTATTTCCCCCTCCACTTTTCGCCGGAGATATTATTGTTATTATTATTATTATTATTATTATTATTATTATTATTATTATTATTATTATTATTATTATTATTATTATTATTATTATTATTATTATTATTATTATTATTATTATTGAGGTTGCAGTTTTTAAACAGGAAGCAAGTGGCTGGCCCGAAAACTGCCTGCAAGATGAGGCTTCAAAAGAGCGGTACATCGCCGCATTCGAGAGGTCCGAGGGCGTCAAGTTAAATCGTAACAATATAGAAAAGAATCCGGGATTACGCTCCGTAGCTAAACTTTGTTTGAACTCCTTTTGGGGAAAATTCGGGCAGCGTGAAAACTTACCGCAAACCGTAATAGTCTCGAGCCGCAAGAAACTTATGGAACTATTGGCAGATCCTGAATACGAAATCACAGGAATATTACCTGTAAATAATCAAATATTGTATGTCAATTATATCAAGACTGAGGAGGCTGTAGAATCATCCCCTATCGCTAACGCTGTCGTTGCTGCGTACACCACGGCTCAGGCGCGGTTGAAATTATACAGTTATCTCGAAAAATTGGGCCGTCGCGCACTATACTGTGATACCGACTCTTGTATTTACGTGACGAAAAAAGCCCCTAACGAGTACGAGCCGCCGATCGGGCAGCTTCTGGGCGACCTAACGGACGAGCTTAGCGAGCACGGGGAGGGCAGCTACATTGAATCGTTTGTGTCCGGAGGTCCGAAATTTTATTCTTTTATTGTCCGACGATCCGATGGTTCGAAAAAAGAGGTGTGCAAGGTTAAAGGCATAACGCTTAATTTTGTAAATAGTTCTTTGATCAATTACCGCTCTATACGACAGTTTATAATTGGAGAGAGAGTTGACCCCATTGAATTAGAGTATGATGCGATTCGGCGTACAGAATTTCACCAGGTCGTCACGCGTCCCGAGACAAAAAAATGTAAGCCGTCGAGCGTAAAACGACGGCCCGATGGTCCATACACATCCTTACCATACGGCTATTATAACTAGATAGATACTTTAATATACCTATATTCTGTTAATAATAAAGAACAGCATGTATGTTTGTTAACCAAAAATTATGGTTTACTAATAAATCTTTCGATGTTGAATCATTTTGTTTACCCTATTTCTCCATTAAAAATCTTATTAAACAGGCTGAGCAGGAAATTTTTCGGTCATTCTGTAAGATGGATACGCGGTGGAAGCATCCCTGGACATCGATGATCTGCGGTCCCACGGGCTGTGGTAAAACGTATTTTGTGAAAAAATTTTTGAAATTCATCGCGCAAATGAGCAGCGAGCCTTTCCAAAGAATAATTTTTTATTACTCCGAGTGGCAGCCTGCATACGCGGAATATGGTACTTCAATCGAATTTCATGAGGGTCTGCCTCAAGCTGCAGATTATGCAAACGATCCACGGGCTAAACTCATTATTATCGATGACTTAATGCGTGAAGCATCGAACAATAGTGTTGTCGATCTATTCACCAAGGGTAGTCACCACAAGAATTTGAGCGTAATTTTTATTACCCAAAACTTATTCCACCAAGGCCATGGACAGAGGGACATTTCATTGAATGCTAATTATATAGTTGTTTTCAAGAATCCTCGTGATCGCGCTCAAATACAGCATTTGGCACGCCAGGTGTATCCGGAAAACCCTCGATTTTTACAAGAGGTTTATCACGATGCCACGTCAAAACCACACGGCTATTTATTGCTAGATTTGAAACAATCCACTCCCGATAATTGTAGATTTCGGACCGCTATTTTTCCCGATGACCCTCATCATTTTGTTTACATACCGCGAAAAAAGTTAAAAAGCAGCGACACGAGCGGGGAATTGCCAGTTCTACGGTTGTAATGGCTCGCAGAGGATCACCTCTCTGCAAGAAGCACATTGCGATATTGCAAGCCCTTCAGCATCTCAATAAGGAGCAGCGAGAGGCTGTTTTGCGTAAAGCGGACTCACAGATAATACGATCGATTTGTGAATGCGCATTAAATGTTCTTCGCGGTAATGTGCCTTTGAAACCGGAACAGAGGAAAAAATTACGTCAGCACGCCCCCGTTCTTCGCCGTTTAGCAGCGAAAAAAGGCTGCTGGAAGAGCAAGAAGCGCTTCGTCGTCCAGAGTGGTGGCTTTTTACCACTTTTGCTGGCACCAATATTGGGCACCGTTCTCTCCAACCTCATCGGCGGTCGTTGATAATGGAGCATGCAAAGAAAATGGTGCTCATACCTGCTGAGAATTTTTCAAATGGACATGCACCAAATTATCCGCAGACAATTTTCGGTCATGAAGATGCCAAGTCTCCGGCAGCACGAGCTATTCTAAGCAGACTAGATATTGAGATGAACGAGATTTTGAATTCCGATTCGTACAAAGACGAGCGAGAAAAGTGGGCCGCGTATTTATCTGTGCTGCAGCGTTACCTTCATTTTGCCGACGGCGAACGAGCTGAGCAGCACCTTGCCCTCTTAAAGCAGGAACCAACGATCCAAAATTATAAAAAAATCGAGCAGGATCACACACGTATGAATGATTCCATCATAATTGAAAGTATACCGGTAAAATTTCGCACCAAAGCGAAACTTTTGCTGAGACGCTTACACGACGCAACACCAGCAAAATTCTTTTGGAATTCAGTGGGTGTTGTTTCTGTGGACGGAAAAGAGATCAAGAACTCGAATATTGTTGATCTCGTGAACGACGCTATGCGGGCAAGAAAAGCCCCTAAACCAATTGGGCGCGCGGATTTCGCAAAATTTTTGAAATCAATTCAAACACCGAGGGAATTTGTCGGGAATCAGGAATTATGGCTGGAATCTAGAGCCAACTCAACAATGCACGAAAGACAGAGAGATCACAGCAGCAGCAGCAGCGATGGCGATACTGAGATAAGCGACATACCTCCTCATTCGCAATTCTACAGTGGTAGTGATAACAGTGAATCGGTGCGTGGCGTGCAAAGTGGCGCTGGTATTGCTAATAAGAAAAGACGTGTAATCTGGGCCAGTCTCAAATTATAATAATAAATAATGAAAATATTGGAAAAAACGTACTTTGATCCCACCCATGAAGCGTCGTTTTCAGGTGCAGCCAAACTGCTACGCGTTGCGCGTGCAAAAAAGATCGCCGATGCTGACACAATACACTGGCTTGAGGGCCAGGAGGTTTACACAAAACACAAACCTGTGCGGCATCGCTTTCCCCGACGGCACTACAATGTACAGAACATTGATGATGTTTGGGAGGCTGATCTCGTAGATCTCCGCTCAATTAAGAATTACAACGACAACTATGCATATCTGCTTGTCGTCATAGATGTTTTCAGTAAATATGCGTGGGTTGAGCTTTTACGCGATAAGTCGGCTGCGTCTGTGACGAAGGCGTTTGCGCGTATACTAACGAAAAAGAACAGTAATGGTCGAGTACCCGTTTCCCTGCAGACGGACAGAGGGAAAGAATTTGTAGGTTCGGCTTTACAGAGCTTCTTGAAAACCCGTGATATCCAGTTCCGCATTGCAAGAAATCCTGATATAAAAGCCGCCATTGTGGAGAGGTTCAACAGAACGCTAAAAGAAAGAATGTGGCGCTATTTTACATATTCTCGGAATAAACGTTATGTAGACGTTCTACAAAACATTGTTAGGGCGTATAATCACGCGCGGCATAGTAGTATAAAAATGGCTCCCTCAGCAGTGACCCTCGCTACAGCTGCTTTGGCACGATCAAACCTGATGCAACGATACCGAGAGCCGCAACAACAGAAGCCTCCTAAATATAGAGTTGGTGATATTGTACGCATCAGTAGTTCAAAGGCCGCCTTCGCAAAAGGTTACGAGAGCGGCTGGACCAGCGAGTTATTCAAAATACATCGTGTATCATATACGCGCTGGCCTGTGGTATACTTTTTACGCGATCTTCACAACGAGGATATTGATGGTGTTTTTTATGAGCCCGAATTATCTAGAGTACAAACAACGCCTGCTGAGCTAAAGAGCAATAAGAAAACGAAGAAGAAGAAGGATCTATCAAAATGAAAGACGAATTTTTTATCGTTTTACCCAGCAATAGTAGCATGCAATATTATCCTGATAACACGACAACTCGTTACACCACACATTTACCGCAACCTGTGTCTTTACACGGCAGCTGGGCCGTGTCTCTAGCCGAAATACACATACCCATGACAATTTTGCACGTACCTACTGACGCCGAACAAAATTTCATTCATGTCGTAACGAATGTTGTGAATCCTAGCATCGGGGGTGCAGATATCGATTTCAGAGAAGATCGTGTTTGTGTGCCACCAGGCGTGTACCACAACGTTGATACGCTTCTCGAAACAATTAATGAGATATCGTGTGTGGCTGGTCATTTGAGATTCCAGCGGACACGCAACGGTTATGTGACGGCGACGCGTATCTGCGTGTCGTGTACGAATCAAGAGCATGCTTTCTATTTCTCCCCGGTCTTGAATAAAATTTTAGGATTTACGCACTCTATAGGGGTTGTTGTACAAAGTACCGCAGCGTGTATAGGCAAACGAATAGCGGGCCTCACCAATGGAATTCCCAATATGCTGTTTGTCTATACCAACATATGCGAATCCTATATTACAGGAGATGTCCATACTCCATTGCTGCGGGTCTTATCAGCCGATGCCTCTGATAATTACAATTACGGGTCAGTGAAAATCAAAAGTTTCTCACCACCACGCTACGTGCCTCTTCTGTGCACAAGTTTTCAAACAATTGACATTGATATAAGGGATGAATTTGGTGCTCCAATACCATTTGAGCACGGGACTCTGACGGTGACGTTACAATTCAAGCGCATTGATTAATATCGATAAAAATGGATTATTACGGCGAGCACTTTGAAGCACAGGTTGGCGGCGGTGGTGCTAGGACAGGCTATGGCGGCATCAGCCACGTATACATCGGTTCGCCGAATCAGCGCGGCCATGGTATCGGTAGCTTTCTCGGAGGGCTCTTTCGTAGTATCATACCATTATTAAAACAGGGAGCGCGGGCTGTCGGTAAAGAAGCCCTGCGCTCGGGTATGAATGTAGCCGGTGATATAATCGACAGTGGGATAAAGCCGAGAGATGCTTTCAAAGCGCGTCTACGTGAATCCGGACAGAATTTAAAGCGCAAAGCGGAAGAAAAAATGAACACTCTCATGCAGGGCTCCGGTTATAAGCCAGATAAAATCATGAAATTGCTACATTCCGCTAGCAGCAGCGCAACACGTCACATCGGTGCGAAGAGAAAGAAATCTGCATCAACGAAGACGAGGAAAAGGAAGAAGAGCGGTAAGGCGCCATCGGTGAAGAGACCAAAGGCAAAAACCCGAGGAAAGAGGAAGAAGAAGAAGGCGCTGAGGACTGTCGCGGATATTTTTGCTTAAACGTGGTCTCTCCTCAACATAAGAAAAATGGCCTTCTTACATGCCCACTCGTGCGAGTGTTTGAAGTCCGAACTCGAACTATTTACACTGCCTCCAACCCAGACCACAATTGAGGGCACGCAGTGGGTATACTATAAACCAATTTCATCCTTAACCGATGATTCACCTATTGAATTTGTGGTACCAGGGCAAGGCGATGAGTATATCGATCTTGCCCATACCATGCTGAGCCTACGCGTTCAAATAAATACAAGAGCCGTTCCAAAGGAGGGCACTTCTGCTGCCGTAGCAGGCCCCATAAATAATCTGCTGCATTCAATGTTCAATCAGGTCGATGTTTTTTTGAACCAAAAGCTTGTATCCCCCCCTAACAACGCTTATGCATACCGAGCATACATTGAAACTCTGTTAAATTATGGGGCTGGTGCAAAGAACTCTCACCTTACGAGCGTTCTCTGGTATAACGATACAGCCGGTAAAATGGATGATATTGCGGACGCTAATACCGGTCTTAAAAACCGCCGAGAACATTTAAGCATTGGAAAAACGGTCGATCTGCTTGGGCACCTTCATTGCGACATCTTTAATCAGGAGCGATTTTTAATAAACGGCGTTGAAATGCGTTTGCGCCTAGTGCGTACAAACAACGCCTTTTGTCTCATGACTTCTTCAGCGGATTGCAGTATTCGTATAGTAGAAGCATCGCTTCTCGTGCGACGTGCTAAGATAGCTCCTGGTGTGCTTTTGGCCCACGCAAGAGCTCTCTCTAAAGCAACCGCAAAATATCCACTGACCCGAGTAGAGGTCAAAGCAATATCAATGCACGCTGGCGTGTATGGTGATACGTTGGATAATGTCATACTCGGTCAACTACCAAAACGCATAATAATAGGCTTCGTCAATAATAAGGCCTTCAATGGTGATCGTAAGCTGAACCCGTTCAACTTTAATAATCACGGAATCAATTATCTTTCATTGTACGCGGACGGTGTACAGATACCATCAAAACCTTTGCAGCCTGACTTCCAAAACGACCTTCAGTACGTGGATGCCTACCATACTTTGTTTTCCGGCACGGGGATTCATTTTCTCAATCAGGGCAATTGTATTTCGCGTACCTCTTACCCATTGGGTTATTGCCTGTTTGCATTCGATCTCACCCCCGATCTCTCGGCCAACAGTAGTACCCATTGGAATTTGGTGCGCCACGGTAGCGTCAGAATAGAAGTACGTTTCCAAGAAGCTCTCACATCGACAGTTAATTGCATAGTATACGCGGAATATGATAACGTCTTGGAAATTGATTCATCCAGACAAGTAATCGTAGATTTCAGCGGTTGATTCGAAAATCATTATACACACACATCGATTCGTTTGGCTCACCGCGCAGCACAAGACGACTGAATGTTCAGTATGGTCTGATGCTTTGAAGAATCACAACGTACGTCATAATGAATATCGTGATTGACATACAGGGTTTAAAGGACAAATATAACAACTTTATACCGAAAGAAGTTGCTGTTATCTCGATTGAGTCTGACTTTTATGCTCACTGGATTGTCGCAGCACCTCATTCGTATGGCGAGCTACAGCCACATATACAACGACAAAACAAATGGTTAAAAAATAATCATCATGGTATAGAGTGGCGTGAGGGTACTACACCTTTATGTGATGTTGAAAAAATTCTGAAGCAAATTGCGGTTCGGGCTACCCGAATATTCACAAGAGGTAATGATAAATCGCTGTACCTGGCACATCTCACAGGCTACTTTATTATAAATTTGGAGGAAGATGATGAAGTACCAGCATTCCGTAATTTACCGGCAAGCGAAACGTTCTGCATATACCACGGTCTGCTCCGCAAAAACGAGAAACATCAATGTTCTTTGAATAATATAACAAGAATCAAGAAGTGGCTTTGTCAGCACGAACGCTACAGCTCCTTATGGGAGTATAGGACGACTACGACGTGGAACGTAGGTCTATGGGAGCAAGAAGACCGAGACAAACGTCTCCGAAAAAAACTATCGGCCTTGGCTTGTTATGAACAGCCTGCAAATTCTACGAGCGCTGCAGAATATTCAAAATCACGAGATAGGAGTGTACCCGGCGGATCGTATTCCGAAGGTGTGGACGAAACCGACAGCTCTTGTGGTTAATACCGATGGCCACAAACAGCCAGGAGCCCATTGGGTCGCCCTCTACGTCGATCGAGATGGACGCGGATGGTTCTTCGATAGCTACGGGCTCCCTCCAATCGTCCCACAGCATCTCAAACGCCTCCGAAGCAACTGCAAACTCTTCCGATACAACACTACTCAATTTCAAGGTCCGGATTCGGAGTGTTGCGGACAGTATTGCGTTATGTTTCTTCATTATATGTGCACTGGCCTCGGCATTAATAAGTTTAGAAGTGTATTTTCAAATGACTTATCCCGCAACGATAAAATAGCCTATGATTATTACAACGCTTACTCAAAAAAGGTTAATAATTCAAAATCTAGACATAACGATAATGGTGTTTTTAGTCTTAAGTGTTTTCATTGTATGCAAAGCTGTTATCCTCGGACTCGATGATTGTAAATGCTCTATTATTGGGAAATATACAAAACGTATAAACATTAAAACTGCCTTTAAGCCTTATATTTAATATCATAGAAGAAGAGTGGAAAATTCCATCGGTGGATAGTCAGCCTCGTGCCACGCGCATTGTTGGCGACTGCTGCGGGTAAAAACGCTGATTTCAGCAGGTATCATATTTAATATTGGTGGGGGAAGTAGCAGGGCTTTATTGGAAGGGGAATCTTGGATGATGATGTATCCGCGAAATATTATTCAGTCTTGAGCGCTCCTTGATGAGAAGTACACAAAAAAAGCAACGCGCTCTGAAAGCAAGAATAGAAGCATTTTTGAAAGATATTGCGGCTATTAAAGAAATTATTCGCACCACGTCGGAATTTCGCCAATTATCGAGAAAATTGAACGCTCTCAGTCTCAAGAATAATGGACTTTTCGAGAATCAACAAAGTGGGTCGCTTGACGGAGTTTTTGCCCGTAAAACAACTCGTCGAACTGACGCCAGAGAAGGAGTACAGCGTCACCGACATCAAACGTGTTCAGACGAAATGGGGTTCACGAATTACCGTTGATTTGGAGGACGAATTCTCTTGTTTTCTTCCAACGAGATTTGTCAAGCTGTTCGAAGAAGACGTCTCTCTGTTCCATCAGATGGTATCCGTAGCACACGCAAATAATTTAATATTGCAATACTACGGAGGAAAATTCAACAACTTGGAGTTCAAAGAAGCGAAAAAATAAAAATTATATCAGTGCTCTGAATGGTGGTTATTTAGGATGCATAGTTCAAAATGTAGTTCCTCGCAAGCGATAATGAAGTGCTTCTTTCTCATTGTATAAATTCATTTTATAAAATTCAATAAATCTCATGTCAAATTTACGAAATACACCTCTTTACTCTTCCAAATCCCCGGCGATCAAGATAAAAACAAATTATTACGCCGTTGTTGGTGAACACAGCGCGGGTCTCGGGCTTCAGCTCGTCCTCAGCGAGAGAGAGGGGGATACGACTCATCGTGGGCCTTGCGTATGCAGCATATAAAAAAAGAATTCAGTTTTCTTCTAACAGGCGTGCGCGATGCATCACACACGTTTTTCAATTTGGATTTTCAATATTTTCGATTCGAATATTCGATATTCAAGATTTCAAAGATAAAGAAGTAGTAGCAGATGCAGCTGGACATACGCCTTTACAACAGAGACAAATAGAGAGAGATTGAGATCTTAAGCATTGTAAGGGCGTATCTCCAGAACAAACACGACTGGACAGGCGCCTTTCTAAAAATTTGAAAAATGTGCCACTATGGGACCCTCGCCTGCCCCCACTCCTCCCCCCCTCTATCGTTCTCTGCACCGCAATAAACTTCCTCGGTGGTGGGGGGAAAATTATTGTCGTGGCGGAGGCCGCATGGTGGGGGTAGGAGTGGGGATAGGAGTGGGGGGCCCCATAGTGGTACACCTACTACTTTCGTATTTTATCGTATCATCGTGTATCCCCGCCAACGGGGTTTTCGCTCCTCTCGTTTTATCGCAGTGCATCGCTTGATTTGTAACTCTGTAATCTTATTTTCACCCACATCGGGTATTCGGTGATAAAATGTTGACGAGGAAGAAATAAACTCAAGAAATGAGAAAGTCGAGTGACGGTTTTGTTCCTATGTGAGAAATGTGCGCAAAGAAAAAGTGCAAGAATGAGGTCGCCATATACACCAACATCACGATACAGATATAGATTCAAGGAAAATGTGAGAGAGAAAGAAAAAGATCGGAAGCTCGCAAAAAAGAGAAACTTTGGTCAACTGCTCTGTCAATCACGAATAAAGCATCAAGCGCTCATCCGATAAAGGGAGAGAGCAACGAAAACTTTAATTAAAACTACGCAATCCCAGAGCTTTAAAATAAAAATGGGTACAAAAAAACTGTATTAAAGAACGTTATTTATCGTGTCACTCGAAGAGGAAAGGAGAAAAGGTGTAATGTTCAAAGCAGGATCGAGAGGATGAAAAAAGTCAAGTAGCATGTTGGAGAGCAAAAAGTCGACTGCGAAGGGTTCAAAATACTTTCCAGATACGGCCGATGACGGGGTGTAAATGAAATCGGGAAATTGCAGGGCTGCTTACACAAGAGCGAAGGAAAGAGTAATAGTAGAAGCCCGCTGTGCATGATGTGACAGTACCGCGTTTCTCCAGAGCCCAACTGTCACCGACATAATTGTCCACGGCTCAACTGTCACGGTTATTCGGAAATCTCAATAAATTGTCGTGGCACAACTGTCACTAATCAAAAACCACATAACAAAACCTTCTGCGAATTAAATTCTCACGATTGAACTCTCACACAACAGACTGTATACCGACGAATTATCACGAGGCAAAACTGTCGACATTTGAATCATATCTGGCTTAATTATATACTTCATAACTGATACGGGCCTCAGTTGTCCTTGCTCAACTGTCACGAACCTCAATTGTACACGGCTTAACTGTCACCGTTCAAAACTGTCACGGCGCAACTGTCATGAGCCTACATGCCGATGTACATGCCACAACTGTCATGAAGAAAAACGGTCACCCTCCAATCGTCAACGTACTAGCATGATTTTCACCAACTCACAATTCTGCGAACTCTATGGGTGCGTTCTTTAATCCATCTTTTTATCTTTTTTTATCGTCGCGTCTCTGTTTGTTTCAATGTGTTGGATAAAGAGAGAACGACAAAAAGAACAATTAAAGAACGCACCCATGGAGTTTAAAAAATTGTGAGCTCGTGAAATATTGCGCTAGGACGGTGACGATTGGGGCGTGACAGTTTTACTTTGTGACAGTTGTGCCATGTACACTTTAGGCCGGTGACAGAGGCACCGTAACAGTTCTGAACGGTGTCAGTTGAACCGTGTACAATCGAGCCCCGTGACAGTTAAGCGAACACAACTGTAGCCCGTGACAGTTATTCCGTAGATAATTAACCCCTTCACTGGTAGACAATTTATTCCTTACTATCAACTTGAAATTAGGTACTTCGGGCTTTTCGGGGTCACTGATTACGAATCTGCACTCGAAATTTGGAAATTTATGATGGCGGATCCAATATGGTGGACCAGGAATGCCAAAAGTCATTTGACGAGAGCGAATCTGGAGAGTGGATCTTATAAAAATTGCGAACTAATGCTGGAGGTGAGAAATGAATATGTATTCAATTTCTGAATTTTAAGTGCAGATCCGTAATCAATGACCTCGAAAACCCTCGAGCACCAATTTTCGCTCACATCAAACAATTTTTCACATTTTTGGTCGGGGATATTGGATCCGCTATTTTGGAATTTTACGTGTTGAGTGCAGATTCTTAGTCAGGGACCGCAAAAACCTCCGAGTACCAATGTGCGCTCTCGTCAAATGATTTTTTGCATTTTTGGTCCACCATATTGGATTCGCCATCTAGAATTTCTAAATTTTAAGTGCAGATTCATAACCAGCAACCCCTAAAATTCCTTGATACGCCAGATTGTCTCGAATACCTTGCCTTGAAAACGCAAGGCAAGATACGTCTTGAATAAGCTAGATACAATTCAAATGTCGACAATTTTGTCTCGTGACAATTTGGTCTTAGACGTGTGAGAGCTTAATCGTGAGAATTAAATTCGTGAAAGGTTTTGTTATGTGTTTTTTGACTCGTGACAAATGTACCATGACAATTTATCGAGATAGCCGAATGACCATGACAGTTGGACCGTGGACAGGTGCGCCAGTGACAATTGGGGTTTGTAGAAACTCGATCTTACCCTTTTGGAGCATGATCATCATAATGTGATAGCGGCCCGACCAGGACCACCGGATCATAAAATGGTCATCTTGGTGTTACATGGCCCCTCCAAGATTGCCTGATCATTATCCTCCAAGAGTTAGGGCGCGCAAGTCAGGGGCGGAACTCCCTCCTTACCAAAATTTTTACGCGAGAAAATGGACATCACATTTCCCTGGCATTAATGTATAGTTTAGCTACTTCTTTCTATCATATATCCCTACTTATACTTCATACCTTATACTTATAAAGTAGTTATGCTCGCAGTATTGATACGATAATGTTAAAAATATACTATCGCAATAAATGGACCGCCAATGATTTGAAATTGTTGATCCATGATTTGGGACAGACAAAAATTGTGTTTTCATCCGTAACCCATACGGTCGTATGGGAATATTTTTGAATCGACTCTGGTCAAGCTGCGATCCAGAAGGTGGAAGTTTGTTTTGGCATAAACATTATCGAACCATACGGGTACCAGGGCAGAAACTCGTACCGTAACGAAAAGGCTTTTATCGTCTTGCCTCAATAGTTCCCTCACTATTAGTCTTGGCAAGGTAAGTGCAGTATTATTGTTTTAAACATGATCATGATCAGCTCGTCGATGCTACTATTGTATCGCCAAAATTCAGTTACCTACTCTGAATGGCGAGAGTTTGAGAATACTCGTTGTTTGGTCGGGATCTTACCAGATTAAGGGTTAGAACCCAAATGAGTTGAACCGAAGGTAATCGTATAAAAGAATAATTTATTATCGTAGAAATAGGAAATAAAAGTGGTAGTAATTAACAGTATTAATAGAGACGCCTTGCGCTCGTCTCGATGGATCAATCGTTACAGGTTGATCTTCAAATTGAACTGAATTGTATTAGCTCTCTGCTCCGTTATATACAGGAGCGAAAGCGGTCGCATCAGCATTTCTTTTGTTGTCTCATTTATGATTTATCGATTATTTCTCAAGAGAAGATGTTTAGTATTTTTATTCGTAATTCGGTTAAGATAATAAGATTTACGAGATTCACTTATTTTCGTAAATATGCTAACTCGACAGTGCCCGGCTGAGAGGCTGGCGATGGCTCGCTTGCATAAATGCACCTGCTCGAGTTCGAACGCATGTGCCACATGATGTAATGACAACAGTTGCAAAATCTGGGGCACACGTGTAATCATTTGGAATATTCGTAATATTCCGAAAATGAGGTATCTGGGATACAACATCCCTCCCCCCTTAAAAAAAAGGAAGTACAATTTCTTCTTACTTGTCTCCGGCGAGCCAAAATTCTAGTATACAAAAAAAAATTATTTCCCATTGATATATTTGTAGCCCAAAAAAAATTTTTCTTATATATTTCTCCTTGTATAGTTGGGTTGGCGCAGTTTTTTCTTGCCCATTTGTATAAAAGATATCTCGCAATTATTAATAACGCTATAGTACCGACCGAGTACTGGCCGATCGTGTGGAAGAGGTGTTTTCTCGTGTCCACGTGGTCCAAGTTATCGTCGATATCCCTCATCCTCGTTCTCAGGTGGTTTGATTCTTCTGCGTTGCCTACGATGTGTTCCATTGTCGCCCCTTCGTGGATGTTGACCACCTGTGGTGCTTTTTTGTTTCTTCCAGTGTCAAGGTGAGGTTATAGGCCGGGATGTAACTATTGTCTTTTATAGTTTGCATCAGTCTGTGTGTTGTTTCTATCTTGAAGTTTTTTCCGACGACGATGCATTTTTCGCCGAGTGTCAATGAACCAGTTCCGCTTAAAGTTTCCTGCTTCGTTGGCATTGCGGCGCACATTACGCTTATTCTTTCTCCTTCTCGTTTTTAACTGAGGATAAGTGTGTGTGTGTGTGTGTGTGTGACAATTCCATTACACGCTTTAAATATTGTCCTCTTTTGGTGTCTGTGCCTTCGATGAGCATCAGCACGCCACATGGCGCGTTTTCGCCTATGCTCATAATCGAGTATCGGGGGTTGCAAAAATACCGATCCCTATTTACTTTGCAGTCATCTATATCTCTTGTTGTCATCCGTAAGTAATTTCTATTATTGTGGTATATTACTACGAGTTCGTCTGACGCCTCTAGGTAGTAATAAGTATCGTTATTGCCCTTTTTTGGTAGCGGATATGCGTAATTCACGCTCTATCCTCCTGGTCCTACCAAGGTTATTTCCAATAGCAAGACGAATTTTTCTTCCTTGCGATACGCTTTTACTGTTGCCAAACGTAGTAAGTTGGTGCATTGCTTCGCTTTATAGATAGGGGAAAATTGTGTCCTCGTGGCAGGTGTGGTAACGCGTCGGTCAGGTATTCCGTGAGTTTTTCCCACCATGTTGGGTAATGCGTTGAAATTCCTTTCTGCTGTGTGCGATGTTCGGTTGAAAATGTCGAGTGTCGATTTCGCAGCTTGCAATTGTTTCTTCATGCCCCGTTTTAGGGACTTTTGTATTCCTCAGGTAGCGGATATTTCAGCGTCTATCCATTCGCCATCTGCTGCATCCAGGTTTCCAGTGATTGGCTGGATGACCGTTCCTAGTCTGTTAAGAAGTCCTCTGCGTTTTCGTTGATGCTCGGCTTGCACGAGATCGTGGACCACCCCAATGCTTTCTTCGACTTTTTTCGTCAAACGAGCCATATTATCAAGCATCTCTAAGCAATACCTTGGTGATCCTCTTTTTCCCTCGTATTTTTCTCGCTATCGGTCCTGGTACGTCGTTATGTGCCCTTCGAGATGGGCCAGAAGGGTCAGGTCCATTTCGATTGCTAAAGTCCAGATGTCCGTGTTTACATTCAAGGTTCCAATTTTTTCGTAGTAGATGCCCGGAGAGTTGTTGAACTTCCATATTTCGTACGCCGTTCGTGCTGACGCTAGCTGGCTCAGCATTGATATCCCGTAACAGCGTAAAATTTTCTGCTTACGGTGTTGCTCAATATCGTGGAAATATGATTTTCCAAAAGCAAACACGCAGGAAGGGGAAGTAACTCGTTGGGGAGTCTTCCTATATAATGACAAGTTTATTTTGTGTTTTTATCCATTCTAAATTCTCGTTATCTTCTTCGATCGAAAATCTTTCAAGGATGTTATCGCCCAAGGAGAGTTTGGTTTTTTTCCCATGTAATTTCTTTTACTATTATTATTATTATTATTCTCATTTTCTTCCTTTTTTGTTTTCAGAGAATACGTTTTTCGTCTCCTGTATCAGAGATAATTGTCGACGCGTCCGATTTCCCTCGGATCCCGTCCTCACTCCCGAGGAATTGAATTTGCGATTTTCCGTTCGTCAACGTCCGGAGCAGGGTTTTCGGCTGAAGTCTGCCGGAATTCGTCTTTGGCGAATTGAACTTGCAGCCGACCTCACCGATCGGTGGGACGTGGCATATTGTCCTGACAATGTGGATTTTTTTGGACTTCGTCGTCTTTACCGGGAGTTCTTGTCCCCCTGGTCTACGCCCGCTTGTGAAGAGCAAGAGACGAGGCACTGTTTGTAGGTGAAATTTTTTTTTTTGTAATTGACGAAAAATGTTATCCCCGCGATCTTTGTCTTCCTTGTCGCGTCAAAGTATATATGGGTCAAAACGCCAATTATGGACGTCGGATCTGGCCTCACCCCCTCAGATCTTTTTGCATTTTCTTTAGCTAAAAGTGCTCATTGAAAAACATATTCCCAAATTATTTCAGATTTTTCCCTCTTTAACTTTCGCAGTTATTACATGGGGCATTCCGTCTAGTTTTACCATTTTCGTTTGATTCATTATGACTTGCCATCTTCCACCACAATAAAAAAAATTCAAAATATAGGTTTTTTGCGTGAAAAAGTCTCAGCTTTAAAAAAAATATTGTTTTTTCGTTTATGTACTTGGAAAGCTCTTAGAATTGAGCTTGAAGTCTAAGAAGCTGTTTTTTGGCCGTTGCCCAAATTTTGAAAATTTTTTCAATATTTTTTCGAAAAGCCGAGACAATTTTACATGGAATATGTATTTTCCGAGATGGGTTCTCCATAAACATACGAGAAATTAATGACTGAACAAAAATTAATTTTATTCATTTTTGTTTGCCATCTTCCGTTAGGATAAATTTTTTTTTTGAAAAAATACGTTTTTTGAGTTAAAAATTGTCAGCTTTTAAAAAAAAAATATTGCTTTTCCGATAATGCCTGTGAAAAGCTCTCAAAATCGAGTTTTTAATCTAAAAAGCTGTTTTATAGCCATTGCCCGTATTTAAAAATTTTTTTCCATGTTTTTTTTTTAAAGCTGAGAAAATTTTACATAACATTTATCATTTACAAGGTCGGTTCTAAATGAACATACGAGAAACATACGAGAAAATAAATTGAAAAGTGTTCATTAATTTATTTCTCGTGTGTTTATTTAGAACCCACCTGGAAAATGATATATGTTATGTAAAATTTCCTCAGCTTTTCGAAAAAAATATGGAAAAAAATTTCAAAATATGGGCCATGGCTGAAAAACATCTTTTTAGAATTAAAACTCGATTTTGAGAGCTTTTCACAGGCTGTTCAGAAAATAAGTGCCTATCTGTCATTTGAACGTTCGCGCCTCTCCTTGTCGAGATCTCGCTCGATCTCTACTGGTCGGTGTCTCCTTTGCGCGGTCGTCTACCGAGGCACTCGCCCGGCGCCACGCGGTGCCGACGACGACAGCCATCTTGCCCAGTTAGGACGATTCTATGAGCGCACGCGATCAGACGTGTGACTAAGCGAAATATTTCTTCTCTCTTACTCGAATAACTCTCCCGTGAAACGGACTTGGCAATGCTCTCTATTAGCCGGACAAAATTCTCCCGTGCAACATACCATCGGCAAAGTTCTCGAATTATCAAAATAATCGCATTTGGGTTTTTCTCGACCGCGTGCTCGACGCCTTTTATCGTTCGGGCACGCCCATCGATTTGGTGCTCTCGATCGACGTTACTGTGAACGCATTGAACATTGTCGTCTATTAATCTGTGAAAAATATACTCTGGTTTCTTTCGAATTACATTCAGCGTACTCCTTCAGTGTGCATTTTTTTCTCTCCCTCCTCTGCTACCGCCAGATATCTCACCGGCATTTCTCGACATAGTTTTTGGTCCTTCGAGCCGGATCTGGTCGAGGGGAGAGAGGACGGTAGTGCGCGGCAGTGCTCTTGGGATACTCGTGCAGCTGTGATTTTGCTTACGCGCTCTCTTGCTTCCCGGACTCTCGCGCGTCGCTCATCATCGAGACCCCGCGTGTGTCGCTCAGTGCGCGTCATTTGCAATTGTCGTACGCCCTCTGTCGCTATCGGCGCACTACCGTGGCGGTTAAGTTTTTTTCTTGGGCTTCATCGGACCTTTTTTGCGTTTCGTTGGAACTTTTTGTGTTTCGTCGGAATTTTTGCGGATCATCGGACATTTTCATCGAGTTTTTTTAATTTTTCTTGCGTTTCTTCGGAGATTATTAAGTGCTTCGGGGTTTTATTGGGCTTCATCGGACATTTTTCAACGGGATCTTCGGACCCTTTTTGTGTTTCGTCGGAATTTTTACGGATCATCGGATATTTTCATCGAGTTTTTTGAGCTTTTCTTACGTTTCTTCGGACATTTTGAGTGCTTCGGGTTTTTCTTGGGTTTCATCGGACTTTTTTCAACAGGATCTTCGGACCTTTTTTGTGTTTTTCGGAATTTTTTCGGATCATCGGACATTTTCATCGGATTTCTTAAGTTTTTCTTGCGCTTTTTCGGACCTTTTCTTGGGCTTCAGCGGACATTTTTCAACGGAATCTTCGGACCTTTTTGTGTTTCTTCGGAATTTTTGTGGATCATTGGACATTTTCATCGAGTTTTTTAAGTTTCTTGCGCTTCTTCGGACCCTTTTGAGTGCTTCGGGTCTTTCTTGGGCTTCATCGGACATTTTTTCAACGGGATCTTCGGACCTTTTTTGTGTTCCTTCGGAATTTTTAGGGATCAACGGACACTTTCATCGAGTTTTCTGAATTTCTCTTGCGTTTCTTCGGACAGCTTGAGTACTTCGGAAGCGTTTTGGACCAGTGCGCAGCGCTTCGTGCGCGAAATTTTTTTGGTTCGGCCCGAGTGTGATCAAGGCTTACCTCGCCATGGCGACGCCTCAGGGGAGAGTCGCTCTCCAAATGGAGCGCCTCGCGCTCTTTACTCCGTGCACGTACGACGCTCGCTCTAGGGTGTTCGAAACGCTCAATGCGGTGGAAGCTGACACCAAGCTGACCCTCCTCGAGCAGTATTGGAACAGCTTTAACTTGATGCATGTCGCTCTTGTGGATCTTTCGAGCCTTGAGACCACGTCAGTCACGTACGACCGCGCGGTCTGCATGGGGCAAGCTTTCGACGCGTATGGATACGCTAGGGCGATCCTGGTCACACGCAAGCACGAGCTTCATGACGAGCTTCAGAACGTAGGAGGTCAAGCTCGGGTCATCGACTGTGGTACCATCGTTCGATGACCTCAAGATCTTCCTCACCGGTCGGGCTCGCGCTCTCGAGAGTTTGGGTTTAGGCACGTCCCAACCTGCAGCCGCTCAGATCTCGGCGTCCCCTCGGGGCACCTCCGACAATCCATCCATTCGGCGGACGGCACCAGCCCTAATTCACGCCACCACGGCTCCACCCACGCAACCGTATCGTGCTCGCATTGCTCAAGCGATCACTACATCGCCTCCTGCCAAAAGTTCCGCGCTCTTTCGGTGGCTCACCAGCGGAAATTCATAACGGCAGCACGTTTGTGTTACAATTGTCTTGGCAAGCATAATGCTACGTCTTGCCTGAGCTCTAAGCGGTGCCAATCCTGCGGCAAAAAGCACCACCCCTCAATCCACACAGACGATCAGCCACCACCAGCGAGTCGGGCTCCATCTCCTCTCGCTCCATCAGTCTCCGCGGTGTTGGTCCCGGTTGCACCGCCACTGGCCTCCGAGGAGCCTCTACGGCCATCGACTCCGAACTCTGGCAGCTCGGTGACTTCTTCGGATCACGCGTGACTGACCTCGCCAGTCACGCTGTCCTCACATAGCCCGGTGCTCCTCGCAACCTGCGTGGCCACGGTCGTTTCTCCCTTCGGACCATCGCTTAATATTCGGATGCTCGTTGATCCCGGCTCGGAGCTTACGTTCACTACGGAGAATCTCACGTGGCGGCTTCGGATCACTCAGCAACGCTCTTCGATCCCGATTATTGGAGTCGGGTTCGCAACCGGCGGTACCACCCGGGGCGTCATCGCTCTCATGCTTCGGTCGGTCCACTCAGACCAGAGCATCCCAGTCACGGCTCATATCCTGCCACGGCTCACGGCTACACTTCCGTCCTTCATATCGGAACACCGATATTTTGGTCATCTCGCAAAACTTCCGCTCACGGATCCGGATTTCCTCACCCCCGGAGCGTTCGACCTCATACTTGGAGCGGATTTCTACGGACGACTTATAGAGCCAGGACTCGTCAAGGGATCAAAATCTGAACCCATTGCTCAACAGACGATATCCGGGTGGATTGTACTCGGGCCAATTTCTCCCAGGCCAAGAGGGACAGTGTTCTCCCATCACGCGGCGGTCAATCACGAGATAAACTCCCTCAAAGAGTTGCTCACGCGCTTTTGGACGCAAGAAGAAGTTCCCTCCAGAGCTGACTGCCACCCCTCTCCTGACGGGGCAGCCAGTGAGGCTCACTTTCAAGCCACGCACTCGAGAGACAAGTCGGGGAGATACATTGTGCGATTACCTTTGCACTCAGCGGCGAGTTAACTCGGCGACTCGAAGCTCACGGCTCTCCGATGCCTGGAACGGACGAAACGGCGCCTCTCCCGTGACCCACGGTATCTGGAGCTCTACTCTACCTTTCTGCGGGGGTATGAGCATCTAGGACACATGCGGCGGGTCTCCAGCGATAATCTCGAACCGGCCACGGCGTATTGTCTCCCTCACCACGGAGTGCTCCGGGAAGACTGCCTCACCACAAAGCACCGGGTCGTTTTCAACGGCTCGAATCCCACCAGTTCCAGCACCTCTCTCAGTAACGTCCTCCACACCGGAGTAAAGCTACAGCGTGACATCTCGGACGTTCTCCTCTGGGTTCGGTGCCATCGTTACATCTTTGCTACGGACATTACGAAGATGTTCTGCCAGATCCGAGTCCATACTGAAGACTAGGATTTTCAACGGATTGTCTGGGCGAATCCTTACGGTAATATGGCCTCATACTACCTAACGACGGTCACGTATGGTACGTGGCCGGCTCCTTTTCTGTCGGTCCGGGTGATCCAACAAATGGTCAAGGACGAAGGACAGCATTACCTAATAGCCGTGCCTTCACTCACAAAAGGGCGGTACGTAGACGACATCTACGGCGGAGCAGACTCGCTAGACGAGCCCACTCGCATCAAGGCTCAGCTTGTGGGGATCTGCACGGCGGGTGGCTTCCCCCTCACCAAGTGGCAGTCCAACAATCCGGCAATACTCCTTGGGTTGGATGCTCCCACTGCGGCTTCGGAACCGCACACCTTCGAGGACGCCACGAGCAAGATTCTCGGATTATCGTGGCGTGCTCAGGCGGACTGTTTCCAATTTACGGCGCATCTCTCTCTCGGGAGTCGGGTCACCAAGCGGACCATTCTATCGGAAATAGCGCAGCTATACGACCCACTCGGATTTCTGTCCCCGGTGGTCGTCCGGGGGAAGATTCTTCTCCAGGAACTCTGGCTCGACAAACTCAGCTGGGATGATCTCCTGACGCCTTAGCTTACGCAACGGTGGTTGACGTTCAGGGAAGAGCTCGCGCATCTTGCCAAAATATCCATCCCTCGGTGGCTCAAATCGTTCTCGTCCGTTTCGGTGAAACTCCACGGATTTGCGGACGCACCGCAACTGGCAATGGCGGCGGTGGTGTACCTCAAGGTCGGTCTCGGCGCTACGTCGTCCTTGGTCAGCCTCCTCTGCACCATTCCGCGGCTGGAATTATCGGCAGCGGTCATCTTGACTCGGCTCGTACACTATGTTCAGCATACAATTGACTTAATGGACGTGCCGACATTCCTCTGGACCGACTCTTCGGTCTCCCTCACATGGCTCAGCAGCCATCCCTCAAGATGGAAGGATTACGTCCGTAATCGAGTTTCGGCGGTACACGAGCTCCTGCCTCACGCTCAATGGCGGTTCATCCCGGGGGAAGAGAATCCCCCGGACTGTGCCTCTCGCGGGGTTACTGCAAGTCAACTGACCAACCATCCCCTCCGGTGGACCAGACCACTTTGGCTCAGTCAGCCGGTGACTCACTGGCCTACAACCGCACCACGCTCAGAAGGGACGGCTGCGCTCGAGGAACGGCCGGGACTCTTCTTCCACGTTTCAACGCCGGTGACTCCACCTCTCTGGGTGCGCTTCTCTTGGGCTTCAACTCTCAACAAGCTCCTTCGAATCACGGTGCTTTGTTTCCGGGTGAACGCACGCTTTACAAAGAATCCCTCGGAACATATCAATACCTGTATAATTCCTAGTAAACTGAAGCACGCTTGAGACGACTGAGTCCGAGCCTTCCAAGCAGCCGGATTCTCCACATAGTTACGGACCTTGCTAAACAGAGCTCATCTTCCCCGAAATCACCCTCTCAGTCAGCTCTCGCCTTTTATCGATCGACACGGGACCCTCAGAGTCGGCGGACGTCTAAAGCATTCTGAGCTTGATCCGGAATGCAAGCACCCGGCGATCTTACCTCGACACTCTCCACTAACGGAGTTGATCATCGCAGACGCTTAACGGCGAACCTTTCACGGCGGCACCCAGCTCACCTTCGCGGAAATCCGGCAAACCTATTGGATCATGGGTGGGCGAGCTCCGATAAGGTCCCACATCTTACGCTGCGTTTCTTGCGCTCGCCAACCAGGACTCAGAGCCCAGCAGCTCATGGGGCAGGTGCCTCCAGCCCAGCTACCGCCCTCTCGGCCATTTCTCAACACCGAAATCGACTATGCGGACACCATCTCCATCAAGACCTGGCGAGGCCGGGGAGCGAGGACACGCAAGGGGTGGCTCGCGGTCTTCGTCTGTTTTTCCATGTTGGCGGTACACCTCGAGGTCGTCGAAGACTATTCGACGGACGCGTTCCTCTGGGCATTTCGGTGGTTCACAGGCCAACGCGGTTCTGTCGCACTCTCTTCAGCGCCTGTGGCACCAATTTTCTCGGGGCAGATGTCAGTCTCCAACGGCTGTTTCAGGCAAGCTCACGGAAATTCGGTAAGCTCGCTCAACTCCTCTCTAGCGACGGAACGGCCTGGGTTTTCGACCCTCCGGTGGCACCTTCTTTCGGTGGTAAGTGGGAGGCTGCAGTCAAGTCGGTCAAGCATCATCTCCGGCGAACCATCCAGGACACCCTCCTCACCTTCGGCGAGCTCTCTACGCTCCTGGTACAAACTGAGGCCGTTCTCAACTCCAGGCCCTTGAGCTCCTTATCGGATGATCAAGAGGATCTCTCTCTCACTCTCGGCCACTTTCTCATCGGACACGCGCTCACTACCGTCCTGGAATAACCATCTCTCACGAGTGTGCCTGAAGACAGGCTCAGTCGGTGGCAACTCGTTCAACAACGGTTTCAGCATTTTTGGACTCGATGGTCGGCGGAGTGCCTTCAGCAGTACCTCTCGATATCCAAGTGGCATCACCCTTCCCACGAGATCAAGGTTGGTTTCCTCGTGCTTCTCGTGGATGAGAGGTTTCCGCCATCGAAATGGCCTCTCGCTCGCGCTTTTCGGCGCTTCAACTTGGACGAGACGGGCTTACCAAAGTTGTCAAATTGAAGACGGCTACTACCACCCTCACTCGGCCCATTGTTAAACTCGCAGTTCTCCCGGTGGACGCGTCACCACCCATCGACTCAACGGCGGAATCGAGGAGTCACTCCAGCACTCGGTGACGACGCAGTTGTCACGGCGGGCGGAATGTTCAGAAAATATGTGCCTATCTGTCATATGAATGTTTGCGCCTCTCCTTGTCGAGATCTCGCTCGATCTCTACTGGATGGTGTTTTCCTCGCGCGGTCTTCTACGGAGGCACTCGCCCGGCGCCACGCGGTGCCGGCGATGACGACGGCCATCTTGCCCAGTGCACGCGATCAGACGTGTGACTAAACGAAATATATCTTCTCTCTTACTCGGATAGTTCTTCCGTGAAACGGAATCGGCAACGCTCTCTATTAGCCGGACAATTCTCCCGTGCAACGGACCATCGGCAAAGTTCTCGAATTATCAAAATAATCGCGTTCGGGTTTTTCTCGACCGTGTGCTCGACGCCTTTTATCGTTCGGGCACGCCCATTGATTCGGTGCTCTCGATCAACGTTACTGTAAATGCATTGAACATTGTCGTCTATTTATCTGTGAAAAATGTACTCTGGTTTCTTTCTAATTACATACGGCATACTCTTTCGGTGTGAATTTTTTTCTCTCCCTCCTCTGCTACCGCCAGATATCACACCGGCATTTCTCGACACAGGCATTATCGGAAAAAAAAAATTTTGTTTGGAAAGCTGAGACTTCTTTACTCAATAAATGTATTATTTCAAAAAAAAATTACCATGACGGAAGATGAAAAAAAAAATCAATAAAATTAATTTTTGTTCATTCATTCATTCCTCGTATGTTTATGGAAAATCCATCTCCAAAAATACCTATTTCATGTAAAATTGTCTTAGCTTTTCAAAAAAAAATATTGAAAAAAATTTCAAAATTTGGGCAACGGCCAAAAACAGCTTTTTAGTCTTTGAGCTCAATTTTAAGAGCTTTCCAAGTGCATAAACGAAAAAACAATATTTTTCTTAAAGCTGAGACTTTTTTACGTGAAACACCTATTTTTTTAAATTTTTTTTATTTTGGTGGAAGATAGCAGGTCATAATGAATAAAACAAAAATTGTAAAACTAGACATAAAATTGTAAAAATACCCCATGTAATAACTGCGAAAGTTAAAGAGGGAAAAATCTGAAATAATTTGGGAATATGTTTTTCAATGAGCACTTTTAGCTAAAGAAAATGCAAAAAGATCTGAGGGGGTGAGGCCAGATCCGACGTCCATAATTGGCGTTTTGACCCATATATACACTTTTTTTTCCTTCACTTGTAACGTCATGTGAGAAGAAAATTGTTCTAATTTTCTCTATTCGACGTAGAATGTATGTATCTCTCTTCTTTAATGTTCAATAAAATTTTTAAGGCCATTTGCGTGCACCTCAATGCTCTTCTTGATAGAGTGATTATGTAGAAAGTTGGCCTGTTTAACGACGTATGCTCTTCCTTATGGAGTAATTATATGAAGAGTTGACCTGTTCAATGACGTATGGCCCAATCCACTTAAGTGTGAGCTTTGCAGACCTTCCTCGTCGGAGAGTTTCGTTGTAAAGGAGAACCTTATCCCCTATTTGGAATTTTTGGTCCCTCGATTTTTTATCATATTGTTATTTCGCTTTTTCTTTAGCGGCGGCTAAATTTGCTTTTGCTATGGTCCACGTTGCTCGTAGTCGTTCTCCGAGTTCGTGCGTGCAATTCGCAAATGAGTAAGTTGATCGAGGTGGCTTTTGTATCGTTGTTGGCAGTTCGACCTTGTTACCATATACTAAGCTGTGCGGGGTGTATCCTGTCAATGTGTGCGGTGTCGTGTTATGCGTGAACATCACATATTGTAACCATTCATCCCAATTTGTCTGATCTTCGTTGGCATAGCTTTTTTAATATTCCGCTAATGTACGGTGTGACCGTTCCAACGCTCGATTCGACTCGGTGTGATATGCACTCAGTAGTATTGGTACCCGTCTGGCGCCCCCCCACTCCCATCCCCACTCTTACCCCCACCATGCGGCTTCCCCCACCACAATAATTTTCCCCCACCACCGGTAGAGAAATATTATCGTGATGTTGAGAACGATAGTGAGGGGAGAAGTGGGGGTAGGCGGGGACGCCAGACGGGTACCAATGCTTTTTTTCTGCTGAAAATGCAAAAATTATCATTAAGGGAATATAGGAACAGTCTGAAATAACTACACAGATTTTTCAGTATAATTATAATATTTTATTTACCCAATTTTTCATAATAGCTATATAATGCAACCCATTTTTATCGACGCATACAACATCCCTGCGTACAAGAAAATCCTCGCTCGATAAAACCACCGTTCCCGATGAATGATTTATTACCATTGTTTTTATCTGCTCGTTTCGTCGTTGAAAAAGCGTTGTAATATTCGCGCACTAATTTGTCATTTTTTCGTGTATTATCGCTGAAGAGATTGTTAAATCGAGCCATACTAATACCAGAAGACAGGAGATGCAAAAAAATAATACAAAACTGTCCACACACATCCGATGTATCACTCTGGAGCTGCTTGTTGTTGCAGCGAAAGAACTTGCAATTTCTCCGGAGTCCTGCGATGTGCTGCGGTATGATTGGTGGCAATCCATAGCTGTCAAAGTACCAGCCTCTGCCATCTCGATCGACGTACATGGCGACCCAGTGCTCGCCTGGTTTGGTGTGCTCATCTGTATTGACTATTATTCCCGCGGGTTTAGTCCATACACGTGGAATCTCGTCAACCGGAAATACTCCTGTAGTTGCGACGGGTAAAACTCGTAGAGCTTCTCGTATTTCAGCTGAGTTCATACTCAGCGGCGAAACGACCTCCAAATGATAATGTTTTCTTCATATGCGCATATAAATATGATTTTATTGCCTATCTCTTCTTCAGGCTGTTACGCTTGATCCATTTTTTCATCGCCGATGCGTATGTTAACGCACATTCGAACGCGTCCGGTGTGTGTTTCAATGCGTGAACTAAACATTTTTCAGGCGCCGTTTTTACCAATTTTTCAAACTCTTGCGAAAACATATTATTTTTGAGGCATATAATATTTTTTTTTCCGCTGATATCTTGGAGAAATTCTGCAGTTTCCAATTCTCATGTATATATTTGCTTCGACTCGTTCACAATTTTACGCAAATGATCAGACATTTCAAGACTTGTTATGTCTCCATCGTGCCACTCAAGGCCATGCGCGAACATCGAGCGAGAATTATTTAGGAATCTAGTCATAACTCCCAATTTTTCGTATGGATATGGCGGCTGTATAATCCAATGACTTGTGACTTGTTTATCAAGAGCCACAACAGCCACTTCTTTTGGAATTATATTGAACGAGTCATCTATCATGCCTCGAATATCCACGACAATAGCCATACTGCGACCGTTCGAGTTAACAACTGCTGACAGACTGATTCACACATATGTCCAGCGTGAAAGCGAGCGTGGTAAAAAATTATAAGCCTCACACATATACTCATACTTAACGAATTGCTAGTCTTCACACCAAACACATCCATCGCACTCGGCTGATGAATCCATCCCTTCCTTTTTTCCTTCTTTAATTACCACAGGGATTTCTCCCATATGCCAATTATCTTCTACGGGCCGTATATTTTTTTGTTACCACGCCTTGAGCATATTTGCCTGTGATAATGCGCACTTTCGTCGGTGTTGTAGCATTCCCATGCAATGTCGCAAACATTCGCGGTGTGCTAGGGGCATTTTTTCAAAACCTGGATACTCGCGGTGTTCTGACTCAAGATCGATCACATCGCGAGACAATACGTTACGCAGCAAATCAGCTTTTTCACGCCCCCGCGTTATAATATTTCGCGCACGCCGAGCAATGTCGCGTAAATTTGCATATACTTGTCGGCATGTCACATCACCTTCGTACCACTCCAACCCGTGAAAGTCGAGCGTTAAAAAGCGATTTTGCTTTTGCGCAACCTCGGGTAATTCAGAAAAAGCGTACGGAGGTGCAACGATTCAATGCATCATATTCGGACGATCGACATCGACAATAGCAATTTCTTTCGGTAAAAAACGATTTTCCCTGTCACGCATACCCTGTATATCGATTATGATATCCATTCTCGTGTCCATTTCGTTCGAACGCTCACGATAAACTGATTTCTTTTTTTTTTCTTCGCAATGTCGAGAAAAGACCAAAAGCCGACAAAGGCGATGTAATTCGATCCTTCACACGTGCATGCGACTATCCAGAGAATACAGCAATTACTTGCCGAGAGGAGTCGATTTCAAGGACATTGTCATATTCTGCATATACGACACAATTTACCGTTGACTTGAGCGCTTCCTCGAATCGGACTTCAATCCTCACACTACCGTGTTTTGTTGAATTCCAATGCGAGCAGCTGTTTGCCGAAAGATCGGGTATCAGATCGAAAGCAAACAGACAATAAATATTTGGATAATTTCCACGATCTATCGAATTACCCTCGTTGAGAAAATGTATTCCCGTACCCGAGAATAATGTTTGGTACGCGTCTACATAAAGCTCATTTTTGGTAAAGTCCGGTTGCAAAGGTCGAGAGGGAATTTGCAATCCATCCACATATAAAGAGAAATAATTAATTTTATAATTTTGAAAATTAAACGGATTAAGGGTAGAATTTCCGTTAAACGCTCTATCATCGACAAATCCGATAATTAGTCGTTTCGGTAACTGACCGAGTACCACATTGTCAATTGTTTCCCCGTGTACTCCGGCGTGTAATAAAACAGCCTTTACCTCGACACGAGTCAGCGGATATTTAGCTGTGGATTTTGCCAAGGCTCGAGCGTGAGAGAGCAAAATCCCCGGCGCGATTTTTGTTCGCCGTACAAGAAGCGATGCTTCGAGAATTTTTAATCCAACACCGTTATTCAGGGATGCAGCCATAAGACAAAATGAATCTCTGGCTCGTACAAGGCGTAATCGCATTTCTACTCCATTCAAGAGAAAACGCTTTTGAATAAATATATCGCAATGTAAATGCCCGAGCAAATCGATCGTTTTCCCCGCTGACAACAGCTCCTTCCGTTCCCTTAGGCCAGAATTATTTTCTCCACGCGTATCATCCATAGCTCCGGGCGTATCATCGTACCACAATAGCGAGGTGAGATGCGAATTTTTAGCGCGCGGTCCATAATTTAATAATGTCTCTATATACGCGCGATAAGCGTATGCATTATTAGGCGGAGAGACCAATTTTCGATTTACATAGACATCAACTTGATTAAATAATGAATGCAAAAAATTGTTCACGGGACCAATTTCAGGAATTTTCTCTGTAAGAGCTGTTTTTTCACTCGTGCTTGCGATATTAGGTTTTTTTATTTGTACGCGAAGACTGAGCATAGTGTGGGCGAGATCTATGTACTCGTCACCTTGACCAGGCACGACAAATTCTATGGGGGAATCATCCGTGAGTGATGAGATTGGTTTGTAATAAACTCAGTTTGACCCCTCAATCGTAGTTTGCGTTGGAGGAAGAGAAAACAGTTCGAGTTCGGATTTCATGCATTCGCACGAATGCGCATGTAGGAAAGCTATTTTTTTTTGCTTACGCGAAAATATCAGCTGCAGTCCGTTGAATTTTTCTCTTTATTTTTTTATTTTTGTTTCAACGTCTTCTTTTTCGTGCTGTTGATTTTCTTCTTCTTTTTTGGAGAGACACGTCGCTTAACACGTCTACTGGTCGAATGTCGGGTGCGCGAAATTTTCCGCTTCTTAGTTCCCGAGCCCTGCATCAATCGATCAATTTTTTCCTCGGCCTTCCGTTTCAAATAACTTCCTGATTCACGCACTCTTGCGCGAAAAGCATCTTTAAGCGTCATATCTCTCTGTAGCATATCCCCAGCGATATTCGCACCGGCACGCATCGCCTCTTTACCCACAGCTGTCGCGCCTTTGCGCAGGAGTGGTAAAACACGACGAAAAAGCCCTCCGAGAAAGCTTCCGATCCCGTGACCACGCTGATTGGGTGTGCCAATGTAAACGTGGCTAATTCCGCCGTATCCTCGTCGACCCAAGCCGTTCTGTAGATCGCCGCTATGAATCTCGCCGCCGTCGTAATAATATTGCTCCATACGGACTTGTTAGTGCAGCCGTTTCAACTGCAGCGTCACCGTCAACGTTCCGTACTCGAATGGTACAGGTTTGCCAAACCCATCCCTTATATCGATCTCGATCGTGTGCAAATTATTGCGAATAAGTGGGATATAGCGTTGTGCGGTAAAATATTTTATTCTGGTTGTGCCATATTCTCCGACTCCGTCCACTGGTACGACGCGTAATAATGGTGCCTGTATATCGCCAATGATGCTCGATTCACATATATCCGAATAGATGAATAAACTATCCGGGATAGCTCGAGAATGCGATGCGGGATGCGGAGCTTGGAACGATTGCTTTGGCCCTAAAGCCAGATTTGTCAGAGCCTGGTCACCCAGGCCTAGCAATTGCGCTATAATCGGAGAGACGCGAAAATCATGATAACGCGAATCATCGCATATTCGTGAAACTCTAACCCGACCGTTGGGCTCGAGTTTGAAATAAAAATGGCCGCATACACATGTTAGTTTATTAATACAGGCGAGTAAAGTATCGATAGAGGAATATATTACGCTGGGCACGATATCGAACTTTATCGCTCGTCTCGTATGTTCATTACGACCAGATTTATCGTAGTCTCCGTCTTCGACGATTACTCTATTTTCCGTTTGGGGGATATGGAGGAAGGTCATTGGGTAGCTAATTTCTGCTAGCGAAACCGCCCAATCTCCTTCCAATCGTAATTGTCTCGGTAATTTTGTGGTATATTTTGTCGTCATATTATCCGGAAAGTATTCCATACTACTGTTACTCGGTAATACGACAAAGAAAAAATTATTTCCTCGTAAATTTATGCTGTCAAATATCGCGTTTCACTCTCACGAACACGTGTCAATTCCTCGGTATAAGAAATACCGTCGATAATTTCGTTATCGAGATCGCGTAAAATATATACGGCTGGATTACGATTTTTGGATATTCGATCGATTTTAAATAATTCGTTGCTCCATCCACGTTCGTATCCTTTCGCGAATGCTGCTTTCGCACTACTGATTCATACCACATCACCCACCTTATATTTAGGTATTTTATTTTTTCGGTTATCCGTGTATCGTCGAGCAAGATTTTTTCGCGCCTCGGCAGCGTTTTCTAAAGTCACCTCTGCCGGTTGTAATCTTGTTCCACTGTGACGTGCATGATTATAGGCATTTACAATTTTTTGCAACACATCGATGTAACGTTTGTTTCGCGTATGTGTGAAATAACGCCACATTCTTTCTTTTAACGTGCGATTAAATCTCTCGGCGATCGCGGCTTTCACGTCGGGATTACGCGCCGCGCGAAAAGAAATATTTTTTTTCTTCAAAAATTCCTGAAAAGGTGCTCCGATAAACTCCTTGCCACGATCAGTTTGCAACTGATGAGGCACTCTATTTTTACTACGAGCGAGTATTCGTGCAAAAGCTCGGGAAACATTGACACTCGTTTTATCGCTCAACGGCTCGACCCAAGCGTATTTGCTCAATACATCTATCACTACCAAGAGATATACGAAATTATCATTATACGTTGCGATTGATCGAAGATCGGCTAAATCTGCCTCCCATACATCGTCGATATTACTCACATTATATGTACGACGAGGAAATTTACGCCGTACAAATCGATGCATGTTATACGAATCTTGTGACTCAAGCCATGGCAATATATGTTTTTTATTAATTCTTTTATCGACAATGGCATGTTTGAGAGTTTGCAAGCGGGAAAAGGATGCTTGATGAGCAGGATCATGATAAATTTTATCAAGGATCTTCATAATTTAAGCGTTGTCCAAGCAAGGCATCGTCTTTTTGGCTTGTTATTATTCCTCAGCTGATGTCCACGGCCTTGCTGATTCGCGAGCGTTTTATCTACTGCCTTGTCATCCGATTCCTCAGCTGGTCCGCTGTAAAACGCAGTGGCGCTTGTCTCTTCCTCGCCGTCGTTATCGCTGCTGCTGCTGCTGCTGAGGCCAATGCTCTTGACCGTCTTGGGCAATATGAGACGCTTACGCGGTGTCGAAGTCACAGCTGAGGGGGCAGCCTCCTCTCGTAATAATTCCGGATTTCCTATAAACTCCTGTGGCATCTGTATCTTCCGGAGGTGCTCGGCAAAGTGAGCTCTGCCCTCAGGTTTTGCCCTTTTTCTCGCGGGCATAGCGTCATTCACGAGATCAACTATGTTTGAATTTGGAATTCTCGTACCACCAATAGAAACAGCACCATTCCTGTCCCAACTGATTTTTTTGTTGGGCGAAGTATTTCTATGCAAATTGCGCAATAATAATTTTGCCTTTGTTCGAAATTTTTTCGGTACACTATCGATAATCAGTGTATCGTTCAATTGGGATTTAACGGCATCGATTAATGCCGTATTACCAGCGTTGATATTATCTTCGCGAATTTTTGATATTTTGAAATTGGCCTCATCCTTCGTCGGGTCATTGTTCGTGTCATCGCTGTCGTTACGCGAAGCCAAGGCTATTCGAAGTTAACGCTGTAAAACCTGCAGATAAGCACTCCACTTGTCTCTCTCGCTCTCGTACAGATCAGAGTTTAATATTTCATGCATTTCTGTATCGAGGCGCGAGAGCGGTGTTCCGTTGGTCTGCACGGAGTTGCCGCTCAGCTGTGTAGCTGACTCAGCGTTTCCTTGCTGCGACTTTTGCTCGCCTGGTCTTTGTATATTATCATGAGAAATGAGAACCATTTTTCTAGCATGCTCCATGATTAATCTACCGCAAAACAGGAATAAACAGATTTTTGAAAAATGTCGAACTGTTTTTTTTTGCAATTAATCGCCGTTTTCCCACCCAACTTCCTTTCTTTCCAGCTAAACGACAAAGAAGCGTAGCATGACGGCGCAAACGTTTTCGTTGGCGATCATTGAGCTTCACATTTCCGCGTAAAACATTCAACGCACACTCGCATATGCTACGTATCAAAGACGTATCAGCTATGCGCAAAATCGCGTGCAATTGCGTCTGTGTGAGATAACACAATGCGTGTAAAATAATGCACTGTTTTTTCCCGAGAGCTCCTTGCTCAGCCATTACAGCCGCATTACTGGTACATCGCGGCTAGAGTCTCGTATTTTTATTTCTTTTCGTGGTACGTAGACATAATGATACTCATCATCGGGAAATACGCAGGCGCGAAAACGACAATTATCGGGTGTAGATTGTTTGAGATCGAACAATAGATACCCATGAGGCGCTGCAGTCGCATCGAAATACACCTCTTGAATGAATCGCGGATTTTCCGGGCACACCTGTCGCGCGAGATGCTGAATTTGCGCGCGATCTCGTGGATTTTTAAATACGACGATATAATTTGCGTTCAATGATATATCCCGCTGCCCATGTCCTTGATGAAAAAGATTTTGCGTGATATAAATTACGCTGAGATTTTTATGATGGCTACCTTTTGTAAATAAATCGACGATGCTATTATTCGAAGCTTCGCGCATGAGATCATCGATGACGATGAGTTTCGGGCGTTGATCATTCGAACAATCCGCCGACTGGGGTAATCCTTCGCGAAATTCAATTTTTTCCCCATATTCCGTATAACCAGGCTGCCATTCCGAGTAATAAAAAAGCACGCGTTCAAATCGTACATCCGACATTTCACGTATGTATTTAAAAAATTTTTTTACAAAATATGTTTTTCCACATCCCCTGGGACCACATATCATTGAGGTCCATGGATGTTTCCAGCGTGTATCCATAATCGCGACTGTGCAATTTATTTACGGAATGACTACTTAAATAAGCTTACATGGCGGCGGCGGCGGCGGCGGCGGGACCGCGGTACGAGCTTATATGATGAGCGCTTTTAAAAGCTCAAACGCGCGCGGAATTGCAAGCTTATATGAGCGCGAATATGAGCTCATAATGCGCGCGGCTTTGCAAGCTCATTAGACGCGCGCCCGCAAGAGAAACCGATAATATTATTGGTGAAATGAATGAATTTTGATTAATGGTTTTTATTTTACAGCAATTAATATCCGTAATAATAAAGTCGGATATAAAAACTTGATAATTTGCAAAAATTCCGTGATTTTCATTGAAGAAGTATCGATTACCGCATTATTGCGTATTCAATGGGCGTGACGAATAAAAGTAATTTCATTATGGCCGCGTTCTCAGCGTTTAAAAAGTGTGTATGCGATAAGGGCTATCGCTTTCATTCATCAATTCATTATGGCCGCGCTCATATCAAAAGATGAAGCCTCGCACGAGTGAGATTGAGAGGGAGAAGGAGCGAATGTGAGAAAGAGAGAGAAAGAGCGAGCAGCGTATGCTACCACGTGCGAATATCCCAGTCAGACGGCATGGCGCTGGACAGCGTGGTGCAGGGGGTATGCTACTGGTGCTACGTCATAAGAACAATGATGGCTGCCGCGCGTGATATATGGTGTCAGAGGAAGCGCAGTGCGGGAGGCAAGCTACTACGCGCTAATGAAACTTTCTCGCTATGCTTTCCGCGGGAGCAAGAAGGATAGCGGCCGCATAGGCGCAACCTCTATTTTTTTCGCGTAGCGTATTGTACGAGCTCGCATATTCAGGGGAGTAGGAACAAAAATTTTATTTATAGTTTCATTTCGTTTTCTTCTTATATACTTAGACTTATATACATATATTAATGTACATTTTTTAATTTTACTTTTTTTTACAATAGCAATATTATAAAATATTGTATTTAATATTTTTGAATTATTTGTTCAAGTATTATTTTGAGAAAACCCGTAAGGAAGCGTGGCATAATTTCCCTGTCGTTGGCGCTTTACATTTACCGGGATACATTTCTTTTTTTCTACCCGTGTAACGACTCTATGAAATGGCGTGCAACGAATCGCGTCGAATTTTAACACAATAGGAGTATTTCGCGCACCTGTTACGAATTCGCGAATAGCCTTATAATTTACGTGAAGGCTGTTTGCAAAATTTAACGTAATACCTTTAACCTTGCAAACCTCTTTCGTTGTGCCATCGGGTTTTTGAACGATAAATGCGTAGAATTTTGGTCCACCTGATACAAACGAAGAAATATATGAACCACGACCATGTTCGTTTAGCTCATCCATCAGGTCACCGAGAAATTCACCTTTCGGAGGTTCGTATTCCCCGCTACCTTCACGACTTACATAAATACACGAGTCAGTATCGCATCACAATATTCTACGGCCGAGTCCCTCGAGATATGTGTACAATTTGAGACGTGCTTGCGCCGTTGTATAAGCAGCAATCACAACGTTTGATGTTGAGGACGGTCGAATAGCCGTACGCGTGCTTATATAATTGACATACATCACATGATGATTGATCGGTAATATGCCAACGACTTCAATTTCAGGGCTCGTAAGCAGATCCATGAGCTCGCTTCACGTTGAAATAATCGCTGTGGTAGGCTGATTCTCGCGTTGGCCAAATTTACTCCAAAACGAATTTAACGCAAGTTTATCGAGTGAGCGAAGGCCCGGATTCGATTGCAAAGCACCTGGATCGAGCCGTATACCCTCGGCTTCCTCGTAAGATGCGATGAAACGAGTAATCGCGCTAGGATCATCAGCGCTATTTGCCGGTGGCCCACTCGCTTCCTGCTTTATTTTCAAAAACGTGTTCATATACTCGGTAAATAAACCGCCATTTCGCGTTATCGGGTCATAACGCGCAATTTCGTATTGCCAAATTTCTTCGATCCGAGTGATCGTATACCCGAGAGAAACAGCTTTTCGTAATTCATCCGCGACCCATGTACCGGAAAATGCGCGTTCATTAGGATCATCGTGTATACAATTTTGATTATTATTATTATTCATATTTTCGCAGCATGCTCTGCACAATGCAAATAATAATTTTCCACATACGCGATATGGTAACACGGGTAAGTATAAATTTCTTGGTGCTAGCACGACGCATTTGACGAGACCCTCAACACGATCAAGCTCGTTATTTGGACCAATAATTTCACGACATTCATCTCCAACGTATATTCTCGGATGTCCTACCGGAAATTTTCCCGTCTTACACACCCACGGATACAGCGAGCAAACATCCACGTATCTTATCTTTTCCCCGACTTCAATATCGTACAATTTTACAAAATTTTCCGTTCTCCCTCCGAAAAAGCATCACGCGGATCGAGCGGATGAGGAAGTACCATGGGATGATTTTCCACGTACTCACGCATCTCGTCATTATTTTTTATCAATTCGTCATATTCACATTCCCACATTTCTTCTAATACATATCCCTGCGCTCTAATTCGCGCCGATATAGTTACAGTATGTTCGTATCGCTCATCCATCGTATCACCGAATTTTAATTGTTTATCTCTGTTTATACGATAACATCGAGGGCACCCGTGCCAAAAACATCCGTGAAATTGAAGCACGTGACGAATGTCAGCTTCGTTTTCTTCGTAGTACCCATCCACCGGGGGTAACCCCGCGGGAGGGTGATACTCTCTCGCACGTCCGGCATGTATGATAATACGATGACGTTCTCTTTCGAGCCATATGAGCCACGAAACGGCCTTGCGAGATTGCTTATCGCCCCAGCGGTATCCACCGGGTGGCAAAATAGCAATGCGATCGCGTTGCAAAAAATTTTTACGAAATACAAGCGAGCATGCAGAAGCGATTGTACATCTTTCAGCAAAAGGTCAAACGTTTTCGCATTGAATCAAAAGTTTTCGAAATGCCAAGCACGAGCGTCTTAAAACTGTTACATCCGTGCGACAATAATGCACAAATTCTTTAGCAAAGTCAAATTGATATTCCGAGCTCTTCATTTCATTGTACCATTCCAAGAAATTTTCTCGAGCCTCTGAAAACATCGTGTCGGGCGAATAATAATCGAGAGATGGTAACGAACCGATATAATTTTGATTTTCCGGTAAATTGAATAAATGCGGAAATATTTCTTTTGTAACTGTTTCAGCGGAACAGAATGCTTTCGGTAGTGCGCTGAGCGACATCGGAAGATAATTTAAACTATCGATAAAAGCAATATTTCCGACACGCATGGAGATAATTTTCGTACCATTCATTATTAACGTTGGCATTTGAGTCTTTTTATTCTCGATAAGATAACGAAGAATAAATTGGCCATCGAAGCCCCTTGCATTGTGCGCAATGCATATGATTTTTGAGAATTTTGAATTAATAGCCAGCTCTACGAGAGCGGCAATTGGCTCGTTTGAAAATACAAATTCGCGTTGACCGCAAATAGAACACGGATTTTCTATATCAAGATCATCGAGACACGTCAAACATACTCGCTGCGCGACACAAAGATTTGGCTCGTGCACACGTGTCGAATTATCGCCTGATAAACGAGAATGTTGCAGTGTTTCGAAATCATAAAAAATAAATTGCAGCGATAGATTTTTTTCTTTTTTCCCAACAGAGTTTGAATCATTAGTTCCTTTAATAGGAGAAATATAGCACTGGTGCGAAGTTGAGCGCATAAATTTACACATAGTGCAAAAAATCATTCCACATACATGCTGATGCTTTGATGAATTTTTAATTAGACGATTAAATTCACGACATACTTTTAAAGCCTGACATACGCTTAATTCACGTTTAGCACGACAACCTCGTCCTCTACTATTTTTCGGTCCCTTGCGCGCACCGCAAAACACTCATCCCCAAAAAACATGCAATTACAATCACTGCATTTCTTGAAAACTGCTCTATCACCCCTGCAAGCTACCGTTTTACAACGAGGGCATTGCTTGGAGCAGCGATGCTCGTGTACTCGTGTGTATTTAGCGTTACAATCCAGGCAAAAACCACGACTGCCTAGTGCTCCAGCAAGATTAAGAATTGGTTGATAATGGCGTGAGCGTTCGTAATACAATATGTACAATTTATGTTTGATACGCCCATGCACCCTGATTACAGTTTCTCGTCCGTCATAAAGAGCTTGAACGCGTCTTCGGAAACCTCGACACCACGTACCACACTCACGCTCATTTCACACACACCCTCGTCCAATCTAAATTTTCGAGCACTCTGCGCAATGTCATTTATGAGCGTCCATATATCATTCGCTGAAAATTCACGCACCGGTCGAAAAGAAATCCAAGCTGGTCCATGCATTAAAGCTGGTGCTGTGAAGGTCGTCCCCGCGTAATCGTGTGGATGACAAGAGTTCGTGAGATGCGTGAGTACATCTCGTATCGCGCCTTCTAACCACGATAAGTGTTCGGTGTTCGCAGGGGGTGGTCGTACGCGAGAACTGACTCGCCGTCCACGGGTTTTGAAACGGCGAAAATAGCACGTATCTTCAGAGACAATGATCAATCGCTGCCCCAGAGGTAAAATATCCCCCTCGTCGCGATCATTGTTATCGACAGCACCACCACCACCACCTCCAACTTGAATATCTGTAATGAAACGAAAAAATATATATTTATTATGCAAATAGAATGATAAATAACTAATCGAAATTAAACAATAAAAGATATATACTTCTACCACTCGAAGCCATCGGCAGCATCGGGGTAGCGATTTTGAATTGCGTATTCTTGCTTTACTGCTCTTCTGATTATCAAAGGATGATATCTTTGCAACACTTGATCACCCAATATTAACGGAGCTTCTTCCGAGGAATATCCTATATATATGTTAGGAAATCATTTATACAACCACGCCTCGTGTCAAATAATATTTACTCTTTTATGTAAATATTATTTTTTATATAAATTTAAAAAAAGATAAATATCAAACCTGAATCAACATCGGATTCTTCTTCTTCTTCTTCCTCTTCTTCTTCTTCCATTTCCTCCGCGATGTCTTCTTCTTCTTCTTCTTCTTCTTCTTCTTCTTCATTGTCCTCTAACATGACGACTTCAACCTCGCCGTCGCTTTCATAATTTGGAAAGGAACTTGTTGATGAGCCGCTTGAGGAAGGTGGTGGTGGAGAACTAGCCCATGATGGGCCTGCTAACGCCAGATTACGCGGGTGCTGACATGAATCTTCGATCAATAAATCATGAGGGCGGTAGCGTTTTTTCGAAGCATCGAGCCAAAATTCCTTAGTCTCATCGGCTTCATCGCTCTCATGTTCCGAATCAGATTTACCTTCCACGTTGAAATCGTATGTCTCCGCATCAACCAAACTCATTTCTTCATACCGATACACTATTGAATTATATAAAATTCAAGTAAGAAAAAAACCAACCGTCACGGGCGTATAAATAATTAAAAAATTACAATAAAACTTACGGCGTTCTTTGAATATCGGTTAAAATAATGGGTCGGAAGACCATCCCCGTCTTCGAATTACTCTCACCAGCGAATCAATCAAAGGTTGAGATTGAAAATACCCTGCATTATATGCCTCGAGAATTTGACTTTTTGAGCAATCATATAAAGCTCCACGAATTTTTCGAAGAACAATACGAGCGTGCATATAATTAACCATTATTTTGTAATTTTCGAAAGGCCATTTTGTAGCCAAGCGCGGGTTTCGATCAATTAAATAGCGTAATAAATTAAGAAGTACGCTACGCTGTATAATCCGCACCATGATGAAAAAGAAACGTTCGCAATGTCGTTGCAAATAAACTGTCGAATTTTGATAGAGTCTCCAACATTTAATATGTCAGGAATATCAGAGGAGAAATTTTATTTTATATACGTGTCCTTTCTTATTGTAAAGAAAAAGACCGTGCTGGTAGGGCTATTCTTCAATGCTGTAATATAATCGTAAGCAAAGCATCTATAGCATAAAAGAATGAGCTCATTTCGCTGCAGTTTCGAAGGTATCAAAATATAACCTGAAGAATCAGTGTGAATAAAATTAAACAACGACACTCTGTATTAAACTCGGGGAAAAATTATTATTTTTACAAGAATATTACCGATAAATCTTCATGAAGCCGAATAAACGGTTTCATTTTTATCGTAATTAATATTCATCGCAAATGTGCAGGCTCTAAAAACTTAATAATTACCATAAATTCCCCAATTGTATTATATTTTCATTCATGAATATCGATATTCATGTATTCGCGCATTTATAAGGCGTGGCAAATAAAAATGATGGCTGCGATCCTCGCATTTAAAAAACCGCATACGATAAGGGCTATCAGTTTCATGATGGCCGCTGACTAATTCACGGTGATGATTGGTACAGCGTATATTATATACAAGAGAGTATAGAGCGATAACTTTTATCACTTCCATGATGGCCGACCGCAAATTCATTATGGCCGTGCAAGTATGAGCGAGTGAGAAAGAGCGTGTGCGAGAGTCTGATGAAGCGAGAGAGAGAGAACAGCGTACGGCCACGGCTTCCCTCTCGACGATAATTTTTCTCACACCACAAAAGATGGTCAAGGAATGTTATCGCAATGTAGAGAAGAATAGCGCAGGGGAAGTGGGGCAGGCGAGGGCGCTTGAGCGCCGCAAACAGTTTTTTTGCTGGAAAAAGATGCAAAAAAAAAATTACATAAACAATTCGAGTATTCGAATTGATACTTCCAATGGTGAGAGAAGATACAGGCGTTTTTCTCCGATTTTTTTTTAAATTCCCCCTCCTTTGAAAATATGGATCGATAGCCCGGAATTAGGAATATCAATGGAAAAAGGGCATATTGGAGGTAATATAATCCCAGGATTCAAAATCGATCTCTGCCATATCTACGAATAAATATATCTCCTTCTTACCGAATAAAATTTTTTTCGATGCAGAGCGGAATATAAATTTTCAAGAAGTAGAGACAATAGCAAACTTTGAATGATTTTGCGATGGTCTCGAGACGGTAATATGATAAATGCTGAGGTAAGCATTTCTTTTGATTTATTGCCGCCATTGTATTTATTGTCATTGAAAAAATATATACACGTGTGACTGGCTAACTGTCTAGTTATTGGCAGCAGCGGCGGAATTTATAGATATCAAAGAAAAACGACAATTGTGAATACAAAATAAAAAAATATATATCGAGCGATATTCGAGGTGGAGGGGGAAATGATTTAAAAGCAGCGCAATTTGTCGATTTTATATCATTTAAGAAATCTCGAGCGCACGAAGAGCAACCTGAAATGGAAAATATCGTAGCATCGAACGTTGAAAGACGCGTTACTTCGCCGCATCTCGCATCAAGTACGCTATACGGATTAAATAGATCATGCGGAAAAATAATAACATCGGGGTTTGAATTATCGCTGGTGAGCGGTTATCTCACTCCGGTTGTCAAGATTTAGGCAAATTCTTTTGCCGGTGTGACGCTTGGAGTGGAGGATTGGGAAACATTTAAAAACGATTATCCCCGAATCGAACGATACTTCAATGCCTGGGGTAACGAAGCTGAAAGAATGTGCGGAACGAAGATGGATAACGGCGTATTCACCGTGCTATTGACCACGTGCTATCAGCAGAGAGCCGTGTGTTTTGGGTGCAGCGAGAGGGACAAGGAGGAAACGGGAAATTTATCAGCAAAACGAGCACGGCCAAATTACTCGCCAAATATCACTTTGCTGCATCAAACATTCAAAACTCTCGTGGAAACGAGCAAGTGTATTGACGTACACTTACAACGTTTACAACGAGACAGCGCAGCGATGAACGAGTGCATGAGTGAGGTGGTGTCGTATATCCGCGAACACCTGGGCGGGAGAGCAACCGAACGCGCGGCTGTGGAAGAGTTCGTGGAATCAAAAGACTGTGTATCTGAAATAGCGGCAGAAATCGGTGAGAAATTGAAAAAAGACCACCCGAAATTTGGAGAAAATTATTTGGAATTAGCGCTCCGCGAAATAACAACATTGTATAAAGACAAAATCGTGGAAAGTGTAACAACTTTAATCGAAGATTTTGAATAACTATGTATAAATATTTTTTTCTTTGTTTTATATGAAAACGATGACTGAAAATAATAAATATATGAAAAACAAAAAAACAAAAACAAAAAGAAATCATCCTCGAATTGTGTCGTTATTGAATATAAGCGAAAGTATGTATTTTTCGATTCGGTGTAAAAATTTAAATTATTTTGTAAAATTTTTATTCGCTCAAGTTTCAATTAATGCATACTATCGCTTATGATATTCTCCTTCATTCTTTTATATATATATATATATATATATATATATATATATATATATATATATTGTAAGGGAAATCTTAAATTCTATGAAAAAAAAAATAATTAAACATAAAAAAAAGAATTAAATAAATATTATGTTCATTTATTTGACGCAATATTAAAAAGAAATACCAATAATGATCGGGCGCCAGCTGGTTCGTCGGTCCAGCAACCGGTACAAAAGAAAATATTAAAACACAAAGAAAAAAAATGATGAATAATAACAATAATTTTTCCCGAAGGAACGCAAAAAAAAGAAATACAAAATAAATCCAAATTTATTTGGACGATACCGTGAGACGCAGTGACTATACGCGCGTCTCCCGAGTCGACAAAGGAAATCGCGCGATAGGGGCAATAAGAGGGGGGGGAGGAAAGGAAACAAGAAAAGGCAGGTACGTTAAATCGCAAGGGGGCTTCGCAAATCTTAAATCTCTTAACTCAGGGCTAATACACGATCCTTCGACGCTATGACCTCTTATTAATTACCACGATACACAATTTGTCACTTAAAACTACGAAAAGAAATTCTCAAAAGAATGGAACAGTCCATCCGCAAAAAGGGGGTAGGGGGAAGAATCTACTACGCCACGACACCGCAAAATCTCGATACAATTTAACCGGGGAAATAATCACTCTACTTACTCTTTTTTCTCTCCAAATTCTCTCCTCGTCTATCTCGTCTTCTTTTTAGCAATTACTTTCTCCTTTTTCCTCAAAACTACTTCTCTACACACTCTACTTCGCAATAATAATTTTCGCCACGAAAACACGTGTATCCTCGTTCGCACGCGGTCAGGGAATGAATCCAAAATGGCCGCGATTTCGCTCGATGCTCGATCAATGGCCATCGTCTTCTTCTTCGTTCTCTTGTAGGTGAGGGGCGGTGAGGGGAATAGCGGGGTCTCTTCGTTCTCGTTCGGTGCTGCCGCCTCGCGCCTTGAAGTCGAAGCTGCACGCTCGCCGGCAACTCTCTCTCTCGATGTTTCTCGTGGCTCGAGATTACAGCTGTCAACGCTGCTCGATGTCGTATTTCCAGATTTGTTTTCCCGAGGCTCAGTCGCCGTTTTGATCGGGACGTCACCCCGGAAAAATGTAATAGTGTGTCTCGATATCTCCGTAAAATTCGGGTATTAAATAGTGCTGTGTCTCGGTGGATCGATCTGCCTTATCTGTCGATCGGCTCCGCGCTGTCAAAGTTCGAGCGCAAGGCCACGATGTCCTCTGGTAGTTCTCGATAATAAAATTGTAGATTGCTCAATAATTCGAGGATTTCTGCTCGTTGGTCGCTGCTTCGATACGGTGGAATGCTGCGGCGTGAATATAAATATCTTTGGGATTTTTCTTGGGAGGTTATGGTAGGTATTTTTGCTAGGAATAAGGGGAAATTACTTGGGAAGTTTTTCGAGGATAAAAAGGACATTTTTTTGGTGAGATTAAATTCTTATTTTAAATATTCTATTAAATATAACAATTCTTTCGCTTTTCTCTCAGGTGTCGTGACAGATTCTGTGACCGCCGCGATATTATTTTATTTTATTGGCACTTTTCGTCACAATATATATGGGGAAAACGCCTGTTTTTTTCATGGCGTGACCCTGACCCGTTTTGATTTGGCTGAAACTTCCCTTATTTCATCGTCTGATCCCAAAAACAACTCTCAAATTTTATTAGATTTTTTGGAGCCACCATAGCGGAATACTAGACCATAGAATATTTTGACTTTGGAAAATATTTAATTTTCAATCGACGATATCTTTGTAGCGGTTGATCGTATCGAAAAGTATGTAGGGGGCTTTTATTTCCGTTTTGAGTCTATCTTCAAATAAAAAAATTGTCTGATTTTTTTAAAGCAAATTTAAGCAGTCAAAATAATTTTCAAAAATTAAAATCACGATACCCAAAAACTGCCCCCTTCGAATTTTAAACAAACATTCTCAAAAATACTACAATTCATTACCAACATTAAAAAAAAAAATCAGGATGGTATTTTCAGCGGTTCGCGAGATATTAATTTTTTAGTATTTTATTTATTTGTTGATTATCAATTTTTGTCTATCTGTTAATTAATTTGAGCTTCGAATAGTGTAAAAAGAATAGTAAAACAGAATAATGTAAATCAATAACCCATACACATGTTTTGGTAGAATATATTTTACTCGTATATTCAATTTAATACTTGAATAAATCACTCGTTTAATTTTTTTATCAATTTCAATTTCTTATATGTTAAAAGTATTTTATACTCGTATACACGTTTTTCATTCACGTTTTTTTCTCGGATATTTAATTTTTTTTAATTATGCTATGTATCTCGCTTTCGACAGAATTCGACCATCTTTTAACAACAATGTTGCCGTCGTGTAGCGGAATTATGCAGTGATGCTTCTGAGTATTTTTTATTGATCGGGCAATTTTGAATCGTCCATCCATTGAAAATTCCTTCGATTGTTCGTAATCACTCTTCTCACGGTAAACAATTTTGATCGTCTGTACATTTTTTGAAGCCCATTCGTAGAGCTCTCGAGGTGTTGTAATTTGCTTGTCTGCTGGAAGTTGCAAGCTGGCTCGCGATGAAAGTCTTTTTACCATGAGAAGAGTGATTACGAACAATCGAAGGAATTTTTAATGGATGGACGATTCAAAATTGCCCGATCAATAAAAAATACTCAGAAGCATCACTGCATAATTCCGCTACACGACGGCAACATTGTTGTTAAAAGATGGTCGAATTCTGTCGAAAGCGAGATACATAGCATAATTTAAAAAAATTAAATATCTGAGAAAAAACGAGAATGAAAAACGTGTATACGAGTATAAAATACTTTTAACATATAAGAAATTGAAATTGATAAAAAAATTAAACGAGTGATTTATACAAGTATTAAATTGAATATACGAGTAAAATATATTGTACCAAAACATGTGTATGGGTTATTGATTTACATTATTCTGTTTTACTATTCTTTTTACACTATTCGAAGCTCAAATTAATTAACAGATAGACAAAAATTGATAATCAACAAATAAATAAAATACTAAAAAATTAATATCTCGCGAACCGCTGAAAATACCATCCTGATTTTTTTTTTTAATGTTGGTAATGAATTGTAGTATTTTTGAGAATTTTTGTTCAAAATTCGAAGGGGGCAGTTTTTGGATATCGTGATTTTAATTTTTGAAAATTATTTTGACTGCTTAAATTTGCTTTAAAAAAATCAGACAATTTTTTTATTTGAAGATAGCCTCAAAACGGAAATAAAAGCCCCCTACATACTTTTCGATACGATCAACCGCTACAGAGATATCGTCGATTGAAAATTGAATATTTTCCAAAGTCAAAATATTCTATGGTCTAGTATTCCGCTATGGTGGCTCCAAAAAATCTAATAAAATTTGAGAGTTGTTTTTGGGATCAGACGATGAAATAAGCAAAGTTTCAGCCAAATCAAAAGGGGTCAGGGTCACGCCATGAAAAGAACAGGCGTTTTCCCCCATATATATCCTAAGCGACCGTAGAAAAAAATAAAAATCCCTCGCAAACTTTTCGATAAAAGTGATGACTCGTGCTCATGTTCAAATTCGTCGAATTATATATGCTCGCATAGAAAATGAATAAAAATAATCATTTGTATATGATGATGTCTACCTCTACCTCTACCTCTACTTCATTCAGCGAGTGTATCCCGAGATTTTGCACGTGCAATTTCGCTGACAAGGATTTTTGAGCACTGGAGCATCTTTTTGTCTCATGATGAGAGGCTTTATGTCTTCGGACGAAGCTTCAGTCTTGATTCAATCATTGTCGGGATAACGTCGCGCTTAAAAGAATAAAAAAAAATGTATTCGCGTATCAATTTAAATTTTCACCCGGAAGAATTTATCGGGCTGGTCGTGAGTGTCGTGAGCGGTTGTAGGATGAATTTCCGTACGGAGATTATGGCTGTTCTCTACGAACAGTTAAAATATATGCTTGGAGCGTTTTATTCGGAGGAGCAAGGGGGAAGGCTCTTGGTGGGACACGAGCTTGTTCCTGGTGCCTCGTGTATAGTAGTGAAAAACTTTATGGTATACCGAGGTGAAATTATATACATGGACGATGAGGGGTATACTGAGGTTTTGCTCGTCGATATAGGCGAGTCAGACTATTACTGGAGTTTCAATCTCTACCACCCCGAGCCATATTTCGCGTTGCTGCCTGCACTTTTAATTGAGTGCGAATTACGGGGAATGGAGGGGCTCCGGGATAACGAGGAAGCCCGAGAAACACTCGAGCTGGTGTGTTTCGGACTCCAGGTGATGCGAGGACGCATAATGTCCCGCGATTATGGCCTGGGTGTTCTTCGCGTTCGTTTCCGCGATGGAGACGATGTTGACATTGGGCGCTTGCGTCCATGAAATCTTAGATTTAGATGATGTTGGATATGATGAAAACGAACCGGATGAGGGGGTAGTGGAGGCGGAAGAATAAAAAAAAGCGTGGGTGCGTGTGTGTGTGTGTGTATTCGTCGTGTTCGTCATCATCGTCATCATCATTCATCATCATCATCATCATCATCTATCATCGTTCGATGAGTAATTGAAAAAAAAATTTCAGCAAAAAAAAAAAAAAATTCGTACCCGTCTATCGCCCTCGCTCATCCCCACTCCTCCCCTCACTGTCTACCTCATCGCCGGACTTTTTTTCTACCACCGTAAGGTGGTGGGGGGAAAAGTGGAGTGGTGGGGGAAACCGCATGGTGGGGGTAGGAGTGAGGATGGGAGTGGGGGGCGCCAGACGGGTACCAATACTACTGCACTCGTTTGTATTTTACCTATCCGTAAAAGTTTGCATACTCCCTTAAAAGTGGCTCTCGGGTATGCAGTGTCGGCAGACTATTTCCTCGGCAAACGCTTTTGCCACTTCATTTGCTTGTTGGTCGATGTTTGCAATTTTCAAGGGGATATGCACAAAAGAAAATTAAAAAAAAAAAACCAATAACTATCTCGTCTGTCCCCCCTTCATTATAGCGAAAATCGCAATGCAAGAATAAGGGTAATCGAAAATACTGTGAAATAAAAAATCTCGATAGTGTTACGTCCTGACGTAACGTCCATAAATGAGATTATTTAACGAAACTTCCACCGAAAACATAATTGAAAACTTGAAGATTTGTGAGGGAAAGGTTTGTCGTTTCCTACGTTATTCCGTTCAATTCAATAATAAAAATTAGAAATTCACATTACTGACTGAAAATCTCAAGGAAAAGGCCATCGGTAAAATCGGGCAGTAAGGAAAGGAAAACCAGGGTCAAAGATCCCTACAGGAAAAGCCATAGGCTCGTCACACCATCTGGTGAGTCAGGCACACTAACGTCGCTTTCCTAACTGACGTACCCTCTACCGGCCTATCGATCCGAGAGATAGATCATTGGATCCGAAAATGCTCTTACCATTGGGAAAAGAAAAGAAAAAGCACATAGTATTTTACTCTGCCGTAAAGCCAACGAGGGGAGCTGATTACACCCTCTCGAAGAACTAGCATACAAGGAAACGTTGCATTCCTCTTCTCATGCACATACGTGTATGTGTATGAGTATATATGCGTATATTCAAAGCAAGAACGAACGGAATGACGCTATACAACGATGGATTTTCCTATCTCAAACCAATATAGAATTTTGAAACATTAATTAAAATTTATTTGAATAACAACTTTCGGGAGAAATTCGCAATGGAATTAAGGGAAACAAAACGAAATAAATAATTGAAACCAAATAATACTTCAACAAACAGAAGAGACTGAATAATGGTTAACTAAACAAATGAAATAGTTGAAAATATATCTATAACTCTCTTGATCAAAAACAGGTAATAAAGATTATAATTAAGAACGAGATCTAAAATAAATATTAAGTCAACTTAAAACGATGAGTATTGACAAGGGAGAAGATCATGGCAAAACGGAAAGGAAACCACTAGTCGTTCCGAAGAGGGCAATGACCTCACAAGAATACAAGAAGGGAAGCGAGAAAAGATTTTAAAGAGGCCTATGCGTAGGATCACCGTTTCTTGACCTTCTCTCTCTCTCACTCATGTTGCAAGGCGCGAAAAACCCCGAACCGTCCTTAAGACCCAATTCTGTACACCTCACAAAACAGGTATCGGGGCACGCGTACATATATATATATATATATATATATATATATATATATATATGCACTAGAATATACACACTGTCATTTATCTATGTGTGAGTAAGAGTAGGAATATACGCGTGGAAATACTCTAGGATAAAAAAATACTCATTTAAAGTTATTCCTCTCAAATGGGAAAATCGTTACGCAATGTTAAATAATATTTCGAAGAATTAACAATTTAAAGAAACCTACAATTGCGAAATAGAATTATGCACCGAATTCGGTTAATGCTGAATCCAATAATTAAACTCCGGAAGAAACAAGTTAAAACTTATATTATTTAACTTAAATAACTACAAACTCGAAATATTATTTAACTATGTTGAAATCAAGAAGGAAGTAAAAAGCAAAAACGCCCCGAAGTCCACGAGCAGAAGCAGAGCTCATTTACATAATCCCCTCCCCTCTTTTGACGATCCACGGAGTTTGCGTGGCAAAGCGAGGAGCTCGGCTCTCGTTGCTACCCGGAGACCGTTCGAATGCCTCCCCACTCTCCACCCGCTATTCTAGCCTTACCCTTTTTATCTACCCAATAAATCTCCCGTCTCTCTCTCTCGAAGGAAAAGAGGACGCGAATAAGAATTGAGTTTTTCCTAGTCATGCGCCGTAGCTCCCTACCTCCCCTTTTTCTCGTGGACTCATACAAGAAGCCTATGCGACCACACCCCAAAGGAAAAAATATAAAAATATAAAAACTAAGAAAACGATGTTTCAATCACAGGATTAATTTTTAATCATAAATACTTGAACACTAACAATACAAAATCCACAAAAAAATTGACAACAAAATTATTTATAACAATTTGGATTGTAATTTTAATCTACAAAAATATCGCACAAATATTCAATTCATTTGGATTTATTATTTTGATGTTCAATTCGAAAACAACAATTTTTTTCATTTAAATAATAATTAAACAAACAATAAGATATCAGAAAGGAAGGTAATTTTAACAAATGCGCAACACGATAAATATAAAGGAAAATATAAAAATTCTATCCATGATGAATAAGCAGCTAAAAAAATATTTATAATACTAAAATTAAAATTGTTCATAAGAAAGTAATATTATATACAGAATAAGAATATAAGAAGCGTGCGGCATAAGCGTGTACATGTGTGGGGGTACACGTGCCGCGATACAGCCACGCGCGCCGCAATACAGCCACGCGCGCCGCGATGCAGCCACACGTATAGGGCCCACCCTGTGATCTACGCTAGCGCCCTCGCTATGACCCCGATTTTTCAAGGGAAGCTCACGAAATAGAAAAGGAAAATGCATTGCATCAGAAAAATGCATCCTCTGTCTTTATCATCAATCCCCACTTTTATCGAACGGGTTAGCCTGGATCACGGGTATATAAAGGCCGGAAAAAGGGCTCTCGAGAGACTTCTTCGACTTTTTTCCGACGTGGAAACTACGAAACCCATCGTTCTCATCGAACCCATTCTTGGCCTGAACTTGCGAAATTTTTCGACAAAGACGTTCTTGATTCTGGAATTTTCCAAATCAATTCGTTTTGGACTTAGAATTTCACTCGATTTTCAAAGGAAGATAGTTTTTTTTCGGTTCGGAATTTCAAATCTTGAATTCTGAGTGGAATTGAAATTTCTTCTATTTTGAATTCTCGAGATTTCGGGTTGGCCTCTGAATGTCGGAAGAGACGTGGGACCTCGTTTTATTCTATTTCATTTTTCTTTGTCTAGTTATTATTTTCTGTTTAGTAATTTTCGTTTATTTTACTTTGACATCCGCAATCCACGAAATATTGGATAACGTATACATCGCGGTTATTGTTAAATGAATTGCGAAATTTAAGATTGAATCTTTGTTAACCATTTCTTTCTTTTTACAATAATTTGAATAAAATTTTGGATCTCCCTTTCCGTTTGGAGAACGTCTCAGCCAGTAAGTGAAGTTTTATTACAACCTCATCTTCCTCTCGTGAAATTGTGAGGAATAGTTCGGGAAAAATTGAACACAGTGAATATCATAAATTCGGACGGAATTGATCGATTAAATTCAATTAAAAACCGGTTACTTGATTATTTTTGGAGAATCTCTATTTTTGGAATCTCTATCCAAGTGATCCTAAATTCATATTACCCCTGCGGCGTTGGTGATTTAATTGTCCATAAAAGGCTTTATTTAAACAATTCCATTAAAATAATTTAAAAGAAGAAGTTTCAACATTATCCAAGTGAATCTTAAATCTAGATTGTTCTTGCGGCATTACTGGGTCAAGTTTCATAAAACCTTAATTAAACCAACTCTTTGAGATAATTTGAAGGAGGAAAATTCATCCGCGTGAAGTTTGACAAAGGCCTTTCGACCCCTCTCCCCTTTCCATTGCTGAAATCGTGTCATTCGAGAATTGGAGATTCGCGACAAAGGAGGAAAAAAATATAAAATTCAGGGAAGGGTTAGATAACAAATTGATCAAGTTTGAGACTCTCGCGAACCGGTGACTCGTCAATAGTCACAGAATGAGGTTTAATTGAATTTTCCTTTTCGGTATTTCATTAAAAGTTTAAACAATTTAACAAATCCAATCCAAAGAATTTTTCCTCTCCAACGATTAAATTTAAAGTAAGAATCCTACCACTCTCTCTCTCTACTATTCGTTCAACTTATTCGATTCAGTACGGTTATGTAAATCTGCAACTTCATCCGAGGATTCGTGTTCTTTACTTTACTCTCCCCCCGTGCGAAAAACTTGGTTGGGACTAGAGTTGCGTCAGGTTGCACGCCCACCAACTATTCGTAGTCCTCCCCTCCGTGCGGAAAACTTGGTTGGGACTAGGGTTGCGTCAGGTTGCACGCTCACCAAGTATTCGTTTACCTCTCCTTATGCAAAGTTTGGTTGGGACAAGGGTTGCGTAAGGTTGCACGCTCACCAGAGATTCACCCTGGATACTCTCTCCTTAAATCCCATGAGAGTCACCCCCCCCGTATCGCGCAAAAAGAAAAGAACACGCAGAGCCGGACGAAGATATCAATTACGTAAACTCGACGCGATATATTCGAATCCGTGGCCAAAAAGGTTAAACCCTGTTCAAAGATCTGAATCAAATTATCACGGAGTACGGGCATTGCCTGCAGACACAGAAATAACTAGAGAGACTCCAAAACCCAAAATTACTTCCACTGAACTCCTTAAACATCCAATAACTATTTACAAACTACGGCCAATCGATTTTTTCCCAATCATTCCTTCATTTATTAAAACTAACAATCAGGATCCACGTGGTAAAACTAACAGTAATTTATATCGAAATGAAAGATCCGAAAATTCAATAGACATCAACGTGACTAAAGGTTTGACAGTGATTCCAAGCCCATTTCCCGAGTAATTTTCCGAAAGGTTAGACTCAAAAACAGGGGCAGACGTGTTCGAGATTGATTCCAGGAGTAGTACGGAAATTTAATTCCACGACTAGAGAGTCTCAATCAAATTCAGCACGTCATACGTCAGAAATTATTAATAGTTCGCGAAAACTCCCATTTTTGACGTAACAATAGACACGATAGTTATTGTTTTTATAAATTTTCTTTCGTACATACCCCTTTTAAAATTGCAAAAATCGTAATGCACAAATAAGGATGGTAAAGAATGCTGTAGAATAACAGAAGTGATGCTTTCGAAAAGTCAGAATCTCGAAAGACGCGGTAGTTATTGAATATTTCAACATTCTTTTGTGCATACCCCCTTTATTATTGCAAAAATCGCAATGCAAAAATAACGGTAATATAGAATACTGTGGAATACAAAAAAAAACACTTTTGAAAAGTCAGAGTCTCGATAGACACGGCAGTTATTGATTTTTTAAACTTTTTTTTGTGCATGCAATTATTGCAATTATTGCAAAAACTGCGGAGCAAAAATGACGGTAATATAAAATACTGTTAAATACAAAAAGTGACGCTTTTAAAAAGTCAGAGTCTTGATAAACACGGTAGTTATAAATTTTTTAACACAACCCCTTAATTATTGCCAAAATCGCAGTTCGAAGATGAAGGTAATAGAGATTACTGTAAATGAAAAAAAGTCTTGATTTTGAAAAAACAGAATCTGGATGGACACGATAGTTATTGATTTTTTAAATTTTTTTTCGTGCATAGCCCCTTAAAAATCGCAAAATCCCAATGCAAAAATAAGGAGGATGAACAATACTGTAAAATAACAATAGTGACTTTTTTGAAAAGTCAGAATCTCGATAGACACGATAGTTATTGATTTTTTTAACTTTCTTTCGTCCATACCCCCTTGATTATTGCAAAAATTGCAATGCGAAAATAACGGTAATTTAAAATTCTGTAAAATACAAAAATCAACACTTTTAAAAGTCATATTCTCGATAGACTCGGCAGTTATTGAGTTTTTAAACTGTCTTTTGTGCATGCCCCCTTCACTATTGCAAAAACCACGAGGCGAAAATAAAGGTAATGTGAAATACTGTTGAATACATAAACTGATGCTTTTAAAAAGTCAGAGTCTTGATAAACACGGTAGCTATTAATTTTTTAACATTTATTTTGTGCACAACCCCTTAATGTCTGAAAAAATCGCAATTCGAACATAGGGGCAATAAAAAAATACTGTAAAATAAAGTGTCGCTTTTGGAAAGTCAGAATCTGGATGGACACGATAGTTATTGATTTTCTGAATTTTCTTTCGTGCATAGCCCCTTAAAAATTGCAAAAATCGCAATTCAAAAATAAGGATGATGAACAATACTGTAAAATAACAATAGTGACTTTTTGAAAAGTCTGAATCTTGATAGACACGGTAGTTATTGATTTTTTTTAACTTTCTTTTGTCCATACCCCCTTAATTATTTCAAAAATCGCAATGCGAAAATAACGGTAATCTAAATTACTGTAAAATACAGAAATCGACATTTTTGAAAAGTCAGATTCTCGATAGACACGGCAGTTATCGATTTTTTAAACTTTCTTTTGTGCATGCTCCCTCATTCATTGCAAAAACCACTAGGCAAAAATAAAGGTAATATGAAATACTGTTAAATACAAAAAGTTGCGCTTTTAGAAAGTCAGATTCTCCATAAACACAGTAGTTATTAATTTTTTAACATTTCTTCTGTAAACGACCCCTCAAATATTGCAAAAATCGCAATTAACAGATAAGGGTAATAAAAAATACAGTAAAATAACAAAAGTGATTTTTTTTTAAAGTCAGAATCTCGATAGACACGGTAGTTATAGATTTTTTTAACTTTCTTTCGTACATACCCCCTTAATTATTGCAAAAATCGCAATGCAAAAATAACGATTATCTAGAATACTATAAAATACAAAAGTCGACACTTTTAAACAGTCAGATTCTCGATAGACACGGCAGTTATCGATTTTTTAATCTTTCTTTTGTGCATGCCCCCTTAACTATTGCAAAAACTACGAAGCAAAAATTGAGGCAATGTGGAATACTGTTAAATACAAAAAGTGACACTTTCAAAAAGTCAGAGTCTCGATAAACACGGTAGTTATTGATTTTTTAACATTTCTTTTGTGCACAACCCCTTAATTATTGCGAAAATCGCAATTCGAAGATGAGAGTAATCAAAAATCCTGTAATATAAAAAAAGTGTCGCTCTTGCAAAGTCAGAATCTGGATGGACACGATAGTTATTGATTTTTTTACTTTTCTTTCGTGCACTGCCCCTTAAAAATCGAAAAAATCGCAATGCGAGAATAAGGATGATGAACAATACTGTAAAATAACAATAGTAACTTTTTTGAAACGTCAGAATCTCGATAGATACGGTAGTTATTGACTTTCTTAACTTTCTTTTGTGCATACCCCCCTTATCTATTGCAAAAATCGCAATAAAAAAATGGTAATATAAAATGCTGTAAAATACAAAAATCGACGCTTTTGAAAAGTCAGAGGCCCAATACACACCCTAGTTATTGAATTTTTAAACTTTCTTTCGTACATACCCCCTTAATTATTGCGAAAATCGCAATGCGAAAATAACGATTATCTAGAATACTGTAAAATACAAAAATCGACACTTTTGAACAGTCAGATTCTCGATCGACACGGCAGTTATCGATTTTTTAATCATTCTTTTGTGCATGCCCCCTTAACTATTGCAAAAACCACGAAGCAAAAATTAAGGTAATGTGAAATACTGTTAAATACAAAAAGTGACACTTTCAAAAAGTCAGAGTCTCGATAAACACGGTAGTTATTGATTTTTTAACATTTCTTTTGTGCACAACCCCATAATTATTGCGAAAATCGCAATTCGAAGATAAGAGTAATAAAAAATTCTGTAATATAAAAAAAGTATCACTCTTGCAAAGTCAGAATCTGGATGGACACGATAGTTATTGATTTTTTCAATTTTCTTTCGTGCATTGCCCCTTAAAAATCGAAAAAATCGCAATGCGAGAATAAGGATGATGAACAATACTGTAGAATAACAATAGTGACTTTTTTGAAACGTCAGAATCTCGATAGATACAGTAGTTATTGACTTTTTTAACTTTCTTTTGTGCATACCCCCCTTATCTATTGAAAAAATCGCAATAAAAAAAAAACGGTAATATAAAATGCTGTAAAATACAAAAATCGACGCTTTTCAAAAGTCAGAGGCTCAATACACACCCTAGTTATTGATTTTTTAAACTTTCTTTTGTGCATACCCCCTTAATTATTGCAAAAATCGCAATACAAAAACAGCAATAATATAAAATGCTAAAAAATACCAAAAGGGACGCTTTCGAAAAGTCAGTGTCCCGATAGACACGGTCGTTATTGATGGTTTAAGATTTATTTTGGGCACACCCCCTTAATTATTGCAAGAATCGCAATACAGAAATAAGGGTAATAAAAAAGACTGTTAAATAACAAAAGTGGAGCTTTTGAAAAGTCAGAAGCCTTTTCTGCAGAAAGAGTCTCAAGGATAATAATTGTTTAACAACTCCTCGTAGGGGCGACGATCCGAAACTGAAATGTAAATGCATTACTTTGACAAGCATATGAAAATATTAATAATTACTGATGACTCTCATTCTCTAATGGAGATACTATACAAGTTTTGAATTTCAGAAATGTAGTTACGATAGTCTTAACTTCATTAAAACATTTTAGTATGTAGCGTATTGAAATAGTGATCGGCAAAAAAAATCTATCCGTTTTATTATCCAATTGGGTCGAAAAATTTATAATAAGCAGAAAAAGATTACTATTTCTTTCCCGAAAATTAGTAATTAGCAGGAACATATTACTAATTTTTCTAATAACAAAATAATTGATGATGAAATTTTCACAATTTTCAACAAAAAAGAGTAATTAACGATAAAATATTACAATTCTTTTCCAAGAATTAGTAATAAGCAAGAAAGATATTGCTAAATGACCAAAAAAATCAATAATTTGTGGAGAAATGTACTGATTTTTGGAAAAGTAAGAAAAAAAAACTAATGCATTATATAATAAGTACTGATTGAATATTCTTATTAATAATAGCTCATGTGATATCGTATGACATTCGAGATAATAAATAGTAATGTGTGACATATTGAAAAGATCTAGTTGATCTAAAAATGAAACAACTTTTCAAATAGAGTTGCTTGAGCTTATAACCATGACTCAATCCGTACACACAAGAACGCCAATATACACAACACTTTTCTACAAATTACTATTTTTGTTAATTAATTAGTAATATTTTTTTTACCAATTACTGTGCTTAGAAAAAAACTTGGTAATATTTTTTGCTAATCGATATGCTGATCACTGGTACTGAATGTTTATATGAACGTACAATGTGAAATAGTTTTTCGTTCATATAGTTTGTTTAACGAAGCGACATCGACACACCCTACGCTTTAAATTGTATTGACGAGCATCGAGCACGATGAAGGATGCCCCGAGGGACAATTGCCCGAACCCGTGCATCGAGTCGAAAGGATAAAAAGGGATTAAAGGGGTGGCGGGGGCACAACCGGGGCAGTATGCCCCGTACAGGCGAGCCCATCGCTCTCTCTCGCTCACACATCACTCTTTCTCTCTCATCTTCTTGTATTCCTCCATTCTCTTGTCCCGATAACGGACAAACACGTTTAACGCGCACGTTTAACGCTTTCTGACTTTTGTCGCATAAGAAGTATTCACTTCAAAAACAGACACGACCAGGAGAAACAGTAAAAAGGGGATCAGGAGGGAGGAATAGTAATAAAATTTCTCCACGAGTCTTTAAGATCATCATAGTCTACTTTAGATGACCAAAAAAGCGAATTTTTAAGATTTTTTTCTCAGCTCCTTTATCTGATTTGACTATAAAACTGTTATCACAACATTGTTTTATCCTTCAGGAGTACAAAACATGAATTGATTTTTTATTTCAACTCTTTGAATCATTTATAGAAGGCGCCAAAGTCGAAAATGTCTTGTCTCGTGGCCGACAGTTAATCTCCGAATCGGCAAGTCTGGAACAAAAAAATAACAAGCATGCTCCACGTACTCGTTGGGGGGCTTCGCCCCCCAAACCCCCCCGCGCTTCGCGCGCCGTTGTCGTCGTGCTTCGCGCTCCGTATTTTTGATCATTGTCTTGATTTATTCCGTTGTGATCGAATCTAATTTGAATGTTGGTTAACATATCCCTTGGGGACGTTTTAATAGACACTCACACCGTAATTCAAACTCTTCGATTCATTGTGAACATCGATTCATTATTCTGATAAACTATATTAATCGTTATTAATGACAGATTTAAATATAATCAAAATATTATTCGATATAAAAGTACAGTGTAGGCTCCTACAACTGAATCTCCCATGACTTGACCGCGCTCATAACTTAGCAACACGCTTCCATAACTTGACGACCCCGATCACGCTTTCTCCCCACTCCAAACTTAGAGAGGGCAACATAACCTCAACTGTCAAATTTTTCTTGTCCATTACGTAAGACAATTAAGTGTTACTATTAGTCGTTTTCTTGAAGAAACGGGAATTTTTATTTTCCAAAAAGAACAAAATTTCTATTTTTAGTAGAACATTCGTATGTATACACTGTATATGTATATACGTCATTCCATGTCAATTCAACGACGTTTTGTCGGTAGCCCCCCTTTGATTTTTTATTATTGTTTAATATGTTTTCACACATGCAAAAAGAAGTGTCCATGTACATTTTTAGCTCTCTATCTTAAACCATACCGAAGTTATTGATTTTTGGAAAAATGTTCTCAAAACCCTGACTGTTTCTCTACCCACGTTTTGGATAATCTACCCATGTAGGTTGGAAATGGAAAAATTCCAACCCACGAAGGCTAGGTAGACCACCCACAAAACCGAAGTTCTTGGGTCTTATGGGTAGTCTACCTAGCGTTCGTTGGTGGAATTTTTTCGTTTTCAACTCACCGAAGAAGTAGCGAAATAGTCAGGGAATAATCATAACTTCCTCAATAACCACGATATCCTAATTTGCTAGAAGAGGACATTTTTGTTAGTTTTTCAATGTACATTTTGAAAAAAATATCGAAAATTGAGAAAATTTTTTTTTTGTCCTTATGGCTGTTTTGAGCTAAAAAAAAATTGGAATCCTTTGAATGGGACGCTTTCAAATTTTTTCAAGAGAAATTATAAAATTTTACGTAAAAAAAGGAAATTTTTAAGATTTCACCGAAAATGGGATTCAAATAACTTCTCATATTAAAAAAAATTTTGTTTGACTTTTTTTTCTCGTAATTTTGATTTTTTCCCCCTCCATGACTAGAATAGTTGATTTCAATGATGTTACAATAAATAATTTTACTTCTCTCACATATTTTCTTTGTGAATTATAATAATTAACAATTGGAATTACAATTCAAGTACGTTTTGCACTTTATTGAATTTCTTTACATAAAAATTGTAATTCTTAATGTTAATATAATTTACAAAGGAACTATTTTAGTCATAGAAGGAAAAAAGATCAACATTACGAAGAAAAAAATCGATTGTATTTTAATGAGAAGTTATTTGAATCCAATTTTCAGTAAAATCTTAAAAATTTTGTTTGTTTACGTAGAATTTTATATATTTTTTTGAAACGAAGAGGTCCCATAGAAAGAAAATCCAATTTTTTAGCTTAAAACAGCCAAAAAGACATTAAAATTTTTTTTCCATATTTTTGTTGACAATTGTAATGGCGAGGATTAAGTAGATTTGATCATGTGTGTGGCGTGGCGCGTGGCAGTGAGATAGCATAGGCGGCTGCAATCGTCTTGAACACGGTCGTATATACAGGTCCGGAAACTCAGCCAAATTTCGAGGGTAGAGGTACCTGGCTTATCGAAGCACGAGAATAGTTCGTAATTCCGTGACTACTCGTCTCTGCGATCTATGCGCTTTCTGGGTATTCTCAAGCTTAACCTCAAAATGTGAGACAGAGATTGAAAAGCTATAGCACTGTCTCTATCTCACTTCGCCCACCCATCGTCAGCACGCCAGAGTTTAGGTCGCAGCGTTCACAGTGACAAATATATGAACTACACGTCTGGCATCAATAAGCAAGGTACCCCTACCACGGGAGTTTCCAGACCTGTATGTGCGACCGTGGTCTTGAACTTTTTGCGTGCTGTGAGCGTCATATCCAGTAGCATTTTATATGCCGATGTATGGGTGAATTCTGACTCGGGCGCACTGCGCTTGAGCGCTGCATAATCTGGCGTACCTATTGGTCAAATTGAATTTCGCGTGCCACAATGCCACGCCCGAAATTCATTTTGACCAATGGGTACGCCAGATTATGCAGCGCTTAAGCGCAGTTCGCCCGTTGCAGAATTCCCCCATACGTGCTATAAGCGTGTAAATAAAGCCGGAGACACAATGACAAAAATAAGAAATAAGAAATAGGATCAGCTATCCGATTGGCGTAGTTTCTCTAAAGTGCGAGGCGATTGGCTAATTCTTATTTCTCATTTTTTATGCTTGTCATTGTGTCTCGGGCTTAAGCGTTCAAGATAATGCAGCTAAAATTTGCTTTCGTTCATTGGTGATTTTTATCTGTCATCCCAATCACGGCCGTTTTATTGTTTACTTAAATTATAATGTTGAAAAATATGACATATGATTTTTTAAAGAGACAGTTTGTGCAATTCGATCGAGTGTAGTGTGGTGTATTGTGTAAGAATGTTTTTTTTCATTAAGAAAATTGTGTCCTTCAGGAACATAAGGTTATGTTTCATATAATTTTTTTCTTTGCATAAAAGTAATAATAATATTTGAAAAAAAAAATTAAATACATAGAAGTTTACTAATTATCAATCATTATATTTTAAAGAAAAATAACATTTTATCAAATAGTAAGAAATGTCTAAGATTTTTGTCCAATCAGTGTTTTTTTTGCCAAGCTTTTTAACGTTTGGCGAAAACGTTAGAAAGTTATAAATGAATAAAACAAAAATATTAAAAATTTGATGTTAAAATTGTTTAAATCATTTTAAACTCTTGACATAGGTGAAATGTACTAAAATGAAAAAACATGGTGAAAATCAAAAAAATTCGTTCACGCATCTTCGTGCAAAGAGTGAAAAACTGAAAAAAAGTTATTTTCGTTGAAACATAATGGTTCAAAGAATTGTCAAGTCTCAAACTCTACAGGGCACTTTTTTATGATCCTATAAAGAAAGTCTATAAGTTACAAAAACATTGGTTCACAGGTTGCGGAGATCTCACTCTGGACGGACAGAAATATGGCTTTTATGCTCAAAAATGGCTGTTTTTTGGGAAATTTCATATTCAACCTTCTCTGAATGGATTGAGTCAAAAAAGGTTTTGAGATTATAGTAAAACAAAATTGTACTAGGAATTTGAACCGGATCCGTTCATGGGTTGCTGAGTTATGAGTGCAGACGGACAGCTCAGGTGACGGAAAATTCAACATTTTTTGTTTTTGTATAGGATGCCAACATATGTTGGTATGAAGTTTGTATGGTTATTTTTTATGAGAGATAGGTTTTTGGAAGGCAATACTAATAGTTACTTCGTATGTATAGAGTGAGTGCCTAAAAAAGACAATACCATAACTGGATTCTTTATATCTCTATTCTTAAATAACTCTATGTGTAATTCCTTTACTTTGGCAGAACTCTATTCTTAAATATCTCTGATCCTTAGTCGTGCATCAACTCTATTCTTCATTTCTTCAGCTTGGCAAAAAAACGTATCGTGCAAGTTCTTACTCATTGTCAGTAAGATTATATATTTTAATTGAGGTGATGTGATGTGAAAGCTTTCTTCATAAGAATCCAAGACGGAGTAATTGTAGGGAAATGAAGATTTAAATTACAAGGAACTTTTTGGAGTGAATATTTCTCATGCGACAAAACCCAGCCAGAGCGTTAAACGTGGCTGTCCGTTTTCCGGGACAAGAGAATGGAGGAATACAAGAAGGGAGAGAAAGAGTTATGTGTGAGCGAGAGAGACCGATAGGCCTTAGCATGCCCGCCTGTACGTGTTTAGTACGTATATAGTGAGCGAGAGAGAGAAAGCGATAGACCATGACAGTATGCCCACGTATACGTGTATGTATATAGAACAGCAGCGCGTATCGCGTCATTCCATCCGTCGTATGTGTGAGTCCACAGCTATTGTGAGTTCATACGGCGTCTTCATCTTCACAGTATATATATATAACTGTGCACCTGGAGTGTTAACATTTTACTAGTTATTATAGACTCTGCAGAGGCCTTTGGAAAAAAAACCACAGCAAAAATAATAATAATGAAAATATCAAAAATAAAAATAATAACAATTTAATAAAAATTATAAAAACAATTTTTAAAAAATGCAAAATAAGTAATGAAAACAATTAAAAAAAAAATGCAAAATAAGTAATAAAAAAAATTTCAAAATTATAAAAAATACAAAAAAACTCAATTTTTACCAAAATAATCCCAATTTCTAACAAAAAAAATCACAGCCGTGCAGTCAATGTAAGTAGACATTAAAAAAAATGATAAGAAGGAAAATATTAACAATTTAAATGATAACATATTAAAAAATAAACAATGAAAAGAACAGCGATTGAAAAATAATAATAAAAACAGTTGAAATAACAATTTAAAAAAAATACAATTGTACCCGATTTCTAAAAAAATAATAACAATTTCGAAAAACAAAAGAGAAAAAATCAAGTTCATGCGGAGAATATCAGTAGACTTCCAAGGCGCGATGGCCTTGGGAGGCGTTCAAAGATGTTCGGAGGCGACCAAAAATAATAATAATAAAAAAAATAACAAATTGAAAAAATAACAATTCAAAAAATCACAACCCAAACAATTTTAACAATTTTTTGGGTTTGTTAGTTTTGGTGTTAGGCTTCTCTCTCTCTTGTTTACGTAGGAAAATAATCATTTATGAATAAAAGGCCAAACTTACCTATGAATGTATGGTGTGCGAGGATATAAACGAATAATTCTTTGTATCTTTTTTTTATTGTTCAAGTTGATTTTAATTCCAAAGATAATTATAAGACTGATTATGTGTCTATAATAACACCCCGAGTATTTAGTATTTTTATGTTCAAAGTTTCTTCAATAAAACTTATGAATCGATTGTCAAAAATCGTTGTTTTTCATTGAATTTCATGTAGAATGTATAAAATATCATCTTGTCATCTTGTTTATTACCAGCGTACAGCATTGCTTTATACTATCCCCCCCCTTTCCTAGTAAGGCTGGGGATGCAGCCCGCACCCTACAACTTTTTCAGTCTGTATCGCAATTCTGCCGAGAGTGAAGGGAAAACTACAGAAAAACCTTCACTGATACGGACGGTAAACTACCTAAGGGACCGTTTGTAGCAATGCGAGCACGCTCTAGCACGACTATCGTCAGTCGGTTAGGTAGTTAGTAACCTCCTCCATTGCGATCCAGTAAACCAGTCGCTTGCACAGTTAGGTGATCCACCATCCGAGCGATAAGAACCGCGTCAGCAGGCCTCACCGAAACCGTACAATTAACCGCCCACTCATCGCAATGAGGTCTTTGGGATTCCATTATTTAAGGTGGGGTCCAAACCCCTCGGGATTGCAGCTGATAAACAACACTTGAAAAATTAGAATATTTTCCGTGCTGTTCGCACAAAAATTTCGTTCTCCAGTGAACTCGAATAATTGCAATATCTCATCGACAGGCGCGCTTCGAAATAATTGTATTCAACCGATAAATTGAATAAACAGCGGGTCATGGTAATGAGATCGTCATTATTTTATAACTATGAATAAACTAATATAAACTTTTACATTGCACTGTGTTATTCATTTTAAAATCATTATCCCTTCAAAAGAGGTACCATTCTTGGAGAAATGTCATTGAGAACGGTAAATAACCAGTTGTATGAGAAATGTATTATTGAATTACCGGTGCATCGAATGGCTTAAAACCACCTCTCGGCTGCCAACTCACCACGCTTCAAAGAGTGAGGATAGCGTTGCAATATAAGTACAGCTGCTGATTCATAAGTGTCTCATTATGCCGCTAGTGCCCGGCTACAATTTCCTCGGTCCTGGTAACATCGTATATAATAATCCTGCTGAACCGAAGAATTCTGCTGATTTAATTGCATTACTGCACGACCTCGATTACGAATTGGCTGCGTTTCCGCAAGATATTGTTATCGCCGATCGACTTGCCATCGGAAGATTCCTCCGTGATTACCGAGAAACTGGTACGTGGGATGATTTGATTGGTTTATTCGGTATTGGTGCCAAGTATGGTGTTGAGCAACTCATTGGTGTACAGTATCCGAGTATGCCGCAAGCAAAAGGCAGAACACGAAATATAAGTAAAAACTCTGGAATTTATTCATACAGTATACGAGAGAAGTGGTACGCTTTGAATTATCGTCAAGCCGTTGCTGAAGGTAAATGGAGTCGCGGTTATACTAAATTCAAGAGTGCTTTGAATCCAGATTGGCCCACTATACGAGACGTTTACAAAAAGAACTCTGAAAATTATAACCTCTTGAAAGATCAATACGCCAAATTAAATAATCTTGCACCAAATACTTTTCATTCTGAGCCAGTCAATCAGACACAATCATCTTTACAAGTGCGAACAGATCAGTTATCACCTGTTGTTCAAAAATTCGCCGCCGGCAATAAAAACCCCTTGGATGGTGGAGTTTTGGATACCGTCGCCCCCTGATGACCCAATACAGATGGAGAGCCTAGCTCTTCAGGAACTTCAGGATCACGGGAGCCGCTGTTACTCAGTCAGGCGGTATAACATCGTCGTCATTCAGTCCTACTTAGATTACTGGTGCATCTGATGGCTTATTGGGCGCTCAAACCCAATAAAGATATAGCAGGTCCCGAATTGAAAAATTATACTATTCATGAATGTAGAATTCTTGTTGCCGGAAATTCTCAAAGGATAGCAAATAATAAAATTTATAAAAACAAATTTGTTCACAAAACTTTTGGAAAAAGACGGTTGCGCAAAATTTTCGTAGAGAGATGTTGCAAAGCAATTGCACCCAAACCGAAAGAATTTTTTTTTTTGTAAACGCAAAATTTTTTGTACAAACATTTGTTAGACAAAAGTGTTTCACACAATTAATCTGCAGCATTTTTCTGTAAATTCACAAAGTTTTTGGAAAAAGACTTTGTTCACAACATTTTTGGAAAAAGACGGTTGCGTAAAATTTTCGTAGAGAGTTGTTGCAAAGCAATCGCTTAAAACTATTTTGTGAACAAAATCTTGCAAAACAATTTTTTGAAAAAAAAAAAAATAATGCGAAACATTTTTTGTGGCATGAGATCGTCATTATTTTATAACTATGAATAAACGAATATAAACATTTACGTTGCACTGTGTTGTTCATTTTAAAACCATCATCTCTTTCAAACAACTCAAGCCGAAAAAAATTATCTTCCATCTTATTCTGATATCTTCGGTTTTAAAAAGTGACGCGCGTTTAAAAATTGTGTGAAATTTTGAATAATTCATTGTGGCGAAAAGCGTGAAGATGAAGAGCTCAAAATTCTGAAAGACTGCTGTCAATATGTACAATAAAGTACAAAATTTTTAACAAAAAAGTAGAAAAATTTTAACAAAATCAACAATGGTCATTGTCGCGAATTGGTCGGTTCGTAAGGTATGCCTCATGTACTCTTCGGTCTCCTCTTTGTGCGGATTTTCGTGCCCGCCGCTCATTAGCGGGAGAGAGAATTGAATGAAGGTATACGTAGCTATACACTATGCATAGAAATCCCTTGCAACATTTTTCTGCAAAATTTATGCGAAGAAATTTTTTCACAAAATTTTTGGAAAAAGACTTGCGCGAAATTTTCGTAGAGAAATGCTGCAAATCAACTGCTTAAAACTATTTTGTGAACAAAATTATGCGAAACTTTAACTAGATTTTTGGAAATCTGAACGGGTGAAATTTTTTTCAACATTTTTAAAATTGAATTTTTGAAAATCTGAAAGTGATATCTTTTTACAGAAAAGTTTTTGCATTTCGAAAACCTTTTCGTTCACAGAAAAATTTTGCATTTCGAAAATCTTTTCGTGCACATAAAAATTTTCCATTTCACATAAAAATTTTGCATTTCGAAAATCTTTTCGTTCACAGAAATTTTGCATTTCGAAAATCTTTTCGTTCTCACAAATCTTTTCGTTCACATACCAATTTTGCATTTCAAAAATCTTTTTTCGTTCACAGAAAAATTTTGTATTCCAAAAATCTTTTCGTCCACAGAAAAATTTTGCATTTAGAAAATCTTTCCGTTCACAGAAAAATTTTGCATTTCAAACATCTTTTCATTCACAAAAAATTTTTGTACTTCAAAAATCTTTTCGTCCACAAAAAAATTTGAATGCCGAAAATGTTTTCGTTCATTTTCAAAAAATTTTAAAAATTCAAAAACAAGTTTTCAAAATTTTTAAAATAAGTTTTCAACATTTTTAAACAATTTTTGAAAATTTCAAAATTAAAAAATCTTTAACTTTTTCAAAATAAGTTTTCAAATAATTTCAAAACAAATTTTACATTTTTCAAAACAAGTTTTCAAAATTTTCTAAACGAGCGAGGATAGTATTCTCTTTACATAGACTCCATCTCAATCGCTCTATCGTTAACGAACGGCGAGTACGAAGATCCGCACAAAGAGGAGACCGATTGTTCGATAAATTTAAATTTTGCAAAAATGTTTTAACATTTATTGTGACAAAACAGTGTGTTAAAGCGTAATAAGAAAAACATTGCGCGAAAAGAAGAATTGAAAAATAAATAGTGCAAATAATAATAATAATAATAATAATAATAATAATAATAATAATAATGTAAAATGAAAAATTATTGTGACAAAAACAGTTCGTTAAAAAACAAAAAAAAATTATGTTTTTATAGTTATGCGAAATATAAAATTTCACCATTTTTTCAATTTTTCAAGTTTATTTTTTTAATATCTCGAAAACCGTTTGGAAAAGCGTTTGTATACAGTGACCAGTAGAAATTTTATTTAAAAACTTATTTCCAATCAGGATAAAATTATTTTCAACTTTTTGATAATTTTTCATTAAAACTAATAAAAGCTTGTTTGGGCTATTATTGACATCTACCGAAATGGCCAAAGATCCTATTTTTATTCCCGAGAGGTTATTCACTACCGTATGCGGTGTACAAGTGATTTCAAAAGTCATGTGATTTCACGTGATTTCAAGTTATTTCAATCGATTCCAAGCGATTTTTATCAATTTCAAGTGATTTCACATTGACTTCTCATTGATTACAAGTAATTTCAAGTGGTTTCACAATGACTTCATAATGATTTCAAGTGTTTTCAATTGACTTCACATTGATTTCAAGTGATTTCAATCGATTTCAAGTTATTTCACACTGACTTCACATTGATTTCAGATGATTTCAAGTGGTTTCACATTGATTTCAAGTCATTTCAAGTGATTCCGCATTGATTTCAATCATTTTGAAGCGATTTGATTCTGATTTCAAGCGGTTCAATGATCTCACGAATGCATAACCCCTCGTTCATTTCTATATTCACAGAATAAGAAAAAAATGTTATTATCAATTTGCTTTCTCTTGCAAAAAGTTTGTACTCTTCGAATGTTTAAAAATGTTTAAGTTTCTTAATTTCTCATCGACGAACATTTTACGAACGAAGAAAATTATTTGCGTTATCAGTGGGGAAAAAAATGTATTCGCTTCGACGAAAAATGCATCAATCATAAATAACGGAGTCAAAAGTGGAATCTTCCGATCAATGTTTAGAGATACCGTAGACTATTATTACATTAGAAAATAAATATTATCATGTGAGAGGAACGCAAAAAACATTTAAGGATGCTTTGCCGTTACAGTCCCAGTCAACCATCGTTTATTTCCATATTCACAGAATGAGAAAAAAAATGTTACTATCAATTTGCTTTTTTTTTGCAAAAAGTTGTAATCTACGAATGTTTAAAAATTTTAAGTTTCTCAATTTCTCATCGACGAACATTTTACGAACGAAGAAAATTATTTGCGTTATCAGTGGGGAAAAAAATGTATTCGCTTCGACGAAAAAATGCATCAATCATAAATAAAAAGTTATAGATACGCTCAGTCAAAAAATTAAAGGAACAGCAAAATTTTCGAGATTTTTCAGCGATTTTCCAAAGACTGTTAACTTTGTTAATTCTGGTCGTAAAAAATATTCAAAAAACCATTTCAAAGCTTGAATCTTCTACTTTTGGAATCTTAAGTCAAATTTTTTTTATGGGCATCACCCTCGACGCAGTCGAAAGAAATATCGCGGTAAAAATTTTCTCGAAATTTTTTGGAAAAAGTGACATCCCGAGAAGGAATTGCCCATATATTCTTCTTCTGGACATAACACGGAACGCCATATATGAATATATATTATGACCGAGTAATAATATAAAGTTGTTGATTTTTCTGGAATAAAAAGAGCGTATTGTGCATGTAAAATGTATGCTCACTTACGCCCTTTGCACGAATAAAACGAAAAAATGGCGATATCTCGAGAACGGTTGGAGATACGCCAAAACGGTTGAAATTTGGGGGTTTCATGAAGAGGCAGGGCACTCGCGTCGCGTGGGCGCTCGAGTAGACCGAGCAACCCACGCCCTCAGATTTTCAAAAATCAAAAACTTTTTCAAAATTCATTTGAACAAAAATATGAAAAAATGGCGATATCTCGAGAACGGCTGGAGATACGCCAAAACGGATGAAATTGCATCGGAGATTCGTGGGTGGTGGGTCCTCGATGAGACGGAACGACCCACGCCCTTGGATTTTCAAAAATCAAAAACTTTTTGAAAATCCATTAGAAAAGAATAAAAGGGTGGAATCTCGAGAAGGAATCACCCATATATATTCTTCTGGACACAACAAGGGAGCCATATTTTTTTTCAAGAAGATGGAATGTGCGCCTTCGCGAAACCCCTCCGCCCTTCTGTGCCTCAGGCGTTGCCACGTGCCGCTGATCGGTGTTTTTTACTTGTTGAATATCACGTGGTTCTGAGATTGTACATTCCAAACTCTTATTAATTTCACGCAGACGCTACGCAAGGCGTATCTATTTCGTCTAGCGTATCGCTATCAACGCGCGCGTGACGCAGGAAGGCGTAATACGCCGAGATGCAGCATCTCCCTATTGTTACTATCTTTCTCTTTAGTCTTTCGGTAGACGGTGTACGCGAAACGTTTATGTTTTTTTCCCTGCGGCTTTCGAAAATGTTTCCGCGCTACGGCAAAATTTCATTGGAAGCGGCGTTTCGGTGCCGTGTGGTAAATATCGTAAGCGCTAGTGTAATACAAATACGCACGCCCGTAATGGATAGCGCTTTCAAGCAATTGTCCAAGGTATTATATCGGCTTTATATTGAAGATCGCCGGGGTGCGCGCTTAGATATTGAAAATCGAGTGCGCGGCGCATCGTGTGTTGTCGCGCGATTTTACGCAGTGTATCGTGGTGAGATATTACATACCGATGATACGGGATACAGTGAAGGTTATCTCGTCGATTTTGGCGTGACCGATTTTTTTAAAGATCACGAGATCTTTATGCCGCGTCAGGACATTGTTTCGGCAACCCCTGCGCTGCTAATAGACTGCAGCGTATGGGGTTTAAAACCCTACGAAGAAATTGCCGGGGCTGCCGAGACCCTTGATAGTATATGTGTGGGGTTAGGCGCAACAACAGCGTACGTAATGTCCGTGTCAAGCAGCACGCACGAGCCGTGCATTATCATCCGAGGCGACGAGAACCGGGATGCTGGGCAGATGCTTGCCAACATATACGGGAATGATGAACTAGGGTACGATCAGGGAGAAAGGGACGAAGGATTCGAGTGCTTGGGGGTGGAGATGGAGGAGAATTAATCGTGCTCGCATGTGCGAATCAATAATCATTAGTGTAAAAAAAGAAAACGAAAAAAGTGTGTAACTAATAATGATCAATAGTGTACAAAGAAAGGATAAATAAAAACATTGTACAAGATAAAGTGTGTGTGTGTGTGTGTGTGTGTGTGTGTGTGTGTGTGTGTACTTGAAACATTGCGCGAAAATAAAAACAAATAGTGGAAAAAAATAAAAATAATAAAAATGTTCAAAAATAGAAACGAAAAGTGTGTGAATAAATACATTGCACGAAAAAAAGCGCATGTATGTGCGCGCAAAACATTGCGCGAAAATAATAATAGCGAAAAATAAAAAATGAAAAGGAGGAGGGGAAGGCCTGCGGTTCCAAGCCCAAATGGTGAGTATGATTTTATAATAATAATAATAATAATAATAATAATAATAATAATAATAATAATAATAATAATAATAATAATATCTCCGGCGAAAAGTGGAGGGGGAAATAATGCCGCTCTGACGAAAGTGGTGAGGAGGATTACCCCCACCACTTTTTCGCCAGAGTGGTACACCTACAGAGAGAGAGAGAGAGAGCGGTGAGTAATTCAAAATTTAATTTGCACACGGCATTTTTTCTTGAGCGCTGTAAGGGCGTATCTCCTCAGCAGCTGTGCCCAGACACACGCCTTTATAAAAATTGAACAAAAAAAACTTCAATAATAATAATAATAATAATAATAATAATAATAATAATAATAATAATAATAATAACAACAACAACAACAACAACAACAACAACAACAACAACAACAACAATAATAATAATAATAATAATAATAATAATAATAATAATAATAATATCTCCGGCGAAAAGTGGAGGGGGAAATAATGCCGCTCTGACGAGAGTGGTGGGGGGATTACCCCCACCACTTTTTCGCCATAGTGGTACACCTACTACTTATAACAATTTTCTGTAAGCTCTTTGTTGCAAGTTATAAACAATAGATATCGGATTGGTAATCAGCGACCTTGAAAACCCGTATATATCAATTTTTGTCAACATCTGGTAACTTTTTAACGTTCATGTCGGCCATATTGGATCGGCCATTTTTTTTACGATAATTTGGCTTGCGGATTCGTAATCAGCGACCTTAAAAACCCCTGTAAGCCATTTTTCATTCTCGTCAAAGGTCATTTGAGGTTTTGGCCAGGTTTTTGGGCTTTTCTCCCACTGTGCGGCATGCAACAAAGAGCTTATAGCAAATTGTTATAAACAAAATGGCCGAGTATCCTGCTAAATAGATAAATTAATATATAAAAAAAAATCATCATAATAAAATAAACGTGACCATAAATTCGATCAAGGAATCGAATTTATCGGATAAATGCTCGCTGATTATCAGAAATACTTCTTTCCTTGTCAGCACCAATTCTTTGTAACCGGATCCTGTAATAAAGACATAAAATTGTAGAAAATTGGTGTTAAGGGAAAAGATAAAATTTTTAATTAATACAATAACTTGAACAATGTACATTATTTTACCAAATAAATAACCGCAATAATTGAAATAATTTTAAAAAAATTAGACAGAAAATATTGACATGGATTTGGTTGAAAGAAAGCTTTGCTTACTATATAATATATATATATTCAAATATTTTATTTGAATGTTATAACATTTCATTCATATTTAAGAAATTCTTATGTGGTTGATTTTAATATGTATATATATATATATATATATATATATATATATATATATATATATACACATACATATATATTAAAATAATTTATTTCAAGCGTATAACAGCCGTCTTGTCCGTTATGATGCTACTTCACCCATTCTTAGGTAGAGGCGCAGAGGCTGCTCAATAGTGCCGCGTGCACGCTCGGCTACCGCACGATGCGAAAAAAATCATAACGGACAGGACGCACGTTTTCCGCAGGTAACTCTTGTAAATTTCGAAAGCTTATACATTAAACTAAAGGCCGAGACTAGGAGCTTTGCAAAATGTGACAAAATATATAACTTTTCGGACCGTTGAAAATATAAGTTTTCAAAGTTATTCAATTTTATTTATGCCGAAGGCTATACTACATTTCAATCATTTATACATAAAGTTTAGATTCAACGGATGTAAAAATATGTTCTACATACCTCCAGAAGTCGTATCCATGTTGCAGAATTGAAATTAAACCCGTCACTTTAAAGTTATGGGTTTTTGAAGTCAGCGTTATTTTCGTCTGTTCAGCGCGTGACACGTACACTCTTCACGAACACTAACTGCCAACTGCCGCTGCGGCGCAGGTATACACTTAAAGGGCTTTCCCTTCCACAAGAGAATGCAGTTACTAGTCCTCTACCTGAATGACTACTCAACTGACCCTATTTCGAAAATTTATTTTTTGGGGTTTTGGCCAGGTTTTTGGGCTTTTCTCCTACTGTGCGGCGGCCTGACGCGATTGGCTTAGCGCTTCTCCCACTACGCTGCAATTGCAACGATCGAGGTACCGATTATCGAGGTCGCAGTGTACTAGTTTGGTACGTATTTATTTCTCGGCCTGTGTTCCATAATTATAATATTTACATCAGTATATCATAAGTAGTCGATAATGTAGTAGTTAGCGTCCCAATCTTAGGTGGGTAGTTTAGGATTGATATGTAGGTAGGTTTCAAATCCCAGTCTGGTCTCGTCCATATTCTAGGGTCCGCGAATATGCAAAACAACTAAATCAGTCAGGAAAATTCATGAACTTTCAAATTATCTATTTTGTAAAAATTAATTCATGTTGAATTTGAGGATTTGCGTAAAAACGAGGCTCGCGGGTTCAAACCCCACTGAGGGCAAAAAATTTTTCTTCTTCAAATTTCTTTTTTCTTCCTTGACCCTTAGAAACTATCAATTGTAAATATAGAATTGAATTTCATCGTAACAAATGATAAATATATGGAAAAAATGAATAATTCTCTTTCAAGGGCCCCGATACGGAATCTTTCAAGGACTCCGATACGTTATCTTTTAAGGGCCCCAATTCAGCATCTTTTAAGAGTCCCGATTGGAAATCTCTTAAGGGCCCTGCTAAATAAAGTGGGACAATCCCTAACGGGACCTGAACGGGTTTCCTTGTCGGGCCCCTGTATTTATTCGGGAAAGTTAATCGGGCCCCTATGAATCCCCCAACAAAATTTCCACACGGGGCATAACTTGAGGACATTTTTTTTGTCTTTTATATCTACGGTACATGTAAGAGGGTAAGAAGCCGCTCTACTTTCATTCTGTAAGGATTTCCGTACGGTTCTTTCTCGCCAAATTATTTGAATTTTGGCTAAAAAAGACAAATTTTAAAAGATGTAACGTAACTCAAAGACTCTAGAGTTTGAGCGAAAATGTCGAGTATGACTAAAGTAGCGTAGGTATACACTGAATCGCCTGGAACAATTTTAAAATTCTCCAATGAAATTTTTTTATTTCTTACTATTTTGGTTCCAGCGAAAAATTTCATCTGTTAGAAATTTCCGTACTTCATGATAACATGAAAATCTGAAAAAATTCAGCAATATTCGGCATGCTATAAACAACAATTATCAATAATAATTATTGATCATTGTTTGTCATTGTTTAATAAATTGCTTAAACAATTGTTTCAAAAATTTGTTAATGACTCCTGGGCAATATTATTATTGATAATTATTGCTTATAGCATGCCAAATGTTGCTGATTTTTTTCAGATTTTCATTTTATCACGAAGTACGGAAATTTCAAACAGATGAAATTTTTCGCTGGAGCGAAAATAGTAAAAAAAAAAAATTCAAGGGAAAATTCTGAAATAATTCCAGGCGATTCCATGTATACTTACACTACTTTTTTTGTATTTGACATTTTCTGTTAACTCTATAGTCTTAGAGTTACGTTGCATCGTTCAAAATTGGCCTTTTTTTAGCCAAAAGTGAAATAACTTTGCAGGAAAAAATCGTACGAAAATCTTTAAAGGATAAAAATGGAGCGGCCTCTAACCTTTTGAAATCAACCGTAGATAAAAAAGTAAAAACAAATGTCCTCAAGTGATGCGCCTGATTTGCAATGGTCGAAAAAATTCCGAAAATCGCTCACTTTCAAAAATACATACCGGGTCGAAAATAAATGGTAAAGAAAATTAGAAATGGGGGAATTAAGCTGGATTCCTTCCCGTCAGAACGCTTTTTCAAAAGTTCGATTACCATTTTTTTTGACGGAGTTATGCAACTTTTAGTGCGGCAAGAAATATCGACAGGTGTATCCAAACTTTTAAGAGGGGGTGTATATATATGGGAAAGGGATAAAGAGAAGCGAAAGGGAGTGAGAAAAAAAAGATCGAGTGATAGAGATAACGAATTCGTGATGGCCAGGAGTGGAAACGATGGATAGGAAATGTATGTACATTCTCGTAAATGACATGTAGGATCGTCGGGTAATGCGATTAATTCTGCTGCTCTTGTTATATGTCTCTCTCCTTCCTGAAACCACCATTTCCCAAACCAAAAACCAATCCCAACTCCCATGCTTCCGGACAAATGCTGGCAGCAGCGGCTCGACCGTTATGTTAGCCTTCCACGCTTTAAAGCTTTTTCGCATCGTTTTACCCGTAATGAAATTCGAATTTTGCAACTTACCCCTTGCGGATGTGTACAATTTATACGTCAACTAAGCGTTTCAGTAATGCGCACACTTTTAATGGATTTCACCGTTGATACATTCTTTGGTAACTTGGGAATTTTCAAATTTTGATTCTCACATCTTCCCTGTAATTTGGAGAAAAAACTCATCCTTCATGACTGTTTCTGAAAAAAAATAGCAGTCATACATGCAAATGAAGAGAATTTGTTTTTAGGACATTTCGTGTCAAGCAGAAACAGAAATAGCCTAAAGGAACAGATCCGATCACACTATATTACGCTTTCGACAAATGACGGATAATTGTCAAAAATCGCAGGTTATCAAATCAAATTCACAAGATATATAAGCGCAAATGTTACACTGCACCATACTGCTGGCCTCTCTAAGCGTGAAATTTACAACCTGCCAACTCCATTGAACGATAATTTCGAAGAAAAATTATAATCGGTAATACACGATCATTAATAACGATCATTAAATGTTGGCAAGGCTGAATATATCTCTCTAGATTATATGAAATTATCGACGCCGCCAACGCCGCCGGTGTACAAGAATCAAGGCCATGGCCAACTTCACCCCGCTCGAGCCTCGATTCCATGGCCAACTTCACCCCGCTCGGCGCTAGGTTTAGCTTTGGGAGTTTGGGTTTGGAGGTTTAGGTTTTGGGGTTTGGAGGTTTGGGTTTGGAGGTTTAGGTTTTGGGGTTTGGAGGTTTGGGTTTGGAGGTTCGGGTTTGGATATTTGGAGGTTTGGGTTTGGAGGTTTGGGTTTGGAGGTTTAAGTTTGGGTTAAGAGGTTTGGGTTTGGAGGTTTGGGTTTAGAGGTTTGGGTTTCGAGGTTTGGGTTTAGAGGTTTGGGTTTGGAGGTTTGGGTTGGAGGTTTGGGTTTGGAGGTTTGGGTTTGGAGGTTTGGGTTTGGAGGTTTGGGTTTGGAGGTTTGGGTTTGGAGGTTCGGGTTTGGAGGTTTGGGTTTGGAGGTTTGGGTTTGGAGGTTTGGGTTTGGAGGTTTGGGTTTGGAGGTTTGGGTTTGGAGGTTTGGGTTCGGAGGTTTGGGTTTGGGTTTGAAGGGTTGGGTTGGGAGGTTTGGGTTTGAAGGGTTGGGTTATCGATTCCGGTTTCGGCTTGGGTTTGGAGGTTTGGGTTGGGATTGAACCCTTACGACGCGAGGGCGCGTAGCGCTCCAGCTGCACGGACCCCTAGTATCTCTCTATATAATATAGACTAGAGGTTTTTGTACCTTGGGCGCGTCGTGCTCTCGTGTCGTCAAGGTTCAGGTTTGGTAGTTTCAGTTTGGAGGTTTGGATTCTGGATTCTTGTACATGGTGGCGGTGGTGGCGGTGGCGGCGGTGGTGGTGGCAGTTGCGACGAAATATTTATATAATATAGCCGACCTTTTTCGATTTTCTTGAAACTCGAGTAGAAGTAAGTATATTGTATATCAATTTTCAGATCTCTAACTATAATACTCTTTGGAATACACCAAAAGTTATATCTCAAACTTTTTACGCATTCTCCGCTTCGAAGCTTTGGCACGGCGCGAAATAGAATCGAAAAAAAATTTCTACAATAGCCTTCGATCGAAATTTTTCTACGCTTTTCGAAAAAAAATATGAAAAAAATTGATTGAAATACGAATTTCTTTTAATTTCGGCCAAAAACTAAAAAGTTGATTTACTAAAAAACAGCATAGTGTAATTCGGCGGAACAATTTTTTTCATGTTTTGTAGATATATGAGAAGTCACGATATAAATTTCAAGTTGAAACTCACATCTGTGTACTATTGCCAAGTCTTTTAGTACGATTAAAATTCTTAAATATCGTATTCATCGTATTCAACAGTTCCCTGATGTATTATACACTACGACCTCGATTTATGCAAGAGTGGCGGGACTTGCACCGTTAGACACTTGCTAAAATCGAAGGTGCGCAAATGTCGCCCGTGCGCTTAATGCGGATCTCATCTCAGTCTCCCACACCGGCGCTCTCACACCATGTGTCACGTCGATCGATATCCGCCGCATAGTGGGGACTCTTGCAATTATCGAAGCTGCATTAATCGTGATCGTAGTGCATAGCGTTTTTTAAATCACTTTTGAAATTAGTAAATTAATTTAATTAATTGAATTAAATTTATTAAATAATTAAATTGATTTAATTAATTGAATTAAATTAATTAAATTTATTAAATCAAATTTATTTAATTTTGAATATAATAAATTTATCAAATTTAAAATTCGTTCAGAAAACTATATAATATATCAGAGAACTGTTGAGTACGAAGAACACAATATTGAAGAATTGTCATCCTACAAAAAGACTTGGCATTAGTAAACATATGCGAGTTCCAACTTGAAATTTATATCGTCACTTCTCAGATATATACAAAACATGAAACAAATCGTCCCGCTAGATTCAATTATGCTTTTTATTTGTAAATCTATTTTTTCGGTTTTCGGCCGAAATTCAAATGAAATCGTTCTTTTCGGAATTTGGAATTCGATTTTTCGGGAAGCAAGAATTTTTTTTTCCTTGTTTCTTCTTTCAAACAGGCTCAAAAGTTTCATTTAGGTATAAAAAAAAGTCTGTGCAAATATGAGCTCTTAATATTAATATTAACATCGTCCTCATCGCACTTTTCGATTTTCCATAAGAATAACATGGGAAAAATTATTGTTACGTCTTTTGATGTGTTTAGCTTTGTACAGAATCGAACGCTCTACAAAAAAGACTCCGAGTAACTTTTTGATAAGTCCACTCGTTCAAAAGTTATTCGGTGTTTAATTTCAATTTTTCGTAAGCTTTGCCGGTTTTGAAAATTACACCGTAACTAGGTAGTTTTATCGACAAAATGTCGATAGAATTTTATGTTAAACATAAATTGAACTTCCGACAAAGGTTAATCAATAGTTTTCATGGGAATAATAAAAAATAGAACGCTTGAAGCAAATTGTGCAGCAGAAATTCGCTTCAAAATATCCTTTTTTTGTTTTATTTTAATTTAAAAATAAAAACGAAGAAAAAGATACTGATATACTAAAATGAATATCCTAATGGAAAAATAAATTTTTAAGCAAACTTCCTCTGCACAATTTTTTTAAAGCGATCTATTATTCTATTATTGTAGTGAGAACTATTGGTGAACATTTGGGTTATTTGAGTTATTTGGGTTATTTGGGATTATTCCCGTGAGAACTATTGATTAACCTTTGTCGAAAGTTCAATTTATGTTCAACATGAAATTCTATCCACATTTTGTCGATAAAACTACCTAGTTCCCTTTAATTTTTAAAACCGGCAAAGTTTACGAAAAATTGAAATCAAACACCGAATAACTTTTGAACGAGTGGACTTATCAAAAAGTTACTCAGAGCCTTTTTTCTATAGCGTTCAATTCTGTACAAAGATATGTCTCTAGTTTTCCTGTATAATGAATCGTTTGCTAGTTATAAATATCAGAAGACGTAACAACAGTTTTTCCCATGTTATTTTTATGGAAAATCGCAAAGTATATTGAATTGGACTAACTAAATATTCGTTTGGACGTATTGAATGACAGATTGAGTTGATTCCAAAATTGTTTTTCCCAGTGTACGTAGTGATTTTTATTCTTTAATCAAATTTTTTAGATATGGTGCGCTTTTGAAAAATAAATCTATTTTTAGCAAAAAAATTTTGAATAGGGTTTATTTTCGCTTACAATCAGCTCACAGAAAAACAACGCGAACAAGATATGCAGCAAATTTGAATGTTCATACGGATATGAGAATACTGTGAAAGATTTGTTATCATGGGATCACTGAAAATCACGCGTCTAACCAGCTTCTAGAAAAACGCTTGTCCAACCAGCTCATCGAAAAACCCCTCGATTAATATATCTGGGGAGATTAAATTATCGTAACAATATGCGAATAATATGCGAGGTTTTATTATAATATTTTAAGGATATTTAGAATGATGAATCATTCTGCTTGTAGAAAAACGCGTGTCCAAAATTTCCGAAAAGGTTAAATCGTTACACGGAAATGCGAATGATGTGTGAAATTTCGTTATCCTATGATCATGAAAAGTGAAGCAACCAATCAGTTTTTAGAATATTACATCATCATCATTATCAAGTTACATCATCATAAGAATGTGCGAATAATGTTTGAGGTTTCGTTACAACAGGATAATAAAAATGATGAGACAGTTGAAGAAATCATGAAAAATAGGAGCGTCGTAGATATAGTGTGATTGACGAGCCTTTTATGAAATCAGAATATTTGAAAAAGCGCATCGATATGAGAATAATGTGTGAACTTTTGATATCGTTGGAGCATCCAAAACGATGCGATTGCGTTCTATGAGCTTACAGCTAAACGTATGTCCAGTTGGACCCGTCCAATCAACTTGTAGAAAAACCCATGTCCAAAACTTATGAAAAGGTTAAATCATTATACGGGAATGCGAATAACGAGCGGAATTCGTTATCAAAGGGTAATAAAATGACGCGTCCGAACAGCTCATAGAAAATTGCTCGTCCCAAATATCTGAAAACGGTAAATTGTCTTACGGATTTGCGAATAATGCATCAAGTTTCGTTATCGTAAAATCGTGAAAATTACACGATAATTGCGCAGATCGTGCAAAAAAGGAGCGATATATAACGGTATAAAAGCATTCTAAATCGTGCGACATTTTTTAAAATTTTGACGATTTCATGTATAGATTTTAAATGAGAATAATACAGTACGATGTTTTTCGTACGTATATATATGATTTAACAAATAATACACAAGTTTAATGAACCTTTAGCGCATCGATTCAGTCATTTTCCATATACCAATACAAGCCACTAGCAGAAATTGACTACAGTGATAAAAAAGTTTCAAAATGTATTTTTTCGGGAGCAGAGACAAACACTTGTCTTCTGAAAATGTAAAGAGTGCCAATGAGGAATTGATATTTTTTATTTCTAACTTTAGTAGTAAACACCCAATCACTTAACAGAGATATATGCTTCCTTAACGGACAAGATTAATGCTGGTAATCTGTAAAAATAGAGACAGAATGCGGATGAGAAATGGTACGGATTATTCCAGGATGTAACATTATCCGCGGCGCATGATTAGCCTGACATGAAAGTCGCAAGTATGGCAAAGGGTGAGTTAGTGGTAAAGGAATTCAATCATTCGTATTTTATCGACAGAGTTTAGCGGGTATTGAAAAAGTTATTGATCAGAAAATGAATTTTTGTTGTTATTGAACGTGTTATTTTCCAGACCTCAACTCGGCCCTTGGCCCGAGCCCTTACTCTCATTGTTTCCCCAATTATTTTTCAGATATAAAAGCAATTTCTCTGTAATTGCTCGTATTTTGCAATCATGGTTCGAATCGAATGACGTCAACGAAATCGTGAATTTTAAGTTTCGAACGAAAAAATCGACAAACTTATCCTTTTACAGAAGTGTTTTTGAGGCTTGTCAACACTTTGGAAATACTTCTCGAAACGTCGTTCAATATCTGAAATTATTATTAATCGAGTAATTTGCATAGTTCTCCTAATTTCTTCGTTGAACAAATACATTTATTGATTTTTCTTTTAACTGAACGTTCGAAACTTCTATTATTTACGAAATCAGAAAAACTGTGTATGAATCTTTGAAATCATGTTGGGTTTGCAATGACTAAAATCACACACGAAATCACGCGAAGGCGGACCCTCACTGAAATCATTTGTACACCGCGCAGGAGGGTAAGGTCCCTCGATGCTGTATCATCGGATGAAAAATAATATATAATAGTTTAGTTTTATGAGTTGAATAATGAGGCATAAAAAATAATAGTTCAGTTTTACGAGACTAACAATGATGAGACTCAAAGCCTGATTTTTCCGACAACAATAGAAATAAAATATTTTCCGCCCGAGAATCCCTTGATGTTGATGTCTTTTATTTTTTCTTATAATCTATCGATTATATGTAGAAGTTCGTTAAAATCTTTATCATGATAAAAATTAGAGTTATCAGTAACTACGATCAAAATTAAAATTGTTTCGAACGTTTCCATTCCAATTTTCAAGAATAATTGGAAACAAATATTTTTCGATCGAGGGCTCCTTATCGATATTGATATTCTTGTAGATGATATGCAAATTTCATGAGAAGGAATGACACGGCGATGTTGGATGAAGTATATTATGAAGAAATCGGATTTTTCATACTTACGATAACTTTAATTTTTGTGTAGATTTCATATTTTTCTGGAACCGTCGATATGAGGATAACTTACTATTCTCATATTTTTGCGAATGTAACAGAAATTTTATGCAAAGCTATAAGAAATAATATTTTAAAAAATCAAATAAATAAACTGGCTTCTTAATGATATATTTTTTCATGGATTTGCATGTAATCTACGGATTGTGAGAAAAATTGTCAGTTGAATAATGTTATCGATAATGATTTCTCTTATTTTTTCATAATCTGTTGACGACGTGAAAATTTAAAAAAAGATTGGTTTCGAAGGAGCCAGATGTTTCAACGTTACAAAAATTTAGATTTTTTCTGAACGTGGCTCCATGGTTGTTAGTGATATATGCTTGGATGATTTGATAATTACATAGATATGCATAAATAGTTGAGGAATGTAACCCCCTCAAAATTATGACAATTTACATTTTCGGGAAGTTTTAATATTTATTTCTGACCATAGGCCCAAGAATATTAATATTAATAATGACATAGAAATTTCGTGAAAATTTATCATGAAGAAATTAGATGTTCCAAGGTTGAGACAATTAAGATTTTTCTGAATAATTTATTATAATATTTTTCTGTACGAGGGTCCTGTCAAATAATATATAACTTCTATGTTATTCGCAGAAGATAGGAAAAAATGAGTAACCCTGATTTCCATCGTCCCTCGTCCAGGGGAATATTCAATGATTCGAAAAAATTTTAACTGTCATAGTTTTGGAACATCTGGTTTCGTCGTGATGATTTTGCAAGGAGTCTTTGTCATCGACAGATGATGATAAAAAAAATTACATTAATATTCTTGAAAAAAATAGTGGTGAAAAAATTATAAATTTCTCCGAGAATAAACGTTTTTGTAATTTTTATGTCGTCCATAGAATATATATATATAGATATATCACTTATATGCGTTAATCCGGGAGCAGAACACAATATTCAATTTTTCTCGAAGTAATTAATTGTTATAGCTTCGAATTATATAAATATCGAAATATCATGACAAAACTTTTTTTAATTTAAAAATAATGAGCACAAATAAAACAGTGAATATCAATGGGTCTTTGACCAAAAATATTTGATTTCATGCTTCTAAAAAATCACGCTCAAACTACAGTAAAAAATCCAATTTTTGAATATATTCGTACAAAACGTTTTAATCATTAGATTGATTTGTACTTCCGTAAACAATGCTGTAAATGTATTGTGCAGTAATACTGTTGATAACATTGACGATAAAGATAATCTGAAGCGGTGAATGGAAATGAACGATTGTTAGCAATTTTTCTCGAGTACTTTATAGACGTTGTCATATTTTTTCTCGATCAAAGGTGATTATTAAAACTATGCAATCACATAGAGTAATTATATCGAATATGATGCTGAGATGAGCAGTTCTTTTGCTTTCCTACAGTCTTTGTGTTTGAACGCGCTTGTCTGTATGCATGTGTGTGTGTGTGTGTGTGTGTGTGTGTGTGTGTGTGTGTATCTGGACACGTCAAATCTTTCGCAAAAAATAATTTTGCTAGGTTACACATACGAAGAATGAGCTCTATCTTATATTCTGGAATGGCTGGAGTATCGCGCTTGGATCTTAGAATGCAGGTGAGCCACTGCAGAGAGAATAGGATTTTTGCTACAAGTTGCAATTGGATATCCACCGGGGTAAAAATGCTGACAAAGTTCCGTACCGACGTACCATCATTGCCTTCTTCGGTATTGTTGAGAGGTCTCAACTTTGTACACCAGCTACAGCCCTTATCCACTCACCAAAGTTCGCGCATTGCTCCGCTGCGCGAGTGTGTTCAGTGAAAAATAATGTAGTTTTCGGAGTTATAATTTTTTATTATTCAAAAAAATCTATCGTACGGTTAAAAATAATGGAAAATTCAGAAGTTTCCATAACAGCGTTGAATTTCAAAACTTGTGGAGGTGAATAACGATGAATTTCGGATGTGAAGTTCAATTTTCTCTAAACACTGTAAAATTGGAGAACAACATTTTGTTTCGAAATTTCAAAATGTGCTCAAAAACTTTTTGCGCAAAAATGTATCAATTAACGGAACGCAAAAAATTCGTTCATCGGGAAAAGGTAGAAACTTCAGAATGTTAAGAAGAGTGCTCGTTCGGAAGCGGTAGATTCAATAACCTAAGATTTTCGTACTCGTACGCAATGGATGTTGTATGCGTCGATTAAAAATTAATCGAAATTAAAAAAAGGTTGCATTATATTATTCGATGATTAATACAATAACGAGATTAAATATTGTTACATGATAGATAAAACTAAACATTTGAAAACACTCTTATTTTTTAGTCAATGATTTGTGGCAGCGTAAATCGGTAATGCACAGCTCCACTTATCCGACTTCCGTGTCATATAAAAAGTTTGCAGTGTCAGCAATAAATGGTCCCTGACCATTGAGCATCACTAGCGACGGAAATGGGTGTGTGTGTGCGCGCATACGTGTGTGTTGTAACGTGACGTCACAGTGGTAGCCATTAGGAATGGGGAGGGGTCATCGATCGATGATCGATGAGGCCATCCGAATTCGGGCGGGTCAAGAATCGACCTGCACCGCCCTTTGAGGAGAGAGACTTTCTCCCACCGTGGGACATCGCGCGACATCACGCGATACCACCTCTCGATATCGGGCAATGTTATGAAAGCGCGTGCAGAGCGTCTCTCGGGACTCTTGCTTCAACGAATTTATCCGAATCTGAGTCATATCACAGAGCTCCGCTCTCAACTACGCAAAATTTCAAGTCCCCGTCTCTTAGCCAGGGCCCTCGTAAGCCTGAAGCTCCAAGCATTGTGCTTGGAAGTTGAATCGTGATCGAGGCTAATTCTAAGTCTTGCAATAATTACTAGAGAATTAATTAAAGCCCTCAACTCTTATTTGCATCTTGAGGCTAAATAAGGCAACATTAAGTCTTTTGTTAATTACTTGTGAATCAATAAAAGCCCTCAACCTTTCTCTACATTGTGAGGCTAAATAAGGCAACAAAAAACGTCCACTTAAATCAATAAAATCAAACTAATTTGCGTACGAACTCTCGTTCTTACTTCACGACTTTACCTCCTGTCCAACGTTATAACTTTCATTCCGTGCACTAACACGACTAACTACTAAACCTGCATCCCGTGCATCTTTCGCGACAAATTGTGTTAGGAGAGCTCCAATCCTCCTTTTGCATTTTTTTTCTTGAGTCCTTCTTAGGTCCTTCCCAAATCCGGTCGAATCCTAAGGAGAATTATAACTTCGATTGTCTCTGCGGCGAAGACCGTTTCCTTCAATAAACATTAAATTATCGCCCTTCTCGCTTCACGAGCCGCGGTAAAGTCTACTTTTATTTTCTGGGCGCCTCGCTGCACGAGCACGCATTCTGACAAACCTAAAAAAGACGTTGAGTCCCGATGATGAGAGGTCTACCTTTCCAAGCGTGCCGTAACGCGCTGCATGAAAGATCACACTAAATCTGAGAAATCTTCAAAAATAAGATGAAAAAAAAGGAATTGAAAGAAAAAAAATAATCTTAATTTCTATACCGGTAAAATCTCCCCAAACCTTGAGTCCAGCACACGAACCTCTTTCCTTGCCCCCCTCATGGGGGCAACAATCACGATCGAAATCTCTCGTGGTAAAAGTAGGAAATCGAAATATAAAAACAATTATAATCTCGCGTCGTAGAGCTGATATCGGACGAATATTAACACGAGTAGCGAGAAAGGTAAATTCGTTTGAGTGTATTTGTGTGTGTGTGTTACCATCGAGACAAGATTTGCTGGAGTCTCAGTAGTAAATCCAACAACCATGGGGTATTCTTAATAATAATAAAAATTAATATTATGATTATGCGAGCGCGCGCACATGTATGTGTCGTTGCTGCGTCAACGTAGAGGAATATATCATGGGCTTCTAGATGTTAGTAGTTCCAAATTTTCACTATCATTATTATTATCAACAGATTATTATCATTATCACTACAACATTTGTACTCGTGTGGCACCCCCTTGTCCTCACCCTTCCTCACCATTATCCTCACCTCATCGCTTTACCTCGACCACCTGGATGTGGTGGGGGAAGCCGCATGGTAGGGGGAGGAGTGGGGATAGGAGTGGGGGGAGCGATACAGGTACCAATACTACTTTTATCGTCTCAATAATCGATGCGATTCTGAAAGGAATATCGTGATGATGATGGTGCTCCCAACAGATAGAATGCATTTTCTTAAAAACTCTGTTTACATTGTATACATTATGTAAATGAATTGATTACGAAAAAAAACTGTAAAATCGTTTATGAACAAGATTTTGTTTCGATTTTTGACTTTTTTAATCTTTAAATGAATCATTTTTTTCCCCAACAGATATAGACTAATTACCCATAACATTATGCTCTAGGGAATGTTTTTTTTTCCATTATCTATTCAAATAAGCTTTGAACGATTTTCCTACTTCCCACACAACATCAATACGTCCCGAGTACATCTTTCGGATATCACGCCAATTACCCCGTGATGGTAATGGGATGGTCCCATGGGATTCCTATGGGCTCTGAAGTGTCCGAAATTATCCACAGTGATTACCGGAATAGGATCATCCCATTGCCGTCCCGGGATGTCTTTGGGACGTTTCTTGGACTGCAAACACAGCAGAGTGGAGATATCGATAAGATATTATCGAGAGTTCTTAAAGACGTTACCAAGATATTCCAGAATTATCAAACACAGCAATAATACGTCCCAAGTACGTCTTTCGGACATCACGCCAATTGTCCCGTGATGGTAATGGGATGGTCCCATGGGATTCCCATGAGCTCTGAAATATCTGCAGTGATTACTGCGATAGGATGGTCCCACTACCGTCCCAGGATGTCTTTGGGATGTCTTCGGGATATCTATTGAACTGCCAACACAACAGTGGATAATTATTTTTATTTCAATTTAATGTTAATTAATTTTGATTAATTAATTGAATTTCAATAAAATGGGTAGAGCACAGAGGGAGACAGCAAATACTCCTTGTAATATAGCCTCTTTTGAAGTCAGACTCCTTTCGGTGTCGAATGTCCGTGTTCACACTCGGCTTTATAAGCATTCTATTTGCATGATCCTCATGTGAGAACGTTTGCCATCTCGCGGTGAGTCTGAAATTAACGCCGCGCAATGGCTGACCTCCTACAGATATCTCTAAGAGAGCTCACTGGGATACGACAGGATATCCTCAAGACATCTCATATAAATCTTGCGTAGAACAATGTCTTACCGGTACCTCCCAGAGACATCTCCAAGAGAGGGCGCTGGGATCGTCAAAATATGGTTACGACAGGATATCCTCAAGACATCCTATAATGATCTCGCGTAGAACAATGTCTTACTGGAACCTCCCAGAGACATTGCTAAGAGAATAGGCTAGGATCATCAAAACACAGTTACGATTCGATATCCTCAGGACATCCTATATCAATCTCGAGTAGACCAATGTCCTACTAGTACCTCCTACAGACATCTACAAGATAGTGCGGTACGATCGTCTACACACAGTGACGGCAGGATCTCCACGAGGCATCCCATATTGATATCGGGTAGAACGATGTCCTACCGGTACTTCCCAGAGACATCTATAAAAGAGTGTACTGGGATCATGTAAATACGGTTGCGACAGGATATCCTCAAGACATCCTATATTAATCTCGAGCAGACCAATGTTTTTTCACTACCTCCCACAGACGTCTATAAGAGAGTGCGTTGGGATCGTCTAGTTACGGTTGCGACTGGATTTCCTCAAGACATCCAATATTAATCCTGGGTAGAACAATATCTTTCTGGTTCCTCCCATAGACGTTCATAAGACGTTCTATCTTGGCAGACACGAATGGGACTATCTCGGGATGGTCCTGGGATCAATTTTGCTGTGTGGGTTTCAATGGGTTTCCAATGGTCTGGTTATTGTCAATGCGGCCTGAATCTCCACTAATTTTAATTTATTTCGGTGGCGGATAGAGTGAAAATGTCCTCAAACTCGCATAATCCGAGAGCTATACGTTTATGTATATGGGGCATTCCATACCAAGTCGACCTGAGTGCGATCCTCGACCTCGCTTATTTCGTTTACGATTTTTTATATGATTCTTCCAACTCAAAATAGCATTTAGAATTTTTTATAGATTTTTTAAACCAAAGGGCATAGCCGGACCATGGTGAATCTGCCCCCACGGCCTTTTCTGTCGACACTTTGGGAATCATTTTGGCACCTAATAAAACTAATTCACCCTAAATTTCAGCTTTTAATTCTCAGCGGTTTTCGAGATATTTACAAAAAACGCTTTTTTGGTTTTTATTTTTTTTTTTCAATAGTAAAAATGAAAATTCACGAATGACAATTTTTTTCCAAATACTTGAAAGGAAGAGACATACATAAATCTTCTTGGTATGATTCTCAAAATTAAAACTGATTCAAAAATAAATAAATGAAACTAAAATAATTTTTTCAACTACGTTTTTTAAAACATGCAATCACCAAATTTTAACAGAAAACGTTTTTTATACTCCTCAATACTCAGGAATTTTTAAAATTTCTTTGAATTGGTGCAACATTATGAAAAAAATTAAAAACTGTTCTTTTTCGGTTCAAGAGACAACACCACTGTAAGTGTCTGAAAAATCGTTTTTTTGATAATTTTTTTTGGGCGAAAAAAAGGTGATGAAAAAATAAGCCTGGGGGTAATTATTGAGCATATATTTAAATATATTATACAAAAATTTCATAGGAAAATATTACAAAATGGTGACAATGCAGCAATTCTCTCGCAGCATGTCGAATCGAACGGTACGCGGCATAACTTCAACAATTTTCAATCTTTCTATTTAAAAATTCAATCAAGACTTTGAAATTACATTTCGTAGTGTAACATAACCACGTCAGAGATTTTCGATAAGTTAATTTAAACAATATTTATTAACAAACAATTGTCCGTATTTGGTGAAAATTGGACAACTTCAATCAGATCCTTGCCAATTACACGAAGATCAATATTTCTAAAATGTCCGACGTGCTTCACTTCAAAATGTTATTCAAAAGTTGTAGTTAAGTTTTTTAATAGAAAAATTCAAAACTGTTGGAGTTATGCCGCGTGCCGTTTGATTCGATTGATTTAATTAATTAATAACAATTCAGGGGTTCAAAATATCAAAAAATTGTAAAGGACTTTTCTACTCGCTATATCATGTCACGAATCTACCCTCACAGTATTGCCTTTCATTCGTGGGGCACCCTGTATAGACATGCCTTACTGCGAGCAGAAGACCATTAGCACCACGAGTGACGAATTTTGGCGACAAAAAAGATGGACACTTCGTGTTTCGATTCCAGCGGTCTATGTCACCTCCTTCGTCGAGAGTTTGAAAAAAAATTTTTATCTAAAAACGGGGTTTTTAATGTACCTTTCAACAATAGATATATTGACATTGAGATTGATATTTATTTATGCCATGGCGAACCTTAGGCAAATGTTGAGAACAAAATGACATAATTGTGTAGACAATTATCATGGTAAAACAGGCAAAAAATAATAGTGACAGAGGGAAAGTAGAAGATTGAATCAAACGTCACGTGGCGTAAATCCAACAATTTTTAAATTCTATTTTTGAAAATTTAACTACATCTTTGAAATAACATTTCAAAGTGAACTACGTAGCATATTTTAGAAATATTGATTTTTGTGTAATTGGCAAGTATCTAATTAAAGTTGTTCAATTTTCACCAAATAAGGACAATTATTTGTTAATAAGTATTGTTTAAAATAACTTATCAAAAATCTCTGACGTGGTTCACTTCGAAATTTTATTTCGAAGTTATGATATATTTAGATGATATATTTATTGAGAGTATTGAGTAATACAATTCGTATACAAAGCACTACAATAATTACTCGAGATCCAGATATCTCGCGCCTCGTGCTCGATCTACGCACACGATCCGACTGACTCGCTTTGGCGATACGCATACCTGGGCGTGGGACATTCCCCCACTTAGTCTCAATACATTACACTCCTTCCTTCTTTAAGTATATAAATCAACTTTGTTTTCTATTAGCTAAACGCTCTGAGGATCGTTTTGTTACAACGACTTGGGGCTGAACTCTCACTGGCCTATCATTTTGCGCCGCTCTACCGTTCCTGGCTTCCGCGTTGCTATATTTTGATATTTGGTTAACGTGCCTTTTCCAAGTTTTTCCAGTGAGAGTCTGTATTTTAAAGCTCACTGTTGACAACTGTGCCATAATAATCGCTGGGATTCTTTTATTTGAATTACTCGAGTAGTCATTTACCCACACTCTTTCTCCTTCGACAAATGTAACGTTACGTGACTCTTTGTGACTCAGTATCTGTTTCAATTGCGCGTTCATTATGTTATTTAACACATTGGGCTTTAATAGATCAAATTTGGTCTATAGTTCGCGTTTATGCATTATCCACGATGGTGATCGACCGGTCAAGCAATGCTCGGTGCTTCCATAGTCAAATAGGAATTTGTCTACCGCTTCGTTAAGTTGCTTACCGGCTTTGATCATTTTTTTAACTTTGTCCTTAAAAGTGCCTACAAAATTTTCTGCGGCGCCATTTGTGGCCAGGTGATCCGGTGCCGAAAATGTATGCTCAATTCCTTTTGATTTGATAAACTTCTCGAATTCACTATCTGTCACTAAATGATTTGGCAACCCGTGTCGTGCGGAAAGTTGGTCAAACTGAGCTATTACCTTATCGGTTTGTGTATTCATTCTCATGTTTATCACCTCTGGCCACTTGCTGTACGTATCGATCACTATCATAAACATATGGCCGTACAGCGGCCCTAAGAAATCGGCATGGATTCTACTCCAACATTTATTCGGTGATGGCCAGGGATTGAGTGAAACTTAGGGTGGTGCTCTCCTCTCACTCATACACACTTTGCATGTCACCACCGCCTCTTCTAGGTGTGTTTCTATGTTGGGCCACCAAACATACGACTTCGCGCGAGCTTTCATTTTTACTACTCCGAAATGCGAATCGTGTAATTCTTCAAGGATTTGGGTTCTAAGTATTCCCGGTATAATTATACGATAGCCCCACAGCAGGCAATTTTTCTCGACGTACAGTTCATCTCGCTTCTTAAAGTATTTCTGTTCAACTTCGTTCAACTCCTCGCGTTGTGGCCATTCGTTTTGTACATATTTGACAATTTTACTCAATATTTTATCCTTGAACGTTCCTTTCTCTCTCTCTTTCGCTGTAATTAATTTTAGCTCTTGCTCAATGTGATTTATCGCCGTTAAGTCCGTATCGAAAACCCATGTCGCGTCTTTAATCGGAAGTCTCGACAATGCGTCACAGTTACCATCTTTCTTTGTATTGACGTACTCAATCTTATACGTGAAGTGCGATACAAAATAGGCCCATCGTTGTAGACGGCTAGCAATCGTTAGTAGAATTTCTTGCTTGGGTCTAAATAGGTAAACTAACGGCTTGTGGTCCGTTTTAAGTATTATTTCTCTCCCGTACACGTAGTTATAAAACTTTTTCAATCCATAAACGATTGTTCCTGCCTCTTTGTCAATGATGGCTCTATTTATTTCCTTATCTAGGATGATTTTCGATGCAAACGCAATTGGTTTTTCGATACCATTCGCGTAACGGTGTGACAATATTGCTGACAGTCCATATTTTGAAGCGTCGCACGCAAGCACTCAATTCTAATCCTAATTCTAATTCTTTTGTCGGATCATAGTTTGTTGACACTTTCGGTGACGTAATTTCTTTTTTCAATCAACGATACGCTTCATCGCATTTTCCATTCAACAAAAACTCCGTATTTTTGGTTAAGTCGTATAATGGTTTTAATCGCGACGCGCGGTCTGGTAGAAACCTCTTGTAATAAGTCACCAGTCCTAGAAAAGATAACAGCTGTTTTTATTTTCAGGTATTGGTGCCTTTACAATCGCGTCTACTTTCGTCTTAGATGTACCTAGTTCCCCATTCTGAATATCAAATCCCAAAATTTCTAGTTCTTTTTTTATAAAACCGCACTTTTCAACGTTTGCTCTGAATCCGTACTTTTCTAAACGCTGCAGTACTTTATATAATGTGTCAATATGTTCGTGATTATCCCCTCCCGTAACGTATACATTATCCAAATAAATAGCGATTTTGCCTTTAATGTCCCGTAAACTATTCTGTATGATTTTTTGAAATTCTCCCGGCCCCGATGCGACTCCTTCTGTCAGTTTATCGGTACAGGTATCGGTACAGGCCAGTATGTGTAATGATCGTTAGCATGTCCCGCGATGCAGGATCTACGGGAATCTGCATTTATGCATGGCTTAAGTCTATTTGACTAATTTCCTCACCGCCTTGCAATACTCCAAAAATATCGTTTATTGTGGGTAATGGGTGTCTATTAACTACTAGGCATGGGTTGACCGTCAGTTTGAAGTTATCGCAAACACGCACGCTCCCATCCCTTTTTATAATCGGGATAATGGGCATCGCCCATTTACTCGTTTCGACGCGTTCTATGTGCCCGAGCTCTTCCAATTTTTTAAATTCCACTTCGACTTTGCTTTTTAATGCGTAGGGTACAGGTCTCAGCTTACATTCCCTTGGGACGGCGTTTTCTTTCAGAACCAGCTTTATGGTACCCCGATTAAACTGACCTGCTCCTGGGCCAAACAATTTTGAAAAACCTTTTGCGACTCCGTCGGCTAAGTTCGTCTCATCGCGTAACTCAACGCTGTTTACATCGAATAGTGGCCAAAGCCTGAAAGCATGTAACCATGACCGCCCAAATAACGGAGCTCCTTTCCCCGGCATTGTCAGTGCGTCTAATTCTATCGTTCGGTTTCTAAAATGGACATTCAAATTATTTAACACTCCCACAGGCTTGACTTTCAAATTGTACGCGTTCATTGAGAATGAGACGTCGCTGATTTGAAATTCGGGGAAAAGTTTACTTCTCGTATCATCAGAGATTGAAGTCCATTACGAGCCCGAGTCTACTTCCATACTTAATTTAATTGAATTTATTCGCACATCGAAATACGCAGGTGATAACGCTCTCCCGGAATGTATCGTGCCACTTCTTTTGTATCCTTACATGGTTTCAGGCTGTTGAGTTCGTACGGATTGTCTTCCTGCTCTTCATCGCTCGTATCGTCGCTGTCCCTCTCTTCTTCTCCTCTCCTCAAGTGCTGTACGTTCCGTGGCTCCTGGCTTTGCAAACGGCACGCTGCTTAGATGTGACCCTTACGGTTACATTGCCTACAGATTTTATAGCGATGAATACATTCTTTCCCGATATGCCCGCGAATGCCACAACAATAGCAACTTATCGCGCCTCGTGGATTATTATCGTTTGGTGTGTTCGCTATATTCGAACGTGCTGTGCCTGGGCGTTGCTGGTATGTTTCCTGTCGCGTACGGTTATTGGAATGTTTGTCGGATCGTTTACTGCCAATTCTCGTAATGTCGTGTTTATATCTCGTCGCGAGCGCGTTAATCTCTCGTTTTTGCTCGCTTGTCCTACCCTTCATATCTGTCGTCACTGCGTTTATCTCTGCTCTTTCCTGTGCGAGAGCAATCTTGTAAGCTTTCTCATACGTCAAGTTTTCTCCCTTGAATAATGCCGTTTTCGTGGCGTGATCACGGAGGCCACACGCTAATTGGTCGCGCAGCGCTATTTCTACTGATGGGAAATTACACTTAAGCGATAAGTTTTTTAAGCGCGCTACATAATCCGAAACATTTTCCGTCATCGTTTGCGTTGCCGTATAAAAATTGCATCTCTTCATTATTTCAGATGGTTTGGGACACAGATGATCGGTCAATATCCTAACAATATCATAGTATCCCGTATCCCGTAGTTTCTGGGGATGACAGAGGTTTTTTGCCAACTTATACGTGTAAGCGCTCACTTTTGTTAGCAACATGTCGGCTTTGCTTTTGTCTTCCGTTACGTTGTTGACTGTGAAAAGGAGATCCAATCTTTCGATGAACGTCTCCCAGTCGTCTTGTCCCAGTTCGAATTCTAATTTTATTTTAGATTCCATCGTTGTATTAATGGTGTTGATCGATGGAGCTGTTCGTTCGGCTGTATTTGTCCACGTTTCGTTCTCGCTCTCGTTTTTCACAGACTCCCAATATTTCTTTAATTTCCGTTTCCACCTTTCTGTCAAGTCTTTTGGATCGTAGGTGATACCGATGCTATTCAATTGTTTGATTAACTCTCCTCTTGTGGGCCGCCCCTCGCTGTTATCGTCGCTGGCCTCTGAAGCGGAATTATCCTCTTGTCCCTTCGACATCTGTTGCACTCGTTTACTTTGTTCGTGATCCTCGTCGCCAATTATGATATATTTATATGATATATTTATTGAGAGTATTGAGTAATGCAATTCGTATACATAGCACTACAATAATTACTCGAGATCGAGATATCTCGAGCCTCGTGCTCGATCTACGCACACGATCCAACTGACTCGCTCTGGCGATACGCACACCTGGGCGTGGGACATTCCCCCACTTAGTCTCAATACATTACAGAAGTCTTGATTAAATTTTTAAATAGAAAGATTAAAAATTGTTGAAGCTATGCCACGTGCCGTTTGAATCGACATGCGGCGAGAGAATTGCTGCAGTGTCACCATTTTGTAATATTTTCTTATGCAATTTTTATATAATATATTTAAATATATGCTCAATAATTACCCTAAACTTTGCTTTTTCATGGCCTTTTTTTCCGCCCGAAAAAAATTGTAAAAAAAACGCTTTTTTAGGTGCATACAGTGGTGTTGTCTCTTAAACCGAAAAAAACAGTTTTTAATTTTTACCATAATGTTGCACTAAATGAAAAAAATTGAAAAAATTCCTGAGTATAGAGCAGTATAAAAGACGTTTTCTGTTAAAATGTAGTGATTGCATGTTTTCAAAAACAGAGTCAAACAAATTAAATTAGTTTTATTTATTTTTAAAAAAATTGGTTTCAACTTTGGCAATCATATAAAAAATATTTTTCTGTATCACTTACTCTCAAGTATTTGAAAAAAAAATCGTCATTCGTTAATTTGGATTTTTACTGTTGAAAAAAACACGAAAAAAGCGTTTTTTGTGAATAACTCGAAAACTGCTAAAAATTGAGAGCTGAAATTTGGGGTAAATTAGTTTTATTTGGTACGAAAATGATACCCAAAGTGTCGATAGAAAACGTCGTGGGGGCAGATTCAGCATGCTTTTTCGGCTATGCCCTTTGAGTACGTTATGATTTTTTGAAATTTTTTTTCGAAAACTTCGAGGGCCGTAATTTGAAAATTTGAAAAAATTCTCAAAAATTCGGAGTCAAAAATGAAAATTGTTGACCTAAAATTCATGATGTCCAGGCTTTCGCTTTAACCTCGATTTTAGGTTTTTATGAAGAAAACGTAAAAAAAATATATGCAGAAATTAACAACTATTTTTTGAAAAGAGTGAAAAAATTCCCAAAAATAGTTGGTTAACGATAAAAATATTCAAGACATTTTTCACGGTAGACCAATTCCTGCATCTATTTTTTTTACGTTTTCTTCACAAAAACCTAAAAGCGAGGTGGAAGGGAAATCCTGGACACCATGGATTTTTGGTCGAAAATTTTAATTTCTGACATCGGAATTTGAAAATTTTTTCAGATTTTCAAATTACGGCCCTCGAGATTTTCGAAAAAAAATTTCAAAAAATCATAACGTACTCAAATTTGGTTTTAAAAATCCGAAAAAATTTTTGCATGCTATTTGAGTTGGCAGACTCATATAAAACAATCGTACACGAAATCAGCGAGGTCGAGGGTCACACTCAGGTCGACTTGGTACGGAACGCCCCATGTATAGGAGCGGTTTTCGTCGCGGTTGCGAAACGTTGACGAGAACAAGCAACGGTACGCAAATGCATTCGAACGCATTATTGGCCCATTATATGAGGTTCCGACAATGAGCGGCGAGGGGCTGGCAAACGGAAGTTGCGTTGGCGTGCGGTGGGTGAACGTGTATCCCCAGGGCAAACTAATATGTTGCAGCATTCGAAATACCACGGGTATCTCGTGTCTCCGTGCATAAGAGAGAGTGATGCGGTAATGCTATGAGATGAACTGGACATGTATTGAGTTTCGATTAGTGGGATTTTGTCCAGCGATGAGAGTCGTTGAAATGAATATAACGGGAATGAGAATGCAATGGAAAGTATCAGGGAGGTTTATAATATAAAGCAGACAATCAGATTAATCGAATCATGAAAAAAAATAATTGACGCTAAGTAACGGGAATGAATTGTATGACTCAAATTACGGACAATCAAATAAAATGAAATAATAAGTATTCATTACAAAAGCATAATTATTCAAGGTTACCCTCGTTCGTAGAAAAAATCATCTCCTCTACCTATATTAGGTGTGGTAGAATTTAATGATCATGAAGGAAAAAATAACATTTTACTTGATATTTTGTTTGCTGTAATAATTATTTATAATATTGTACGAATATATTTTCATTCTTACATAACGATGTGCTTTAATTAATTTTCGAATTGATGCAAAAATTCATAAAATATGACGATCCAGCAATACAAGAAATAGATGAAGTAGGAGAACGGTGAGGACAGTGGGAAAACAAGGTGAGAAAATCAGAGGTGACCGCAGCGCAGTGGTTAGCACCTTTGTCTGGTAAGCCGAGTCCCGGGTTCGATTCCGAGGCGGTGCCCTTTATTATTTTCTCTCGACGTCTCAAGATCGTCGCCACTTTACTGACCGACTTTTTCTTTGAAAAATCCGCTAAATTTTCTGGAAGTTTCCTTGACCTTTCAAAGAATTTCGAAACATTTCTTCACATAATAGCAAAATAGTTTTTTTTTGGAAATGTTTTTTTTAATTCGAATGCTATATAGCGAAAGTGACAAATCATAAACTTGATGTTTATGCGATTAGTTACATGCACAGCTTTTAATATTTTTTTTTTTTACGTGCATTTATTATTCTTGCTTCTTGTGGAATAGTCGGGATTGCACTGGTTCTATATCTTGTTCTCTTTCTCTCTTTTTCTCTTTATCACTATATTTCTCCAGCTCAACCTCCCACGAGAGAATAGGTAACTCGTAGGATGAAAATTGCACAGTGCTGGAGCCACCCAGTGATGCTTACCCTGAACTATACATGGTTGAACTCTGCATTTCGTAATTATTAGTCTCTAATCAATTTGCTTCCACTTTATGTAATAACAGTAAATATTTGCCACATCATGTCCATCGAGTATTCACTACAACGCCCGCAATATACCCATTATATTATAATTCCATCTATTAATTATTCGTGATATTAGATTATTCCACTTTACTCGAGCTTTCATACCCTCGTTATCACAAATGCGAATATATATATGGGGCATTCCACGCCAAATCGACCACTTTAAAACCTGACCCCTTTCGATTTGGCTGAAACTTTTTTATTTTTTTCTACCCTATGAAAAAGATTTTTCAGAATTTTTTCAGATTTTTTTACGAAACCGATAAAAAGTTATGAATATTTCAAAAAAAATGGCCTTTTATTTTTCAAATGTCCATATCTTCTTCAAAAATTGACGAATCGGGATGTTTTTTTTTTCAAAATTTTCGTTTTTAAATGTACTTTTCAGAAAAATATTTTAAAAAATGATTCAGAGCTATCTTCATTGTTTTTTTTCTACTTTTCGGAAAAAAACGAGAATTTCTCGATGATTACCATTTTTAATTTTTAAATTTTTTTTTTTTATTAGAAACCTTGATATTTTCTGTAAGTTCTCTAAAATTTTCAGAGTGAGGAAATTTTTTCTTCTATTTTTTTTCAATTAAAAAAAAAAAAAAATTTTTTCACTCAGCCTATTTCTCATAATACTACTCTAGGGATTTATAATTATGTAGAGAGAACGTCAAAGTAAAAAAAAAAAAAAAATGACATTCAAATCTCATGAATTAAAAAAAAATGGCTATTGATTTTTCAAATGTCCATAACTACTTCAAAATTTGCCTTATCGGGATGTTTTTTTTTCAAAATTTTCGTTTTTAAATGTACTTTTCAGAAAAATATTTAAAAAAATGATTCAGAGCTATCTTCGTTGTTTTTTTTCTAATTTTCGGAAAAAAACGAAAATTTCTCTATGATTACCATTTCTAATTTTTAATTTCTTTTTTTTATTAGAAACCGTGATATTTTCTGTAAGATGTCTGAAATTTTCAGAGTGGGGAGATTTTCTCTTCTATTTTTTTTTTCAATTTGAAAAAAAAATAGAAGAGAAAACAATGAAAACAATTTGAAAAAAAAAATAGAAGAGAAAATCTCCCCACTCTGAAAATTTCAGACATCTTACAGAAAATATCACGGTTTCTAATAAAAAAAAGAAATTAAAAATTAGAAATGGTAATCATCGAGAAATTTTCGTTTTTTTCCGAAAATTAGAAAAAAAACAACGAAGATAGCTCTGAATCATTGTTTTAAATATTTTTCTGAAAAGTACATTTAAAAACGAAAATTTTGAAAAAAAAACATCCCGATAAGGCAATTTTTGAAGAAGTTATGGACATTTGAAAAATCAATAGCCATTTTTTTTTTAATTCATGAGATTTGAATGTCATTTTTTTTTTTTTAACTTTGACGTTCTCTCTACATAATTATAAATCCCTAGAGTAGTATTATAAGAAATAGGCTGAGTGAAATTTTTTTTTTTTTTTAATTGAAAAAAAAATAGAAGAAAAAATTTCCCCACTCTGAAAATTTTAGAGAACTTACAGAAAATATCAAGGTTTCTAATAAAAAAAAAAATTGAAAATTAAAAATGGTAATCATCGAGAAATTTTCGTTTTTTTCCGAAAAGTAGAAAAAAAACAATGAAGATAGCTCTGAATCATTTTTTTAAATATTTTTCTGAAAAGTACATTTAAAAACGAAAATTTTGAAAAAAAAACATCCCGATTCGTCAATTTTTGAAGAAGTTATGGACATTTGAAAAATAAAAGGTCATTTTTTTTGAAATATTCATAACTTTTTATCGGTTTCGTAAAAAAATCTGAGAAAATTCTGAAAAATCTTTTTCATAGGGTAGGAAAAAATAAAAAAGTTTCAGCCAAATCGAAAGGGGTCAGGTTTTAAAGTGGTCGATTTGGCGTGGAATGCCCCATATATATATAATTACCTCAATACACCCTCATTCGACGATTTTCACAATCTAAAGATTTTTATTGCAGCTTCTAAAATCAACTTGGAAGACTATAATGGATGTTTTAAAGAATTAGAAAGACACTTGAAATTATTCCTATGTAATATTGAAATTATTAAATGTAATAAAACATTCGATTTTTCGCGGATTCACAAATACATCTTCTAAACTTTACATTTTCGATCTAATAGAATCAGAAAAAATGTAAACAAATTGAGAACTTTTCTTTTCGACGTTAATTGATACTGTTAAGGGAAAACAATTGATGAGAATTTCTCACACATTTATTTCGTGATTAGAGAGAGACCGAGGAGTGTTGTGACCAAGCAGATTTATAAATCGGCTTGGTGCCTATAGGCACCTGCGACCGTTAAAAATTGGAAATGTCGCTAATTTATTGATTCGTCAACCCACCGTTAAATGAATTCATGCCGTTGGCCCACGGGAAAAAGTTATGTTATTACGATGTCTGCGTCAAATAATGGCCAAAAGTAAGTTTTTGACCAATTTTACGAGATCTGACAGCTTATTTTTGTTTTCTGTAGTGTGACTTTACATGTTGATTTGTTATTTATCTTTTTCAGAATTTTCAGAATTTTTTATCAATTAGAAACCCCCAAAAACACCAAAAATGATTTACGAAAATTGGAGACAAGTACATTTACGAAAGTATCTCTAATTCAGTCTTCTTACAAAAAGTTGTGAAATTAATAGACATGGAACTCACAACAAACATTGCCAAGCACATGTAGTTTCCCAATGTAACATTAACTGTGTAATCATGATTTTTAGGGGTGGAGTCAAAATACAAAAGTTCGAAAAAATCTTGACGGTAAAAATTTAAGAAATAGCGAAATCAAGTGAAAAATGTTGATAAAGGGAAATTATCAATGAAAAAGCTAATCAAAAAAATCAAAAGTACTTGGCGAGTGCGTTTTTAACAGGTGAAAACCAGGTATGCTCAGTGAAAAATCTCGCCAAGTACTTTTTATTTTTTCAAATATTTTTTTCATCGATAATTCCCTTTGTCAACAATTTTCACTTGATTTCGCTATTTCTTAAATTTTTACCGTCAAGATTTTTTCGAATTTTTTTATTTTTACTCCACTCCTATAAATCATGATTACACAGTTAATGTTACATTAGGAAACTACATGTGCTTGGCAATGTGTGTTGTGATTTCTATGTCTATTTATTTCACAACTTTTTCTAAGAATACTGAATTAGAGACACTTTCGTAAATGTACTTGTCTCCAATTTTTGTACACCATTTTTGGTGTTTTTGGGGCTGATTTGTCGACTTTTTGCAAAGTGTTTCTATTCGGTTTTTCAACTATACAAAATTCATAATTCTATTTGATTATATAATTTAATATTATTTGAAATTTCATGCAATTATATTATTTTTATATACTTAGTTTATAATTTCGCTTATCCGATGGACTGCAAAAATTATATTTTAGACGCGAAATCATTTATTGATGAGAGAATGAATCATAAATCTCAATATAGATTGAATTTTCTTTATTGTGCAGTGAATAGAATGCTATTTATACTATCATGATTATTTTTCTTCACCTAAGTCCACAAATTATATTCTGGACACAAGAATTCCCATCGATGAGTTTAAAAATCATAAACCTCATTATTGATAAAATTTTCATGGTTTCAAAATTCATGGTTTTCTCATCAATTACCATAAATGATAATAAATCATATACCTCATAACCGATAGTCCTTACCTGATCCTGACCTTAATTCACGCTATATCGTTTATTGGTTTGAAGAAAAAAAACCATGTATGCAGCGTTGGCGTTTCAAATTATAATAATTTGTTTGTCCAATGGAATACACAAATTATATTTGAAACAAAAACATCCATCGATGGGAGAGAAAATCATAAACCTCAATATGAATAGAATTTCCTTCATTACGTAGTGGCAAAATGCTATTAATACTGAGGTTCATAATTTTTTTTCTTCAACTAACACCACAACTTAGATCCTGTATATGAAATCTACCAACGATGAATAAAAAAATCATGAGACTCATTATAAATAGAATTTTGTCCATATCGCAGTGATCAAAATAATGTTGTCCTGGTTGTCCATTGTGCGGCGAACAAAATTCTTCATTGTGCTATGGAGAAAATAGTATTCACATTGAGGTTCGCAACTTTTTTGCAACTAACATCACGAATTGGATTCTGGATACAAAATCTTCTGTCGATGAGTAAAAAAATTATAAACCTCATTATGAAAAAAAAATTATGACCGGTGCGCAGCAAACAAAATATTGTAAATACTAAGATTGATATTAATAGTATCAAGTATGGTATTGAACTGTATGGTATAAAAAATTTTCGACAGATCATAATGAATTCTGAATACATTTTTTGACAGATCACAATAAATTCTGAATAAATCTTTCTTAAAAAATGACGTACATGTTACATCAATAAGAAATTGAAAGTCTCCGGAAGTCCTTGGCAAACAATTTTTCTATACAAACTGTAAATATGGTTTTTGAATTTTTATTGAGCACATATCATTGTTATTTTTTTAAAAGTATTCAAATATTAAAGATGAATTCAAACAAATGTGAAATATACATATTAACTCGATGCACGTTTTGTAAACAACTCATTTCTATTTACGATGAGTGTTGTCAAACCACCGTTGAATTTGAAGTATTTTTTAAAATAATACATGAAAATAAACTAAAACGAATGCGACGATAAATATTAACTCGATGCACGTTAAAAAAAAAATAATAATAAAATCGATACTGCAATTGGTAAATATAAAGTTGCTCGGGAAGACAGCTGCATCGACATTTATTTTTTAGGTTATACTTCATGGTTGGTACGTAGGTTTCTGCATTCATCATTGTGGTTGCTTGATCTGCTGTTAGATGGTGCGAAGATATATTGCTGTGTGGTTCGCTTTATCGTCCCACCACGAGTCAATCACTGAGCACAGAAAATGTATCAGCGATTGAGATTCCCTCTCCCTCTCCCTCTCCCTCTCCCTCTCCCTCCCCCTCTCCCTCTCCCTCTCCCTCTCCCTCTCCCTCTCCCTCTCCCTCTCCCTCTCCCTCTCCCTCTCCCTCTCCCTCTCCCTCTCCCTCTCCCTCTCCCTCTCCCTCTCCCTCTCCCTCTCACTCTCACTCTCCCTCTCTCTCCCCTTCTCCCTCTCACTCTCACTCTCCCTCTCTCTCCCCTTCTCCCTCTCACTCTCACTGTCCTTTGTCCCTCTCTCTCTCTCCTTTGTCCTCTGTCCTCTGTCCTCTGTCCTTTGTCCTCTGTCCTCTGTCCTGTGTCCTCTGTCCTCTGTCCTCTGTCCTCTGTCCTCTGTCCTCTGCCCTCTTTCCTCCATTCTCTGGTCTCTGTCCTCGTTCCTATGTCCACTGTCCTCTGCCCTCTGTCCTCTGTCCTTTGTCCTCTGTACTCTGTCCTCTGTCCTCTGTCCTCTGTCCTCTGTCCTCTGTCCTCTGTCCTCTGTCCTCTGTCCTCTGTCCTCTGTCCTCTGTCCTCTGTCCTCTGTCCTCTGTCCTCTGTCCTCTATCCTCTGTCCTCTGTCCTCTGTCCTCTGTCCTCTGTCCGCTGTCCTCTGTCCTCTGTTCTCTGTCTCTGCCATTGCCTTTGCCTCTGTCTCTGTCTCTGTCTCTGTCTCTCTTTTTGTCTCTGTCCCTCTTTCTCTGTTTCTGTGTGTTTGTGTGTGTGTCTTTTCGCTCTCTTGAACGAGGGCAGATGCAGTGAGTGCACAGCAGAGCTAGTCAACGCTGACCGGTACATGAGCAGATTGTATTATCGCGCCACGTTTCTGCTTTATCCTCTCGCTCCATTTTTTTTCTCTCTTCCTGCTTCTCTCTTATTCTCTCTCCGTCGTGCGCTAAACTATTCTCCCTGCACCGCCTTTCACCCTCATACTCTTGTCGACCGTTGCAAAAAAAAACCTTCGGATAACGGAGGTCTATTCGTCCGCCCATTGGACACCGCAAGCAATTCCCTGCTGGGACATATACCACGAGACCCAGCCATAACCGTAACCGCATAACAAACCGTAAAGACACGCCGACGCGTGGAACGGAAAGTGGGAGAGAGGTTGGAGGTAGTGTGGAATGAGAGCAGAAAAAAACTTGAGTGAAACAGTGGAAAGACGAGAGGGAGAGAGAGATGAGAATTTTGCATGCACCGATGGGCCACCACGAGCTCGTTCTCCCGGCTAATTCCTACGGCTTTCTTGTAGAGGCCGTCTTGAGGACGGCAAATTAAGGACTTTTTCACAAGTCTCCCTCCCGTCTCTCCTTCTCTCACCCTCCATCTCTCCTCAAAGGTCAATTTTGTTCTTTAAATAAAAGATGATTTTCTAAGTTTTATTTTTTTCAATAATAATAATAATAATAATAATAATAATAATAATAATAATAATAATAATAATAATAATAATAATAATAATAATAATAATAATAATAATAATAATAATAATAATAATAATAATAATAATAATAATAATAATAATAATAATAATAATAATAATAATAATAATAATAATAATAATAATAATAATAATAATAATAATAATAATAATAATAATAATAATAATAATAATAATAATAATAATAATAATAATAATAATAATAATAATAATAATAATAATAATAATAATAATAATAATAATAATAATAATAATAATAATAATAATAATAATAATAATAATAATATGATCAGCTATTGTTTTTTCAAGCCGTTATGGTCCACAGTTTTCTGTTTTTCTCAGCGCGATTTTCGTTATGTTTTATTACCGTTAATTTTTATCTCTGAGTTTTCGTGGATGCGTCATCGCTCAAAACACGTTAAGCGGTCGACATCATAGAGTGTCAGTAAGAAATAGAGCAAACCGGTTGATATGTGCGTAAAACGAGACCATCAAGAGATTCGGACCGGCATGGCAATTCCGTGCCATAAGCGGTTGGTTTGAAGGAGCACGTTCATTGATCCTTAATGACCAATTAATGTTGTTAAAAATTTTTGAAAAAACTTCTCTTTTTTCCCTTCAAATTTGCATTTAACGAGCGGGGAAAGCTAGAAAAAATCCTAATTTCGAGAAAAATTTTTTTTTTCGGAATTTAGAATTGGTTTTTTTTATTTTTGAAAAAAAAATTGTATTGGCATGTTTTTCACAATTTTGCAATCAATATTAATTAAAAATCGAAATAAAATTTCGAAAAAAATAAAATAAAAATTTAATTAAAAAAAAAAAATTTTTTTTTCGAAATGTGGATTTTTTTTAGTTTTCACGCTCATCAAATGCAAATTTAAGAGAAAAAAAAGAAAAACTTTTTCATTCATTTTTAACACCATTAATTAATTGGTCATTAAGGATCAATGAACGTATTCCTTCAATTCTTCTAAAAGTTTAATGATTCGGTCACAAAAAACGGTTCAACCGATTGTTTTGAAAATTGGCATGGTTATTAGGTATGTATTAAGCTAAAAAAGAACCTTAAAACATTGATATTTTTCGCGATACCTGCAAAGTTGTGGTAGATTTTCTAAAACAAGAAAAAAAGCTATTTTTTTTTACTTTTTCAAGTCAAAATTAAGCATGGAAAAATTTTTTTTTTGTTTATGACAATAACAGACGCTTATAGAAGGTAGATACAAGTTTCCGAAACTCACCGTTATTCGCTGTACGATCATTAGTTCCAGAGATATCGAAGATTTTTAAAAAAGACAAATTTTTGTTCAATCGCCGATATCTCAAGGAAAAATGGTCGTAGAACAAAATAAAAAGAGCAAATTGAAGCCAAAGAATTCAGCTAAATGATCCATAGATTGGTTAAGTTCGGTTTTTTTTGAGCCCATCGACTGTTTTGAAAAAAGCAAAAATTTCGAGAAAATCTTTACCGTGATATTTCTTGCGACTGCGTCGAAGGTGATGCCCATAAAAAAATTTTGACTTAAGATTCCAAAAGTAGGAAATTCAAGTTTCAAAACGCTTTTCTTGGAAATTTTTTACGACCGAAATTAACAAAGTTACAGCCTTTGGAAAATCGCTGAAAAATCTCGAAAATTTTGCTGTTCCTTTAATTCTTTGACTGAGTGTGTTTTTCGAGCGATATTTTTCATGCTCAATGATTTCACACACTTTTTTCATCACACGCTTTTTTCACACAATATTTTTTGTTTCGTGCAATGTATTTCTTTTTACACTTATTTTTTCACTTTTCATCATGCGCGCCTTTTTTTTCGCGCATTGTTTTTATCGCGATATTTTTCTCACTCTTTTTTAAGTCCCAATCTATTTTCAATTTATTATTTTTATTATTATTTTCTTTTTTACATTATTTTCGCGCAATGTTTTCCTTTTGACATTTTTTCATGCATTGTTTTGGTCGCGATATTTTTTACACACTGTTTAGTTCTAAATTATTTTCAATTCACTATTTTTTATAATTATTTTCTTTTCACATTTTTTCACGCAATGTTTTTTCTTTCGCGCAATATGTTTTCTTTTTATACTCGTTTTTCCACTTTTCATCACGCGTGCTTTATTTTTTTGCACATTGTTTTTACCGCCATATTTTTGTCACACTTTTTTAGTTTCAAACTTTTTTAACACTCGCCGCGCTCACTATAGCACCGATAAATATTTCCCCGCGGCAATCGATTGCGATCTTCGGAAAAATTTTTAATTTCAAAAAAAATCACAGCACGACAAACACAAGAAAAAAACGATACACGCGTCTTTAAAATGTACGTGTTAATATAACGAAGAGCTGTACGCAGACTTCGCTGGCGAAAAGCTAATGAAGTTATAATGAAAAAGGAGATGATACATCTCACCGAATACAACGTTCTTACCGCACCTCCCGCCCCTCTAGCAGAGCGTGTGTTACAAGCCCGCGATGACCGTGAAAGTGGAGACACGCGCGTCGCGACAATGGATACACGAGTGAAATAGATACGTGCAACGTAGCGTGTCTGCATGAAACAAATAATCGCTTTGGACTGCGCGAAGATAAACATCCCATGCAGAAATTTGATAGGGACACCCTACGTCTCATCAAATCCCGGTCGGGATTTGGCATGGACTCCCCATAACGGGCGTCCCTATGGGTACCCCTATCGGGATTTGCTACGGATTCCCCAAATCGAGCGTCTTCATGGGTATCCCTATCGGGATTTGCTACAGATTCCCCAAATCGGGAGTCCCTGTGAGTTGCGCTATCAGGATTTGCTACGGATTCCTCAAACCGGGACCCCCTATTGGAATACACGTTTTGGCGTTTGTGAAGCATAACCTCATCGAAGTCTCGACCCGTACATTGCTCTCAAATACGTTTTTTTAAACTTCATTCAGTGAATTTTCGCTGAATCTGATAATTTTCACATCAATTATATTTTGAGAAAAAAACATAATCGAAGCGTCGAAAAAACGTGTTTCATCTTGGATTTACTAAAAAACGTATATTTTTGCGGTTGTTGTCTCGACATTAACGGATCCTCAGTAATGAAACGTAAGTATTTTTATTGCACTCCGTGCGTAAAATGGCACTCTCCGCACTCGTGCAATAAAATTTTGTACGAAACTCGTGCGAGAAACAATTTTCTGACTCGTGTGATTGCAGCATTCACCTTCGGCTCATGCTGCAAACTCACACTCGTCCGAAAAAGTTTCAACGCACTCGTATCGCAATGTACTATTATATAATTTCATAAATCGAAATACAATAATATAATAAAATATGTATGCAATAAATTAAAATATTAATCTATTAATGCCTGCATGCATGCAATACAACATTAGCCATTTTGCATGATTATATACGATTTTACGTTTTTAGGTTAATAGCTGAAATACCACGTGTTGCCGGACACGAGATCACGATGCACAAAAATGTATCTAGCTGCAAGGAATTGTCACCACTCAAAGATTCGCCAGTCTGGGACATTGAAATCAAAGGAGGTGCACGTAAGAAAAAAAATCTACACTTTTCAATGTTACTGCAGACTCCGGAGGGTTGTATGGAGAGTCAACGAATACATCTAGATGTCTAAGCAGACTCCGAAGAGTCCTACGGAGAGTGCACATAGACATCTAGATGTCTATGCAGACTCCAAAAGGTCCTAAGGAGAGTCAACATAGACATCTAGATATCTACACAGACTCCAAAGGGTCCTATGGAGAGTTTACATAGTCATCTAGATGTCTACGCAGACTCCGAAGGGTCCTACGGGGAGTCCACATAGACATCTGGATGTCTATGCAGACTGTGGGGGGTCAACGCAGATATCTGGACGTCTGTTCCCGTATTTTCGACTTTTGATTATTCAGAAACATTTCATAAAAAATGTTTAATAATCTGAATAAGTCAGAATTTAATAACTTTTGTTTTATACTACAGACACATACAACGAGGAACTCGTACGCATAGATAAATTGAAAAAAGTTTCGTACGCATACACAACGGATTCGAATATGGACCCACCAACGAAGTATCGTTTGGTCTCATTGGGGTACGGAAAAAATAAAACAATGGAGGAACTCTTGGATGTGGCAGAAACAGATAAATTCGACGGTGATTGAGCTGCAAATTATAACGGTATACATACGGGTAATTCCATGTCAAATCGACCAAGAGTAGGAATCGACTCCTTTCAATTTAGATGAAATTTGGTCAGAAGTTTTCGTTTTTAATAAAATAAAGATCTACCGATGGAAAAGAATTAAACTAAATATCTCGAAAACTATTATGGCTAGAAAAAAATCGTTCTGGGTTCGTCTTAAAGAGTACCCTTGTCGTTAGTAAAAAAAAATAGTATGAAAAATTTTTTTTTAAAATGATGAAATTGGAAAATTAAATTTTTTTTTTCAATCGCGAAAATTCACTTTCAACATTGAATTTTTCCTTTCATTTTTTTTATGTAATACCTTGTACTGATCTCAGAAGATCCTGAAATGTTCAGAAGAGTTTTTTTGTTTTTTCATAAATATGAATTTTTTGAAATTGTCTAAATCCACGATCATCATTAAATTTTTGGTTGAATTTTTTTTATGTAATACCGTGTACGGAACTTAAAAGATCCTAAAATTTTCAGAGTGGTGTTTTCTTATTTAAAAAATGTAGGTTTTTGAATTTTGGTGAACAAAGATTTTTTCCTACCAAGACTGACTTATTGTTTAGGGAGAAATGTTATGACGCAATGTTATGCGGTCAGCTACTAAATATTTATTCTTGACTATGTGTATTTCGCCAGTTTAATAAATAAATAATAATTTCGGATTTTATATCCCATGGGAGTATTTCTTGCAGCTGTGATCCTTCCTACATCCCTGAAAGATTTTGTCAGGGATATGTCTAGGATCCTTACAGGATCCCGGTTCGGTATCCCTACAGGATCCCGGTTCGGTATCCTTGCAGGATCTTGGTTCGGTATGCCTACAGGATCCCAGTTCGGTATCCCCATCGGAATGTAATGGGCGGATGTTACAATCACTATCAGAATCCGATCCAATGTCGGATCAGATCCCGATCAGGAGCTTGGGATGCGAGCCAGAATCCGGCCGGGAGCCTATCGAAAATTCTGCATGGGATTGCATCGCGATGCGTGGTGACTACTGAGGCTTAGAAAGGCGTAACGGTCGTACAAAATATGCGTGTATACAGGCTATTCAATATAAGGGCCCGAAGGTATATAATTTACACGCTCGATGCGTCTTTTTGGTGTTAAACCTGTGGAAGAGGAGAGGCTACAATAACACATACAGTATGCAAAAGAAATGTTCAAAATGTCTTTGATTTTTGAAAATCTAAGAGCGCTGGTCGGTCGGGCTCATCGAGGTCCTGCCTCTTCCCCTACAGCAATGTTGTCATATTGCATGTGCAATGATATGTTGCAGATATGTTGTGGCAACATTGCTACGCAACATTGCACTAAAACTTCTCAGCAATGTTTCGGGAATGTTCCTAAGCAACATACTTGCAATATTTTATTAAAACGTTGAGAGTAAATTGCAGCAATATTGGTGAGATCGAACTTCAAATTTTACAACTACACAAGCGTAATAAATATGAAAAAGATCAATTGAACAAGATCTATTCATTTATTCCTCATAAATTATCAATAACGATTGATTTCGAGTCATTTTCTTTTTCTTTTTTCAAATTTATTTTCAAAATGTTGTTGTGCTTTTGACATTAATAAGACATGTGATATTAATAATATTAAGACATTGTGATATTCGTGTTGAAAAAATGATTAATATGAAAAAAGCTATAAAACCAAAATATATTTTGTTTCTGAATGATTTTATTCGCAAAATATGACTATATACTGTAACGGGACGACCTGGGGCCTGTCACGATCTCGGCACTTCGCCTAAGATCCGTTAGGTGGCGGCCGTCGGTGGGCGCTCTCGCGCTGGCGAGAGAGCCAACGACCACTGATAAAGATCCGGTGTATTATCAGCTTCGGAGTCCTCAATTGACAATCAATTGTTGGAATATTTACCCGCGTTCTGTGGTCGCGTAGTCCTATGGACTTAAAACTACATATTTTTATTTTATGCAATAATTCAAATGATAAAGTTTCCACTGTAAGTAATATTTCTGAAATATTGAATATGTAACCCGAGTTATATTGCTGGAATATTGCATATTGATTGGATGCAATGTTTCTAGAATATTGCGAAACATTGCAGCAATATTTCAATCGTCGGACATAGCAACATTGCAGCAAGATTGCAGCAATGTTTTTTGCAATATTACAATGTTGTCATGCAACATTTCAGCAACATTGCACGAATATTGTGTGCTGTATGGGTTCTAATAACTTCCAAAATTTCAACCGTTTTCGCGTATCTCCAACCGTTCTCGAGCTATCACCATTTTATCTTATGAATCTTATAAAAATCTTGCTTGAAAATTGTTTTGCAGCAAAAAATGTTTCGCATAATTTGTTACAAAAAAAATTGTTCTCAAAATTTTTGCAAAAAAATAGTTTTGCAAAATTTTGTTCACAAAATAGTTTTAAACAATTGCTTTGCAACATCTCTTGACTAAAATTTTGCGCAACAGTCTTTCTCCAAAATTTTTGTGAAATTGCACAAACATGCTGCAGATTAATTGTGTGAAACAGTTTCGTCTAATAAATTTTGAAAAATCATTTTTGTGCAAAAAATTTAGCGCTTGCAACAAATGGTTTGGAAATTTTTGCAAAAAAATCTGTTTTGCAAAATCTTGTTCGCAAAATAGTTTTGAGCAATTGCTTTGCAACATCTTTCTATGAATAGTTTACGCAGCAGTCTTTTTCCAAAAAACTTTTGAACAAATTTGTTTGCATAAATTTTTCAGAAAAATGTTGCAGATTAATTGTGTGAAACAAATTTTGCAAAATAATTTTTGTGCAAACAATTTTGTGAAACCTTTTTAGCAAAAAATACTGAAAAGTAGAAAATAAATAAACGAAATTTTTTTTAAAGACAAACTTTTATTAGTTATTAATTCAAAAAATGACTAAAAAGTCAATACTAATTTTATTCCGATTGGAAATAAGTTTTCAAATAAAAGCATGCTGCATTTTAAACGCTTCGAGAGATCAAAGTTAAATTTGGCGCGCTTGTCAAGCACAAATTGCTCTTCATTAAGAGTGAACTTTTTTTTAAATTCTAACGGGTGCTCAGATTTTACCAACTTTTTTCGTTTTGGTGAAATGGCGTAAACGCTCTAACTTCTGCTATTTCATTTTGTGAAAGAATAAAAATTCAAAAAAATTTCTGTTCCTCATCATAATTTTTTCGATAGATCAATCAGTAACTGCCGCGTAAAAAAAAAATGGGTCGCAAAATAGTTTTAAGCAATTGCTTTGCAGCATCTCTCTACGAATTGTTTGCGCAACAGTCTTTTTCCAAAAATGTTGTGAACTTATTTGCTTGCATAAATTTTGCAGAAAAATGTTGCAAATTAATTGTGTGAAACAATTTTGTCTAACAAATCTTGCAAAATCATTTTTGTGCAACAAATTTTGCGAAACATTTTTTTGCAAAAAATACTGAAAAGTAGAAAATAAATGGACGAAATTTTTTTTAAGCCAAACTTTTATTAGTTGTTAATAAAAACAAGTACGCTTCGTGTACTCGTTGGGGGGCTTCGCCCCCCAAAGCCCCCCGCGCTTCGCGCGTCGTTGTCGTTGCGCTTCGCGCTCCGTATTCTTGATCATTGTCTTGATTTATTCCGTTGTGATCGAATATATTTTGACTGTCGGTTATAACAGGTCCCTTGGGGACATTTTAATAGGCACTCACGCCGTAATTCAAACTCTTTGATTCATTGTGAACATCGATGAATTATTCTGATAAATTATATTAATCGCTATTAATAACAGATTTGAATATAATCGAAATGTTATTCGATATAAAAGTACAGTGTACGCTCCCACAACTGAATCTCCCATGACTTGACCGCGCTCATAAATTAGCAACACGCTTCCATAACTTGACGACCCCGATCACGCTTTCTCCCCATTTCAAACATACACAGGGCAACATAACCTCAACTGTCGAATTTTGTTTGTCTATTACGTACGACAATTAAGTGATACTATTAGTCGTTTTCTTGAAAAAACGGGAATTTTTATTTTCCAGGGAGAACAAAATTTCTATTTTTAGTAGAATATTCGTATGCATACACTATACATGTATATGAGTCATTCCATGTCAATTCAACGACGTTTTATCGGTGACGCCCTTTGATTTTTTATTATTGTTTAATATGTTATTACATATGTAAAAAGAAGTATTCATGTACATTTTTAGCTCTCTATCTTAAACCATACCGAAGGTATTGATTTTTGGAAAAATATTCTCAAAATAATCATAACTTCTACAATAACCACGATATCCTAATTTGCTAAGAGGTCACATTTGTTTGTTTTTCAATGTACTCTTTGCTAAAAATATCAAAAATTGAGAAAATTTTTTTTTGTCTCTACAGCTGTTTTAAGCTAAAAAATTGTATTTTCTTTGAATGGGACCTCTTCAAAATTTTTCAAGAAAATAATAAAAATCTACGAAAAAGAAGGACATTTTTGATATTTTACCTAAGATGGGTTTCAAAAAACTTCTCATATTAAAAGAAATTTTGTTCGACTTTTTTTTTCTTGTAAATTTGATCTTTTTTCTTTCCATGACTAAAATAGTTGATTTCAATGATGTTAAAATAAATAATTTTACTTCTCTCACATATTTCCTTTGTAAATTATAATAATTAACAATTGGACTTACAGTTCAAGTACGTTTTGCACTTTATTCAATTTCTTTACATAAAAATTGTAATTCTCAATGTTAATCTAATTCAAAAAGGATATATATGAGAGAAGCTAAATTATTTATCTTAACATCATTGAAATCATCAACCATTGTAGTCATAGAAGGAAGAAAGATCAAAATTACGAAGGAAAAAAAATCGTTTTTTTTTTAAATAAGAAGTTATTTGAATCCCATCTTCAGTTAAATCTTTTAAAAAAATTTTGTTTACGTAAAATTTTATATTTTTTTTTCAATCGAAGATGTCCCATAGAAAGAAAATATTTTTAAAATATTTTTATCGACAATTGTAATAGCGAGAATTGAGTACATTTGATCATGTGTGTCTGTCAATTCAACTCGGACACGAAAAATCAAAATTGACTCTGAACAGAGAGGTGATGGAACCTGAGACGAGCGGGGCGTATCTTTTATATTCTAACTTTGGTTGTCGCAGCGAGTGGCAGTGAGATAGCATAGGCTGCATTCGTCTTGAACGTTTTGAGCGCTGTGAGCGTCATATCCATTATCCAGTAGCGTTTTATATGCCGATGTATGGGTGAATTCTGACACGGGCGCACTGCACTTGAGCGCTGCATAATCCGGCGTACCTATTCGTCGAATTGAATTTTGCGCGCCACAATACCACGCCCGAAATTCTTTTGACCAATGGGTACGCCAGATTATGCAGCGCTCAAGCACAGTGCGCCCGTGTCAGAATTCCCCCTATTCGTGCTGTAAGCGTGTAAGTAAAGCCGGAGACAAAATGACAAAAATAAGAAATCAGACATCCGATTGGCGTAGTTTCTCTTAAGTGCACAGCGATTGGCTGATTCTTATTCCTCATTTCTTACTCTTGTCATTGTGTCTCGGGCTTAAGTAATCAAGATAATGCAACCAAAATTTGCTTCAGTTTATTAATGATTTTTATCCGTCATCGTAATCACGGCCGTTATCTTTATTTTTTTTCCTCTATAGGAAACCATCATCAAAATATTTAATTTAAAAAAATTGTAAACCATTTTTTTTTCTTTAATAAAAAAAAAAATTTAATTATTCTCGGCCCACTCTCGAACTATGATGAAAATACTAGTTTTTAGTTGTAGAATTGATGCAAAAAATTTCAGAATTTAAAAACTGGGCGTAATTCATTTTTACTCGAAAGTTATGGAAACAAAATTATTTTATGGGATAAAACAAGTAATCGAAATCTGAAAAAAATAAGATCTTTTTTTTAGACCAAAATATGCTCAAAAAAAATTCGGCAACTAAATCCGAGGAGGTCAGGCCGATGACTACGTGATTTGACCTGGAATGCCCCATATATATATATATATAGACTATTGTCAAAAGAAAAAACAACATACCTCAAATAAGAACCACCCTAATATATATATATATATATATATATATATATATATATATAAATATATATTAGACTGATTCAAAAAAAGCGACTATTTTTTGTTTTTCGAAGAAACGCATTAAATACTTTCGGGAAATAGAAAAAAGATGCCTGTGAAAATTAGAGCTCTTAATAAAAATACTTAGAGCTCCCTCTTCGCATATTTTCATTTCCCATTTAAATAACCCGGGGAAATTTTTTTTTCAAAATTTGACATTTTATACCTCAGCTTCAAGTCAATGCACTAAAATGAACGGCACGTATTCTGATCGAGAATTGAACGCTCTACACAAAAAATTTCTTATGATTTTTGGAAAGATAGAATGATTTTTTAAAAGTTATTCACATTGTAATATATATGTATATTAGACTGTGAATTGGGTAAACTTATGTTGGTAATTTCTTTAAAAAATAAGAAATTTATTTTAATGCAATTTGAACTTTTGTTTCAGGAAAGATTTTACGATATTTAGTAATAAGATTCAACATTTTGCCTGAAACTAAAACGAAAATTGAAATTCACTCTATATTTAAATTTAACCTTGAATAACTTTTGAAGGAGTGAGTTTATCGAAAAATCACAAGAGATCTTTTTTCTAAGGCGTTCAATTCTCTACAAGAAATTTGGTGCATTAACTTGAAGCCGAGATATAAAATGTCAAATTTTGAATTTTTTTTTCCCCGTATTATTTAAATGGGAAATAAAGATATGCGATGTGGGACCTCTAAATATTTTCATTAAGAGCTCTAATTTTAACAGACATCTTTTTTCACCTTCCCGAAAGGATTTAATGCGTTTCTTCGAAAAACAAAGAATAGTCGCTTTTGAATCAGTCTAATATATATATATATATTAGTCTGATTCATTTTTGGGCTATTTTTTTTTGCACCTGACCCATCAAAAGTTTGAGCATTCAAGAGTAATATTAAGCCTCGCGTAAGGGGCACGCTGACAAAAAATCCTTAGAGGTCTCTCATTTGATTTCAAGGTCACATTGATGAGTCACCTCTTAGAATTGACTGACCAAGTGCTCCTTTCGCGACGTGATATGTCATGTGAAATTAAAAAGTATGCCGGGGTGCAATATAGGTGACAAGTTGAAGAAAAAAAAATATATAGGAAAAATTAAGAATAAAAAAAAAATTCACTTTTTCCCATGATATGTTCACTCAATTTTAAGTAACAATGTATCACGCGAAAGGTGGACGCGAACAGCCAAGTCTAACAGGTGACTCAATCGACCTCAAGATTATTTTTCGCATGAAGAAATACAAAAATGCTTGTTAAATTACTTTGCATTTATTTCACAGCAAAAAAGTAAAGCAATCATTTACGGAGTGGATCGAAATAGAGCAGTCTCCTTTGTTGTAGCATCTACGCACTATATTTACCTTATATTATTATCAGTATGGTTCATAGAAATATGACATGCCAATTTTGCCGACTAATCATCGGTATTCTCCTATTCCTGTCGACTCTAGAATGAATTTTTATTACAATTTGGGTATCAGTTTGGGCTCGCCCAAAAAAATTCATTCCAGAGTCGGCTGAAATAGGAGAATACCGATGATTAGTCGGCAAAATTGGCATATCATATTTTTATAAACCATACTGATAATACTATAGTGAAGGAAGAATCGGCGGCGATTCGGCCAGTGGGTCCAAATGACAGTGGACAATTTTTTTGGTATAACGTTTTGATCCTAATTCGGATCCTCTTCAGATTTATTATTTCTAAAATTACATTTTTTTTTGTCTTATTTTGTAAGATATGTTTTACATTATAGGCTTAAATGTTATGTGTCCTGACTGACCTGAATTTGTACGGGTAATTTTTTTGGTCATTTAATGAATCTTGGATAATATTCATTATGAATTTATTGTATAAAGACGGGTCATTTTTTTGTGATCCTTGGTGTCTGTGAGAGGGAGGATCTTGATATTTTATTGCTTAGTTTATGTATTTTTTTTTTTTTTTGAGACTTTTGTGTATGTGTTATTTACCTATGAATTTCATGTTTGATAATTTCCAAGATTCATTTGTGATCAAAATTAACAGTTTTCATTACATGGCGATTCGAGAGCTAAGTAGCGACTGAGTATTGAGGCGAGTGAGGAGGTATTTATATTAATGGGGTAGTGTTATTGAGTATTGAAAAGTGGGGGTGGTTTTTCATGGTTGGGGAAGTTTGCCGTCAGTGATTTTTCTTGCCGGACTGGTTATGTTAACCGGTTTTGGATCGGGTTTAAATTGATAACTGTTAGATTTGGTAATGAATTTTCAATTGATGGATGGTAATTTGAGGTTTTCCCGTTATTATTTTGAGTATTATTAAATTATTGAATTATATATGCTGCTTAGTTTGTCGATGTCGGTTCTAAAATTGATTGCTTTGGGGTGTGCTTTAATTTGTATCATTTCCAGAATTAATCGCTTTTTGAGCCATTTTTCATTATTTAAAATTTTAACGTCGTCAAATTTAAAATTGTGTTTTAGTTCTATTCCGTGTTTTGCTAACGCTGTATTTATTGTGTTAGTGTGTTTTAGACTATTTTTGTGTTCGTTGATTCTCGTTTTTAGGTATCTTTTTGTTTGTCCTATGTACAATGCATCACAATCATTACGATCGATTTGGTAAACTACGTTTGATTTATCCATGTTATCTATTTTATCTTTTGTGGAACCGGTGATGGAGTGAATGTTGTGTTGGTTGTTAGTGACTAGTGTTATATTGAATTGTCGAAAAAGGCGGACTAGTTGGTGGTGAATATTTTCAGTATAGGGTAAATTTATTAATCTGGAGGAGTCGAATGCGTTGTCGTTATTTGATTGTGAATGAATTAATCTTAGCCTTTGGTTTATTATTTTTTCTGTGAAGGAGATTGGGTAACAGTTTTGTGTCATTGTGTTTTTGATTAGTTCAATGTTTTTTTGGTGGAAGGATGCGTGTGATAGTTTTATCGCTCTGTCTACCAACATCATGATAATTCCTTTTTTTTGCGTAAGAGGGTGGTGAGAGAAGAAGTTTATGAATCGACCTGACCAAGTCGGTTTTCTGTACCAGTCTGTGATTATTGAGTTATTTTTGTGGATTAGCAAGATGTCTAGAAATGGTAATTTGTTGTTTGTTTCTACTTCAACTGTGAACTGTAGTTTAGTGTGGTATGAGTTAAAGATGTTAAGTGTTGAATCTATTTTGTTCGTAGGCAGAGCCATAATAATATCGTCTACGTATCTTTTGTAGATTGGTATCGTGAACTTCAGTTTTTCTAAGCAGTTGGTTTCTAAGTCGATCATTACAATGTTTGATAATATCGGGGTAATACTGATAATACCCCTACAGCACACAATATTCCTGCAATGTTGCTGGAATGTTGCATGACAACATTGTAATATTTCCAAAAACATTGCTACAATGTTGCTGCAATGTTGCGATGTCCGACGATTGAAATATTGCTGCAATGTTCATTAATAAAAAAATAGGGGTATATATATCACAAATGCGTGATAAAAGTTCATAATAAATTTTATATATTATGAATCAATAAATTATTTCGATTTTTCATAAATTTGTTGATTCTTTTAAAGATAAGTTATAACCATGAAAAGTTTTTTATCTTTAATTCTTTGAGTAATTAATGATTAGGTTAAATAATATATAACTTGTAATGACTATGTTAAACCCAGTTCAGAAATAATTTTTCCCATGTTATTTTTATGGAAATGGAAAATTAAAAATCGCCCCCTTCAAATATTAATATTAAGGGCTGATATTAATAGGGATGTTCAGGAATACTCTGAAAATATTTCAATGTTAAAAAAAAAGTTGGTTTTTTTGGAACAGTCCAATATATTCAGGGTTGCAAATAATGCATTGAAAAAATAATTGAATTAGCACTTGGATTAGATATTTTTTTCATTTCCTAATTCTAAAAACTTGGATTAAAAATGATTTTTTAATTTGTAATCCCGCCATGAGGATTTAAATTTCAAAAAATTATCTTGGTCAAATTGGAGAAGGTCTCATTCTCCGTTATTTCAAATGCCGTGCTGCTCAAACTCCGTGGTCAAATGCCGTGTGTATCAAACTCCGTTCTTCATTTTCCGGCGTTTCCCCCTTCTCCCTAATAATCCGAAAGGGTCGCCACTCGCTCCGAGCTCGACCCTCGCAACTTTTTTTTTAAATCGCCCGTGTGCCTGCTTTGTCTATACCCCATTACTAATAATACGGTTCGTGGCAACGACAAACTGGACAGCCACGTGGATCAGTTAACATCTCACGAAATGTAATCGCGCCGCACTGCCTCAGTGATTCTCAACACTTCAAGTCGCAGCCGTTTTTTCCAATTTTATAGATTAATATGTGAAATAATATTATGATATTAATTAATCACAGATAATAATCGCTCGCTCGGATGTATTCATACACGGAATAATTCACGGTAGATTCTCTAAACTGAATTCTCGTAGTATATTTTGAACCGCATGAAATAATCCTTCCGTGATTATTAACATTCATGTTCTTGTAAAAAGAATAGAATGAAAGACGCACTGTTTTTATACATATATCACTGTTATGATTCTATCAGACCATACCATACTAACAGATATTCATCCCAGCAAACACAGTTTCAGAATAGTTACGGAAATGTTCTGTAACGGACGTTATATTGGATGTAACATTTATGTCACAAGCACCGTAAATGAAGCAGTGCTTGTTCCAAAATTTGTCGTCCCATTGGAACGTTATCGTTACGGAAAATTTACGAATAATATTTATGGCAAATACTCAACACATAGATGTAACGGTTATGTAACAAACTCAGCACAAAGATGTAACACACTCAGCTCATATAGATGTAACACACTCGGCACATTGACGTAACAAACTCATCTCATAGCCATAAAGGTTAACATAACCTCAAAAAAATTTTAACACATTTTTCTCGAAGATTACTTGATAGAATGAAAACAAAAGAGTGAGGCGGCCTGCGTAATTAATTTGTACAGGTGGCCTCACTATTCTTTTTCATTCCATTCAGTCGTTTTCGAGAAATACGTGTTAAAAGTTTTAGCTTCATCTCTCTTGATCTCACGAGAGCGGAAAGGCGCGGGGAAAGATCATTGATGTAACTGTTACGTAACGAAACATTCAATGTTAATTTCTTTTGCAATATATATTTCTTCATAATTTCGATAAAATTGAGTTCTTTTTATTAATCTTTTAATATTTTTGATCATTATATAATATTAGGGAATAAAAAAAAAAAAAAGACGTCGCCACCCGGGTTTGAACTCCCGACTCCCGAGTTTCATGGTTATATCCAAAAATAGAAGAAAATTTTTTTTAAATAAATTATATTTTCTCAAATTTAACTCATTAGCTAAATCTTTTTTCTGACAAATCAACTCAACTCTGCGCGGATCCGAGAACGTTCATTTGCCGATTGTGGGGGATTGATACCTGCCTGAATACTGAACCTTTCTAACGATCTAACGCTGACACGCTACCTACTACGCTATGATCTTCTTAAGAGCCCGTGATATTTATATTACATTTAAGGTACATGGATCATTAAAATATATTTTTACTTATTGAACAAATTCTTTATAAGCGATTTGAAGTTGATAAATTATTGACGAATGATCCATATTAAGAGGCCAGTCCACACCGATGGCGAGGATGCGATGGGAGGGGAGGCCAAAATAGCATCAACAATCATAGGAGAGATTTATTCCAGCAGGTTTAGAGTCGAGTTTATAAAACTCGTCGCTCAAAGACAGTTTTTACTGGGGTTTCTGTCACGACAAATACCCATGTAATTGCGCTCACATAATTACACTCATATATCGTTTACGTTTCTTAATCGATATAATCTCAAAATGATTCAAGACATTTCTGGTAGTATATGTATATATGTATGTATTAAGGACATGTAACATTTATGTAACACATAAAACGTATTTGGTACGTAGCCTATACTACGAAGATTATAATATCACCAATGTTCCGTAACTGTTACGGATTTGTTACAAGAAATGTCTTGTAACATTTATGTAATACATCATACGTATTTGCTACCTAGTCTGTACTACGAGATTATAATGTCATCAATGTTCTATAATTGTTACGGATTTGTTACAAGAAACGCCTCGTAACATTTACGTAACACATTATACGTATTTGCTACGTAGTCCATACTACGAGATTATAATATCACCAATGTTCTATAATTGCTACAGCAATGTTCTGTAATTGTTACGGATTTGTTACAAGAAATGTCTTGTAACATTTATGTAACACATTATACGTATTTGTTACGTAGCCTATACTACGAGATTATAATATCACTATTGTTCTATCATTGTTACAGCATCGACTCGTAACAATTTTACAGGTTCAAAGTATACGTAAATATCTCATAACAGTGACGAGATCTTAACGTATCAATATTACATATTTGTGATGTCTACAGTTTTTTTGTAATTCCTTCATCTTTCATTGACGTCCTTGCTACATACTGTTATAACGTATTATATACATCTCGTTTACGTCATTATGAAAAAGTTTCGAATTTGTGATGAACATTATATGACGTATTTATTACATTTCAATTATACGTCAGTGTTTCGTAAATTATCCAAGTGTGTTTGCTGGGATATGAGGGGCATTCCACGTCAAATCAACCACTTTAGAATCGAACCCCTTTCGATTTGGCTAAAACATTTTTATTTTTTTCTACCCTTTCAAAAACATTTTACAGAATTTTTTCAAATTTTTTCACCCAACCGGTAAAAAATTATGAACTTTTCAGGAAAAATAAGCTTTTTATTTATCAAATATCTATAACTTTTTCAAAAATTGACATATCTGGATGTTTTTTTTTATGTGTGTTTTTCTATGTACTTTTTAGAAACAAAATAGAAAAAAATATCTGGGCCGATCTTCAACGTTTTTTTTTGCGAATTTTCAGAAAAAAAAAATTTCTCGATTATTATCATTTTTAATTTTTCTTATCTTTTTTTTGATAGAAACTTTTCTAATTTCTGCAAATTCACTGAAATTTTCAGAGTGGGATTTTTTCGTTTTCTATTTCTTTTTTCAATTCAAAATTTTTTTTTTCACTCAGCTTATTTCTTATAATACCACTCTGGGGATTTTCGAGGATGTCGAAAGAACCTCAAATTTTGAAAAAAAAAAAAAATAATAAATGCAATCGAAAGTGGTGTCGATCGAAAAGAAAATTTATTTTTCAAATATCTATAACTTTTTTGAAAATTGACTTTTCGTGACGTTGTTTTTTTGAAAATTTATGTTTATCAATGTACTTTTCAGAAAAAAAACGGAAAAAAATATTCGGGCCAATCTTCAACGTTTGTTTTGCGAATTTTCAAAAAAAAAAAAAAAAAATTTCTCGATTATTGTCATTTTCAATTTTTCTAATCTTTTTTTTATAAAAACTTTGCCATTTTCTGCAAATTCACTGAAATTTTCAAAGTAGGTTTTTTTTTCAATCCAAATTTTTTTTTTTTTACTCAGCTTATTTCTTATATTATCACTTTGGGAATTTTTGAGGATGCTGAGAGAATGTCAAAGTTCGAAAAAAAATAATAATAAATGAAATTGAAAGTGGTAATCATCGAAAAAATTTCAATGTTTTTTGAAAAAGTAGGACAAAAAATGGAAGATAGTTCTGAATAATTTTTTTATTCAGAACTATTCAGACTTTTCAAAAACGTCCACTTTATCATTGCACAATGATTTTCATCGTCCTTAATTTGGCATTGCAATTTTTGCAATTATTAAGGGGTTATCAGCAACAGGAATATTGAAATATCAATAACTACCGTGGTTCACGGTGTTCAGACTTTTCGAAAACGTCCACTTTATCATTGCACAATGATTTTTATCGTCCTTAATTTGGCATTGCGATTTTCGCAATTATTAAGGGGTTATGAGCAAAAGAAATATTGAAAAATCAATAACTGTCGTGGTCTACGGTGTTCAGACTTTTCAAAAGCGTCCACTTTATCATTGCACAATGATTCCCATTGTCCTCAATTTGGCATTGCAATTTTCGCAATTATTAAGGGGTTATAAGCAAAAGAAATGTTGAAAAATCGATAACTACCATGGTTCACGGTATTCAGACTTTTCAAAAGCGTACACGTTATCATTGCACGATGATTTTTATTGTCTTTAATTTGACATTGCGATTTTTGCAATTATTAAGGGGTTATGGGCAAAAGAAATATTAAAAAATCAATAACTACCGTGGTCCACGGTATTCAGACTTTTCAAAAGCGTACACTTCATCATTGCACAATGTTTTCGGTCGATCTTAATTTAGCATTGCGATTTTCGCAATTATTAAGGTGTTATCGACCAAATAAATATTGAAAAATCAATAACTACCGTGTTTATCGGGATTCAGACTTTTTAAAAGCGCCCACTTCATCATTGTACAATGATGTTCATCATCAATATGTTTGTAAATGTCTGAATCCCGATAAACACGGTAGTTATTGATTTTTCAATCTTTCTTTTGTCCATAACCCCTTAATAATTGCGAAAATCGCAATGCCAAATTAGGGACGATGAAAATCATTGTCTAATGATAAAGTGGACGCTTTTGAAAAGTCTGAATACCGTGAACCACGGTAGTTATTGATTTTTCAATATTTCTTTTGCCCATAACCCCTTAATAATTGCAAAAATCGCAATGTCAAATTAAGAACGATGAAAATCATTGTGCAATGATGAAGTGGACGCTTTTGAAAAGTCTGAATACCGTAAAATACGATAGTTATTGTTTTTTCAATATTTCTTTTGCCCATAACCCCTTAATAATTGTGAAAATCACAACGCCAAATTAAAGGCGATGAAAATCATTGTGCAATAATAAAGTGAACGCTTTTGAAAAGTCTGAATACCGTGAATCACGGTAGTTATTGATTTTTCAATATTTCTTTTGCCCATAACCCCTTAATAATTGCGAAAATCACAATGCTAAATTGAGGACGATAAAAATCATTGTGCAATGATAAAGTGGACGCTTTTGAAAAGTCTGAATACCGTGAACCACGGTAGTTATTGATATTTCAATATTCCTGTTGCTTATAACCCCTTAATAATTGCGAAAATTGCGATGACAAATTAAGGACGATGAAAATCATTGTGTAATTCTAAAGTGGACGCTTTTGAAAAGTCCGAATACCGTGAACCGCGGTAGTTGTTGATTTTTCAATATTTCTTTTGCTCATAACCCCTTAATAATCACAAAAATCGCAATGCTAAATTGAGGACGATGGAAATCATTGTGCATTGATAAAGTAGACGCGTTTGAAAAGTCTGAATACCGTGAACCACGGTAGTTATTGATTTTTCAATATTTATTTTGCCCATAACCCCTTAATAATGCCAAAAATCGCAATGCCAAATTAAGGACGATGGAAATCATTGTGCAATGATAAAGTGAACGCTTTCGAAAAGTCTGAATACCCCGAATCACGGTAGTTATTGATTTTTCAATATTTCTTTTGCCCATAACCCCTTAATAATTGCAAAATTCGCAATACTAAATTAAGGACGATAAAAATCCTTGTGCAATGATAAAGTGGACGCTTTTGAAAAGTCCGAATACCGTGAACCACGGTAGCTATTGATTTTTAAATATTTCTTTTGCCCATAACACCTTAATAATTGCAAAAATCGCAATGCCAAATTAAGGACGATGAAAATCATTGTGCATTGATAAAGTGGACGCTTTTGAAAAGTCTGAATACCGTGAACCACGGTAGTTATTGATTTTTTAATATTTTTTTTGCTGATAACCCCCTAATAATTGCAAAAATCGCAATGCCAAATTAAGGGTGATGAAAATCATTGTGCAATGATAAAGTGGACGCTTCTGAAAAGTCTGAATACCGTGAACCACGGGAGTTATTGATTTTTCAATATTTCTTTTGCCCATAATCCCTTAATAATTGCCAAAACCGCAATGCCAAATTAAGGACGATGAAAATCATTGTGCAATGATAAAGTGGACGTTTTTGAAAAGTCTGAATAGTTCTGAATAAAAAAATTATTCAGAACTATCTTCCATTTTTTGTCCTACTTTTTCAAAAAACATTGAAATTTTTTCGATGATTACCACTTTCAATTTCATTTATTATTATTTTTTTTCGAACTTTCACATTCTCTCAGCATCCTCAAAAATTCCCAAAGTGATAATATAAGAAATAAGCTGAGTAAAAAAAAAAATTTTTGGATTGAAAAAAAATCCTACTTTGAAGATTTCAGTGAATTTGCAGAAAATGGCAAAGTTTTTATAAAAAAAACGATTAGAAAAATTAAAAATGACAATAATCGAGAAATTTTTGTATTTTTTTGGAAAATTCGCAAAACAAACGTTGAAGATCGGCCTGAATATTTTTTTCCGTTTTTTTCTGAAAAGTACATTGATAAACATAAATTTAAAAAAAAACACCGTCACGAAAAGTCAATTTTCAAAAAAGTTATAGATATTTGAAAAATAAATTTTCTTTTCGATGGACACCACTTTCGATTGCATTTATTATTATTTTTTTTTCAAAATTTGAGGTTCTTTCGACATCCTCAAAAATCCCCAGAGTGGTATTATAAGAAATAAGCTGAGTGAAAAAAAAATTTTTGAATTGAAAAAAAAAATAGAAAACGAATAAATCCCACTCTGAAAATTTCAGTGAATTTGCAGAAAATGGAAAAGTTTCTATCAAAAAAAAGATAAGAAAAATTCAAAATGATAATAATCGAGAAAGTTTTTTTATTCTGAAAATTCGCAAAAAAAAACGTTGAAGATCAGCCCGGATATTTTTTTCTATTTTGGTTCTAAAAAGTACATAGAAAAACACACATAAAAAAAACATCCAGATATGTCAATTTTTGAAAAAGTTATAGATATTTGATAAATAAAAAGCTTATTTTTCCTGAAAAGTTCATAATTTTTTACCGGTTGGGTGAAAAAATTTGAAAAAATTCTGTAAAATGTTTTGAAAGGGTAGAAAAAAATAAAAATGTTTTAGTCAAATCGAAAGGGGTCGGATTCTAAAGTGGTTGATGTGGCGTGGAATGCCCCTCATATAATATGAATATCTGTTAGTATGGTATGGTTTGATAGAATCATTACAGTGATGTATGTACAAAAACAGTGCGTCTTTTATTCTATTCTTTTTACAAGAACATGAATGTTAATATCCACGGAGGGATTATTTCATGCGGTACAAAATATACTACGAGAATTCAGTTTAGAGAATCTACCGTGAATTATTCCGTGTATGAATACATCCGAGCGAGCGATTATTATCTGTGATTAATTAATATCATAATATTATTTCACATATTAATCTATAAAATTGGAAAAAACGGCTGCGACTTGAAGTGTTGAGAATCACTGAGGCAGTGCGGCGTGATGACATTTCGTGAGATGTTAACTGAACCACGTGGCCGTCCAGTTCGTCGTTGCCACGAACCGTATTATTAGTAATGGGGTATAGACAAAGCAGGTACACGGGCGATTTAAAAAAAAAGGTGCGAGGGTCGAGCTCGTAGCGAGTGGCGACGCTTTCGGATTATTAGGGAGAAGGGGGAAACGCCGGAAAATGAAGAACGGAGTTTCATGCACACGGCATTTGACCACGGAGTTTGAGCAGCACGGCATTTGAAATAACGGAGAATGAGACCTTCTCGGTTATTTTTGTTAATTGATTGAAAACCTATTATTATGGATATTGATATAAAAATAATAAATACACTCTTGTAAATATATAAAATGATTTTCATGTTTTTATTTCAAACACTTTCTATCTACAAATATAACTGGCAAAAAAAAAATTTAATACAGTTATAGAATGCGCTCAAGCTATTTACGTCTAGAATATAGCAAACACATCATACTTCGTAGAATACTTATGTATACTTTGTATAATGTGTCATGAAAAATATAAAAATTTTTTAAAAATATGAAGTTGTTATGAATATAGGTACAGCTAGTATATAACATGTTATATATTATGTGAAGTGATGTTCCATTATAAATTTTGTTTTTCAACGTTTGTTCCTGTAATTTCAATATACTTTAAACATTGTATTTTAGTTGAAATTGTTAATTTTCCAATCGATGTCTATTAATTTTGATTTCGTACACTTGTTATTGAAATTCAATATACAAAAGAATATGAAATTTCAATTATAAGAATATAAATTCAAAGGGATTTTTCACAGGTAGGTAAAATATGAAAAATTCTCTTTTTAATTAGCTTGCGACAAGTCGCTCTGTGAAACGCCTGTGAAAATAAGGGGTGTGAATGCGCTACAGGTGTGAGTGGATGGAAGCGAGAAAGCGAGTATTGCTGTCTCACTTACACCAAGATGTACCCGAAATGCACGGAGACACACGGAGACCCGAGAGTGATATAGCCGGCGTTGACCCGCCGGCGCCATTACACGTCGGCTCGTTTCCCCTCACGTGCTTCTCAACTGAATCGGTGTTGTGCGCATATGCTGACTATGAAAGTGGCGGCCATCTATCTCTCTCGCGACAGCAGCGCTAACTACATTGATAGATGGTAACTGAGATTGTAGCTTCACAATAAGGCGAGAGTGTTCACCCACTGGTTGGATAGCTCAGTTGGAAGAGCACTCCAGGGGGTTCAAGCACAGATGGGAATGAGTGAGGCAAAGTTTCGCCTTAACCATCTACTAGGAGCGCTAGTGCCGCTACCCATAAGCTATTGTGTCGATTTTCCATCTCGCTCGCACGCACTCACGGCACTCACCCATGGTATCCATGGCAACGAAATTTCCGCCATCTTGGTTTGTTGCGTGTGCGCGTCTTCATAGTGCGCTCGGGTGTGTCTATGGGTGTGTTTTTTGGACTGTTTTTTTTTTATCTTTTTGCAAATGTATTGTGCAGTTTGTAGAAAAGTCGAGTGCATCGTATTGGGCGATCCTTTTAATAATCATTTTTTATCTTCACCGAAGCAAGTCAAATATATCTCTTTTTGTTATTAACCTAACCTCCTCTCGTATTTTGATCTCAAGTTGAATTCTTAACCAAATATTTGTGGATTTGAGCAAATATATAATATTGAAGGGGGACTGCACTATTTTTATAAGTATTATGAATCTAAAAAAATCCTTTCAACTTTTTGTTTGTAACAGCTATGTCGAGGAAGTGTGTGGTAGCGAGATGTTCGTTGGAAGCCCCACGCTTCTTCAAATTCCCAAATCCCATGACTGAGTCTGATCAGTTTTTAAAGTGGCTTGCTGCAAGTGGAAATCCTAAGCTGCTGAATGTTTCTCCGGTACATGTGACAAATCGATATTTGTGTTCGGTTCACTTCGAACAAAAATATATGTTGGCGAAAAATGTTAATATTGTTTTATTCATAAAAGCTCGTTAAATATTTGATGTAAACGCTGGTTGTGCGGTTAAAACTTTGCAAAGTTATAGCTGATTAATTTTATGTGACACCCGAATAGAGAGAGATTTTATAAGTTTGTTTTACATATAAAAGCTCGTCAAATAATTAATGGAAGCAGTGGTTATGCGGTTAAAGCTTTGCAAAGTTATAGCTGAATAATTTTATATTATACGCGAATAGAAAAACAATTTTTAAGTTTCTTCATGACATGAAAGCTTGTTAAATATGTGATGTAAAAACCGATTCTGCAGCTGAAACTTTGCAAAGTTCTGACTGATTAATTTTATGTGATACGCGAAAAGGTTGTGCGGTTAAAGCTTTGCAAAGTTATAGCTGAATAATTTCATATTATACGCGAATGAAAAAAAACAATTTTTAAGTTTCTTTATAACATGAAAGCTTGTCAAATATGTGATGTCAAAACTGATTGTACAGCTAAAACTTTGCAAAGTTTGGACCGATTAATTTTATGTGATACGCGAATAGAAAAAGATTTTTTAAGTTTGTTTTACAAGTAAAAGCTCGTCAAATATTTAATGTTAACACTGGTTGTGCGGTTACAGCTTTGTAAAGTTATAGCTGAATAATTTTATGTAATGCGCGAATAGAAAAACAATTTTCAAGTTTGTTTATAACATGAGAGCTTGTCAAATTTGTGATGTAAGAACCGATTGTGCAGCTGAAACTTTGCAAAGTTCTGACTGATTAATTTCATGTGATACGCGAATAGAAAAACAATTTTTAAGTTTCTTCATAACATGAAAGCTTGTCAAATATGTGATGTGAAAACCGATTGTGCAGCTGAAAATTTGCAAAGTTCTGACTGATTAATTTTATGTGATACGCGAATAGAAAAAGATTTTTTAAGTTTGTTTTACATGTAAAAGCTCGTCAAATATTTAATGTAAACACTGGTTATGCGGTTAAAGCTTTGCAAAGTTATAGCTGAATAATCTTATGTGATACGCGAATAGAAAAACAATTTTTATGTTTGTTTATAACATGAAAGCTTATGAAATATGTGATGTAAAAACTGATTGTGCAGCTAAAACTTTGCAAAGTTCTGACTGATCAATTTTGTGCGATCCGCAAAGAGAAAAAGATTTGTTAAGTTTATTTTACGTATAAAAGCTCGTTAAATATTTGATGTAAACACTGGTTGTGCGGTTAAATTCTGCAAAGTTATAGCTGAATAATTTTATGTTATATGCGAATAGAAAATCAATTTTTAAGATGGTTTATAACATAATAGCTTGTCAAATATGTAATGTAAAAACCGATTGTGCAGCTAAAACTTTGCAAAGTTATAACTGATTAATTTTATGTGATACGCGAATAGAAAAAGAATTTTTAAGCGTGTTTCTTATGTAAAAGCTTGTTAAATATTTCGATGTGTAAATATGAATGTTGTAAATAGTCAAATATTGAGATGAATAATTGTACAAAATATTTTGAATATATTAAAACACAAATATACTGGCATTTTTATTATATTTTTGTATCCTGGGACATTTAAAATGAAATAATAATAATAATAATGAACCTGCTTCGGGGGCCGTGGAGAGGGGGTAAATCTGTATATATATATATATATATATATATATATATATATATATATATATATGTCATACGCATATATATATGTCATAGGCATTAGTTCTCAAACCGTCTACTACGAGCGCCACCAGCGCAAACTTTGCCGCAACATTTACTATGGTGGCTTGTACCCCCTGGAGCACTCGACCGGCAATCGAGAGGTCCCGGGTTCGAATCCCGGTCCCCTCCCTCCGCATTTTTTCTGAATTGTCCATAACGCAAAAAGCGTTATAATGTATATAAAAAATATTTAAAGCATTGAATCTCGAATGACCACCCAAATGTAAGTTGATACCTAAAATAACGACCACCCTAATATACATCGTATAAAGACTCGCACACAGTTGCACTCACTCGCACACACTAGCACACACACACATACACTTTTTTTTATATTCAGATAAAATATATTTTTTATAAAATGTAAGTTGATACCTGAAATAACGACCACCCTAATATACATCGAATAAATACTCGCACACACTTGCACACACTAGCACACAGACCCACATACACTCTTTTTTATATAAAGATAAAAAATATATATGCCCGTGCATAAGCTCGAGACTACGGTTGGCGAGATGGGGCGCTCCGAGTTTTCGCACACATGCATACTTGCTCACTAACATACACGCGTCTCTGTATAAAAGTCGAATTACATCGATGTGTGACCGGCAAACTGTAGGCAAATTTTCTCGATGTTAGATTAATTCGCTCAATATTATAAAATCTCAGTATTGCGAGGGAGGAAAAAAATAACAATGGTATCAAATGAAAGATAAAATTATTTCTAGATCATTAGAGCTCATAGATCTTAAAAAGATGGTCGTATTTTTAAGACATATCGGATTGGAATTCAAATCGGGTTCGGCGAGAGGCACATTCGCGCATATAAGAGTGCGCAGCGAACTCGACTGAGTTCTCTCAGTTTCTTCAATACTTGGCGTCGAGATGCTGCCGCGTCTCTTAATAGTAATATGAGTATTAATGGCGTGTTCGGATTATATGGAAAAATTTGGGGTTCGATCAAGATTTGGAGTGTATGATTCTCTCAAGATAGCGAGGAGCGTGGTTACATGAATATTGTCGAGCGAACTAGTGTGGTTGACTGATTTTTGTAAAGAGATGATTTGTTGCGAAATGGTGTGAAGATTCAACACAATCGTGTGATCCACATTATAATAAAAGTATATGACCACAAATAAAAATTTGTTACATTTGGCGCCCGACGTGGGGCACGAGTTTTGTTGATCGAGTCTTCACGCGTACCGCATGCTCAGATATAATAGAGCGCGAGTATCTATTCCTGCCGCAGAGCACGTAAATTTGATTTATAATCATTCATTGATAAACTCGATTGAAAAAATTAATTGAAAACTCATGGAACGTACTCCGCTGAAGAAGCAATCTGATGGTAGTTCTGTCGGTTCAAATAACTCTCGATTTAATTCGGTAAAAAATAACCGCATCAGACCAAAAGAAATACCACGATTAACACCGCGTAATTTAAATCAAGCTGATGATTTCGGTGATAACTTGCTTGATGAAGCACGAGGCGATGATCAAGCGTCCACTACGCCGAAAGTCCCCTTACTAGATAATTTCGAGCAATTTCATCAACATTTCAATTATTTTGGTTGAAACAAAAGGGAGAGAGCATTGCAGTCGAAAGAACCGAACTTGAGAGATTTAGAAGGAAGCTATCAAATGGACAATCGATGGCAGACTTGATAAAGCGATTGTGTGAGATCACGTAAAGACAGCAACGAGCCATCGAGCGCCTACAATTGAACGCGAATGGTGACCCTCCGAGGAACCAAAATGATGAAGGTATGTTTGGTGGGCTCATACGTGATTTTAACTCAAGGAGATTGAATATTGGCGTTCCAAAGTCCGGCAACAGGTCCGATATGAACCCGAAGGAAATTCCCTATAAAATCGAAAAATATGCCACGAATCTTCGGATAACGGCTCACTCAATTGAAGTTCCTCTTTCTTTTTCTAAACAATTTGTTTCACTTAATTCAGGTTTCCCCTTTTTTCAAATAATTTTTGTTTGAGAAAATCTGTTATGGACAGAACGAAACCCTTGCCCACTTTGGCTAATTAAATTGGGGCCCACACAGCAAAATTGATCCCGGGGACATTCCGAGATAGTCCCTCTCGTGTCCTGCTAAGATAGTACGTCTTATGAACGTCTATGGGAGGAACCAGTAAGATATTGTTCTACCCGAGATTAATATTGGATGTCTTGAGGATATCCTGTCACAACCGTAATTAAACGATCCCAGTGCACTCTCTTTTAGATGTATCTGGGAGGTACCGGTGGGACATTGTTCAACCGGAGATTAATATGGGATGTCTTGTGGATATCCTGCCGTCAGTGTGTGTAGACAATCGTACCGCACTGTCTTGTAGATGTCTGTGGGAGGTACTAGTAGGATATTGGTCTACTCGAGATTAATATAGGATGTCTTGAGGATATTCTGTTGCAACCGTGTTTAGACGATCCCAGCGTACTTTCTTAGAGACGCCGCTGAGAGGTACCGGTAGTATTCCGTTTTACCCAAGATTAATTTCATATATCTTGAGGATATCCTGTCACAACCGTAATTGGACGATCCCATCACACTTTCTTATAGACGTCTGTGAGAGATACTGGTAGGACATTGTTCTACCTGAGATTAATATAAGATGTCTTGAGGATATCCTGCCATCACCGTGTGTAGACGATCGTACCACACTGCCTTGTAGATGTCTGTAGGAGGTACTAGTAAGACATTCGTCTACTGGAGAACAATATAGGATGTCTTAAGGATATCCTGCCGTAACCGTGTGTATACGATCCCAGCGGGTTCTCTCAGAGATGTCTGTAGGAGGTCAGCCATTGCGTGGCGTCAGTTCCAGACTCGCCGCGAGATGGCAAACGCTCTCACATACGGATCATGCAAATAGAATGCTTATAAAGGAGTATTTGCTGTCTCCCTCTGTACTGTACCCATTTTATTGGAATTTAATTAATTAATAAAAATTAATTAACATTAAATCGAAATAAAAAGAATTATCCACTGCTGTGTTGGCAGTCCAATAGACGTCCTGAAGACATCCCAAAGATATCCCGGGATGGCAGTGGGACCATCCTATTGCGGTAATCACTGCGGACATTTCAGAGCACATGGGAATCCCATGGGACCATTCCATTACCATCACGGGACAATTGACGTGGTGTCCGAAAGACGTACTTGGGACGTATTAGTGCTGTGTCTGATCATTCTGGAATATCTTGGTGACGTCTTTAAGAAGTCTCGACAATATCTTATCGATATCTCCACTCTGCTGTGTTTGCAGTCCAAGAGACGTCCCGAAGACATCCCAGGATAGCAATGGGATGATCTCATTCCAGTAATCACTGTGGACAATTTCGGATACTTTAGAGCCCATGGGAATCCCACGGGACCATCCCATTACCATCACGGGATAATTGGCGTGATGTCTGAAATACGTACTTGGGACGTATTATTGTTGTGTGGGAGGTGTTTAAAAAAATGTTTAGATAAAAGCCCACTTAATTCAGGTCCTCCTTATCTTTAAAGAAAGAAAATATTTCGAAAAAGCTGGTTATAAACAGAACGAAACCCCTGCCCACTTTGTCTCAATGCTTGAAATTTTCTAAATAAAAAACAGTGTTTATGTGCTCTTTTCAGATTTCTAATTTTGGGTTGTAAGAAATTTGTGAATTAAATTATAATTTTCATTAACAAATTACTTTTAGCCCAAATTTGAAAATCTGAAAAAATCACAAAAACCCCGATTTTTATATTGAAAATTTCAAGCGTCGAGCCAAAATGGGCAGAGATTTCCTCCTCTTCGTAATAAGCTTTTTCGATTTTTTTTTAATGTAAGGAGGACCTGAATTGAGTGCGCCTTTCTCTAAATATTCTTTTAAACACCTTCAATTCCATTAAAAATCTTCGGATAACAGCCCACTTTCAGACAAAGGTATTGAGATTCCTTTTTATTTTTTCAGACAATATATTATTTTTTTAAAAATTGTTTTAAGCAGAACGAAACCCCCGCTAACTTTTTCTCAACGCTTGAAATTTTCAATAGAGAAAATGGGGTTTTCGTGATTTTTTTTAGATTTTAAAATTTGGGCTGAAAGTAAAAATCCGAAAAATACCCTTTTTCGTATCAAAAATTTGAAGCGTAAAGCGAAAGTGGGCAGGGATTTCCTCCAGTCTGTAATAAGCTTTATCGAAAAAAAAATTAACCATCATTACGTCAAATTGCTTAAAAAAAATCTACAAGATATCCTGAGTACTTTTCAGAGATAGTACAAAACCATGAAAAATTGCGAATGAAATCGGAGAGATGAAGAGTCAGACTCAGGTCGAATCCATGTGGAATCCTTCATATACAGTGCCAGCCAAAAGTTTGGAAACACTCGACCGAGTCCGCACCGCACGAACAGTTTTACTGCTCTATTAAAAATGAAAATATTTCAATTCATTAAGCGGCGTTTCAAAGAGGACATATTCAGCTTCATTTCGGTTTTAAAAAAAAGGATTTTTTTAAACCCAGTACGCTCTTTAAATTATGGTAATTTTTTGGCTTTTTTCGGCGTAGAAATTTTGGCGCATAGCCCATGAAAATTTTTTAAAGCTGTTTTTCGCGTTAAAAACTTGTGGGGGAATTATAAGCTTTAATTTTGATCTTTTAAAAGTTTCGTATGTTTTTATTTCGCAAAAATATTTTATTTTTCACAAAAAACGATTATATTCATAAAATGTAGCGTAACTCCAAGACTACTGTGTTTTCGTTAAATCACTTAGATGGTACAAAAATGCATATAATTATTCTGGATTTCATGAAATTTTTTCAGAATTTTCCTTTATAATTTTTTTTCAACAATTTGTCTTATCAACGACATATTTTTTTATCTTAAACATTGGGATCTCTTACTTCATCCACACGGCTTTTCTAAAGAAAAACCCCATCTACATGGCTTTTTTTTCAGAAAACCCGTATAGATGAGGTAAAAGACCTGATTATTTAAGATTAAAAAAATATCTCGTTGAAACGAAAAATTGAGATTTTTTTTTAAATTCTAACAAAATTTCAATTAATCCAAAACGATTGTATGCAATATTTTACTCTTTCCGTGATTTCACGAAAATCCAGTAACTTAGAGTAACGCTACATTATAAAAATATGGTCGTTTTTTGTGAAAAATTGAATATTTTAGCAAAAAAAAATCGCACGAAACTTTTTAACAAACGAAATTAAACATTATATCCCCCCCCCCCGAAAGTTTTTCACTTGAAAAACAGTTGAAAAAAAATTTAGTGGACTGTGCGCTAAAATTTAAACGCCATAAAAGAAGCCCAAAAACGACCATGTTTCAAACGGAGTACCGGGTTCAAAAAAAAAAGAAAATCTATTTTGAAAGAGCAAAACGAAGCTGAATATTTCTCCTTTAAAAAGCTGCTTCTTGAATTGAAATATTTTTATTTTTAAAATAGCAGTGAAACTTTTTGTGCGGCTCGGAAACGGGGCGAGTGTTTCCAAAACTTTTGACGGCAGTGTATATGGGGCATTCCATGCCAACTCGTCCTACGATCGGATTTTGGAACTCGGATTTAGATGATATTTGGTTATCTTGTTATGGTTATTGCAAAGGTATCCCTGAATTTTTCCACATTTTTTGATCCAGCGAATCATAAAAAAATACGATTTTTTTCCAATTTTGTTAATTTTTTTTTCAAATAGTCATAACTTCGTGAAAAATGCTCTGATTAAAATTTAATTTTTTTTCAAATTGTGCGTTTTTAAATGAATTTTCCGAAAATTTTATGTGAAAAATTATTCATAGCTAATTCGACTGATTTTTTTTCATTTTGAATCTAAAACACGATTATTCAATTTGTTTGGGTCCTTCGATTAAAAAAAAAATCTGAAAAATATGAGTTCCTAGAACACAAATTTTAAGCTTCGTGCGGTAATGGGAAAACGATAGATACTATTTTTTCTAGACTTTTCAAAATCATGGGTTTTTTAATTTTCTTTTCACTTTCAACAGTACGTATAGTATGCCGTATTATATATGAGTAAAAAAACAGGTATTTACAGTACAATTGTTATATTTTGAAGCTAAAAAACGATTTTTTAAATTATTTGGGATTTTTTCAGATACCAGACACGATGATAACAGTAGCGATGGTGCCGATGATGGCGATCATGGTGATGATTCTGATGTTACCAACACTGTAAATAATGACAATACAAACAGCGAAGATACAGAGTCTGATTTGGATGCAGAGGAAGACAATGTCGAAGATGAAGAACACGAAAATAACTGTCCATCATTTCCTGGAGCCCTCATCACTGTAGCGCAGAGTATTCTTTCGATACTGGTATTCGCACTACGGCATAAGATTACGGGAGCCTGCTTATCAGACCTACTATCTCTGCTGTCACTGCATTTTCCACCACCTCATCGCTGCTGCAAAACGCTTTACCGACTCAAAAGAAATTTCGCGAACGTCAATTCTCTGATAATTCGACATTTTTACTGCACGGTATGTTTTTCGAAATTATTAGCAGTTAATTCTCGGTGCAATAGATGTGCGGATAATACTGTTAGTACCAGCTATTTTCTCGAAATCCGGATCATTGGTCAGACAAGGAAGTTATTTAAATGTGCAGGCTTTTATAAACATCTTGACCAACGGTTCACTCGACAGAAAAAAATGACGAAAATTTAGAGGACATTTACGATGGTGAAATTTATAAAAAATTATCAGACAACGGCTTTCTGCGAAATCCATCGAATATTTCACTTACCTGGAACACCGATGGAGTAGTTCTGTTTAAATCATCGAAGTGTAATATTTGGCCTTTTTATTTTGTTATTAATGAATTGTCTTATAATCAGAGAATGAAGCGCGAAAACCTTATCCTGGCTGGTATTTGGTTTGGGGATAAAAAGCCAGAAGCAAATTTATTCATGGAACCATTTAGAGCATTGCTTAAAAGGTTATATAGAGGACTTGACTGTAAGGTACCTGATTCAGAAAATGCCGTGCGAGTTAGAGGAATAGTTATGTGCGGGATAGGCGATTCACCCGCAAAGGCTTTGTTTCTCAATATAAAACAGTATAATGGAACTTTCAGATGTCCTAAATATAAAATCGAAACAGCAAAACATGATAACATTCAGGTAAATGAGTATTCGGACTCTTTAGATTTGAGAACGACCAGTGAGTGTATTGACAATGCAATACAAGCATTTGAAAGACGAGAGCCAGCCAAGGGGTCGAAAGGACCGACACTGATTAGACAAATTTGCTATGACTACATTGCCACGACTTCTATCGATGTTATGCATTGTGTCTATTTGGGAATTGCAAAAAGAATTCTGTCATTGTTATTTGATGGGGCATATGTCAGTTTTGAATTTTCGTTGCACCGTTTCCGAGATCTCGTAGGTAGTAGAATCTTGGTAGCCCCTCCAGCTTTCATTAAGAGAACCCTTCGAGGCATTTCCGATTTGGCTTACTGGAAAGCATCAGAATACAAAATATAGCTTCTTTATTATTCGCTTACCATCTTCAAAGACATGATGCAACGAACATACTAGAACCATCACAAGCTTCTCGCTTTTGCAATAACAACCTTGAACCAAGCCAGCATCTCAATTGAGATGATAGATAATGCATCGCGTGCTTTAAACGAATACGTGAAAAGATTTAAAAGTTTACATGGACTTCAATATATGACTTCCAACGTACATCTATTGTTACACCTGCCGGACGTTGTAAAAAAATTAGGGCCGCTGAGGGTAACATCCTGCTTCCCCTTTGAAGATGCAAATGGCATGCTCAAAAGTCTCGTACATGGTACACGGTATGCTCCACTTCAAATATGTTCGTCCATATCTATCTTCATGAATTTTACTGAGCTGAAATCACAATATTTAATCCCTCACAGCGATCTCGAAACTTTTTCCAATAATCTTTCAAAATCTAGCAAGTGACGAAGAAAAGTTACCCCCGTCGCGGACGCATTGCTTATCGTTGGAAAATTAACAAAAATAGGTCACCCCACAGTTGTTATTCAAAACGCTTTAACTCGTAGCGGGATACCCAACAGACACATAATGCATAGTTTCACTAGGTTATTAAAAGACGGTGCATTTCATAATTCAGAAAGCTTTATGCGTCAAAGAAAATATAATTCATCCTTTGTAAAGTTTGATTTCCACGGTATACATCCCATAGGTATTGTCCATGCCTTTGTAAAGATATCCGACTGTATACGTAACAGTATATGTGGAAATTGCAATAACGACTCCGAATATCTTGCGATTATAGTTCCATTAGACGCCACCAAAACGTTTAGTGGTTCCGTTATAAACACCCAAATAAATTCGATTTTCTTCTGTCATCGGCTCGTCGATGATGTTCACCAACATCTGAGAATTTTTGCAAATCAGGGCCGCCATATTGAATTTTTAAAAATTGTTTTCATTTACTTGGAAAAAAAAATTATTTTAACTAATTTTTTTTGAACGTTTTAATTTTTTGTTTTATATTTCAGTTTCATAAAAGCAAACAAACTTTTACAAAAGTTGCACTATTTTTCATCATTTTTTTATCAAATAGAACCCTCATTTTGAATTCTACAAATTTCCCTACAGATTCGATTGAGATATTCGAATTCGCGAAACTGTGAAAAAAAAACTAAGAAATTGACTTTCACGAATATCCCAGTTTTCTGAAATTTTGGATGCCATATTAAATCGTCTATATTTTTAATTCGTAATTTATTAACTACTTTCATTTTTAACTGTATATATATAATATTCAAATGTGACTCGTTTTCCCTGGCATGTCACTACTGATATATCATATAAGTGAAGAAAATTCATAAGTACTCGGTAGCGTAATAGGTAGCGTGTTAGGTTGTTAGGTAGGATAGATAGGCAGGTCGCAGGTTCAAATCCCACTGGAGACAGAAGAAATTGAAATACAGTACGACCCTTCAACAGGGCCGCAAAAGCCCCCAAGGGGAAGAGTTTTTCGTCATATATCGCATACCCCCACCAGGCGCGCGCTCCGCGCTCTCAGACTCTCTCCGTCTCTCTCTCTCTTTTTCGCATGCGATCATCACAATAGGGCCGCCTCCAACGCGAGTCTACGTGTTCAGACTTGAGGCCTCGACCTACCGCATATATAGATATACTACATGCAAAAAGAACTATTCATGTCAATGTTTAGCTCTCTATCTTAAACTATACCGAAGTTATTGATTTGTGAAAAAATATTCTTAAAATAATCATAGCTTCTGCAATAACCAAGATATTCTAATTTGTTAAGAGGTCATTATTTTTTGTTTTTCAATGTACTTTTTGAAAAAAATATCGAAAATTAAGAACAAAAAATGTTTAACGTTTTTTTAGCTGTTTTAACTTAAATTAAGGTAAAAAATTGGATTTTCTTGTAGTGCGACATCTTCTATTTTTTTCAAAAAAAAATAAAATACAATTCTACATCAAAAGACAAAATTTTTGAGATTTTACCGAAATTGGGATTCAAATAACTTCTCATAAAAAAAAAAAAATCGATTTTTTTTCGTAATTTTGATATTTTTTTCCTCCATGACTACAATAATTGATTTCAATTATGTTAAAATTAATCATTTTATTTTGCACACATGTTTTCTTAGTAAATTATGATAATTAACATTAAGAATTACTATTCATATGTAATAAAATTGAATAAAGTGCAAAACGTACTTGAATTGTGATTCTTAATGTTAATTATTATAATTTACAGAGGAAATATGTGAGAGAACTTGAAGTATTTATTTTAACATCATTGAAATCAACTATTGTCGTCATGGAGGACAAAAATATCAAAACTACGAGAAAAAAAATCGAAATTTTTTTTTTTAATGAGAAATTATTTGAATCCCCTCTTCGGTCAAATCTTAAAATTTTTTTCTTTTTACGGAGAATTTTTTTTTTTTTTTATCGAAGGTGTCGCCCTCAAAGAAAATCCAATTTTTTAGCTTAATTTAAGTTAAAACAGCTAAAAAAACATTTAAATTTTTTTTTTCTTAATTTTCGATATTTTTTTAAAAAAGTACATTAAAAACAAAAAACAATGACCTCTTAACCAATTGGAATATCTTGGTTATTTTAGAAGCTATGATTATTTTGATAATCCTTTTTCAAAAATCTATAACTTCGGTATGGTTTGAGATAGACAGCTAAAAATTGATATAAATACTTTTTTTTGCATGTATAATAACATATTAAAAAATTTTAAAAATCGAAGGGGTCACCGATGAAACGTCGTTGAATTGATAAGGAATGGCACATATACATGGCAATAAAATTCTTATATGTAATTGACGCGAAAAATTGGTGCGTTCCATTAATAAAAAGTATTGGTGCTGTATAGCAAAATTTTTTGTAGTATAAGAAGAATGATTGAAAACGATAATGCTCATTACAATGTTCATCTCATTTCACCCTTGTAAGATCTCCTAGGCTGGGCGGCCCTATCCAGGGGTTCGCATGCGAAAAACTCGAGCTCCGAGTTTAAGTCGGAGTGGGGGAAGCGCTCGATCGAGAAACTAGGGGAAGCGGCCCTATTGCGTGAGGCCCTATTGAAGGGTCGTACTGTATAATGAAATTGGGTGATTTTTTAATTTTTTTTTTTATGTAATCGGTTCAGACGCTATGTAAATGAAAAAATATATATAATATAAAATTTTGCAAGCAATAGAAATTAAAAAAAAAACCGTATGAAAATAACAATAATACCTTACATCCCAACGGTCATATGAGCTTCATATGAGCGCAATTAATTTCACCACGGTATGACGTCAGTATGATCTTCATACGAGCACCACAATTTCGTCACGCCGTGACTGCCATATGAGCCCCATATGATATGTTATTGTCAATCATCATATGATGCAAGTATGACTTCCAGGTGAGCACTCATAAGTGACACACGGCTGTGAGTGTTCCTATGCGTCATAGATGTATGCAATATGATGCCAATATGAGCTAGCTTTGTCTATCTGGGTTTGGACTTCCAAAAGATGCGAGGCTTGTCACAACATGCTGTCATTTTGCAGTGATTTTGCAGCCTTCATATTGCGCTCATCGAATGTATAACTGAGAAACACGCATAACGGCATCATATTGTATGCACGGCATGTATACTTTCAATGCTAACCTAGTGAATACACAAAAAAAATCATTGAATGGCTTTCATATGATATCCATCTGCAAATATTCATTGCAGAATGTAATTTTGCCAGCTTATGAGTTCATCTTGTAGTCAACGGATGATGCATTTGTAAACGACATGATGAGATCGAAATGTTTTGTCAATTCATCATACTAAATGAACTCATGGGCATACATCACAACATGTAGCCAATATACTGGAAAATTTTCTTTATCAAATGTATACACGGCGTGATGATCATGGCTATCTATCTGGGTAAGCATATAAATGAATTTTTTGTCACATTGTTATGTAACGTGCATGCGTTGACATTAATAGAATATAATGAATGTTTAGAAATAAAAGTCTGTTCACGAGTTAACGTCGCCATGATGACGATGACGTTGACAACGCCTATAGTTAAATAATCTGATGTAAAATTAACATTTATCATTATGACGGAAGTTCCTAAATATAAATTAACGTAATATAAATTATTTGCATTCACTTACCTGTATACTTACCGATGTACGCATTTATTTATTACCTGAAATATTGTGTTCAATAAATAAAATAAAAAGTTATTTCCTACAAGGTCAACAAGAAGAAGAAAAGCACGCTGATATATCAAGACTTGAGGTATGTTTGCATTCGAAGTATGTATAATAAGCTGCATAATATCCACCTCACTAAAGATGACGGACCGACGGTTATTGGGGACTTTTCAGTTTCGATTACCGTAGACGTTTTTTTAGGACAGCAGCTCGCAGGGTCTACAGAATCTGTGTACCACCGTAAGTCGGGCCACGTTGTCCTTGGCATTAAAAAAACGGTACTCATGGTAATTGAAACTGATAATCTTGTACCGGATCTGAGAAAGAGTTAAAGTCACGATTATGAGTATGTCGGATTTTTTAATAAGCTAATAACAAATTATTTATGTAAATCTTAGAAGATCTATGTACACTACGTCCACAAAGATCCTTAAAGATCTAGATAGACGAGATCGATTTCGAGTCGTCCATCTAGATCCATCCAGGTCTACGTACGTCTGACAACGTAAATATTTCAAGTCGCCTGCGTATATCTTAATAGATCTACGTGGATGTGTAAACGCTATGACATCATTTTCAACTTCATCTACTCAAAGGTCTATCGCCGCCTATCCATATCGGCGTAGATCTGGGCGTAGTAAAATTGAATTTGGTGGAATATTTACGAAGTAGTCTGTGTAGATCTTGATAGATCTACTTATAGTCAGCAAATTCAACTTTTTTGCCAAATCTATCTATCTATGACAATCTATGTTGATGTGAGTGGCTTGCAGCTAAATTATTTTCGCAATCGTCGAGTCTATATGCAAGACAATAATCGTCCCAGATGGTTGACTCGGCGTAGACGTCCTCTCGTAGATTTATATCGCGTTCACATGGACAACTTTTTTTTACATAGGTAGTAATGTGCAATTGAAGTGACGCACTCAGGTTTTTGGGTCCACCGCCTTCAATTCGCTCATGACAAAAAATTGCGAAACAGTTTTTTACGCAAAATTTCCACCGTAGCTGAAAGGCGTTAGAATCAATTCAATAGGACAATAATTAAAAAACTAGCGGCGATTTTTTTAATTTGGTGTGCTCGACAAAAATGGAATCATTTCCATTTTTGCTCGGTATTTTTAATGCGAGCTCAAAAATCGGCCTAGTAAGAACATAGTTGGCAAGTTTTACAACACCCATCCTTTTAAACTCCGGCTGCCTTGCGGGAGTCCTTTAAATTTGCCCAATTCTTTTTTGGTAAAAATATCATCCTCCTTCAACAGATCAATATATATAGCAAAGCAGTGACTTTTTCTGCAGGTCAGATTTGTGAAATGAAAAAAAGAACATTTCGATTCTCGATGAAAACGAGGGCTGAGTTTCTTTCTCAATCAATCGATTGAGGAAAAAAAATCGCTTGAATTGCTCTTACTCGAGAGTTATCAAATCCAAATCGACGGCCAAAAGTCTAAAAATTGAGTATCGATTTTGGGGATCTGCAGTGGTGGGTTAGATGTAGTAATAGTCCAAGGGTCGAGTTCCAGACTTGAGAGGGAACGATCCTTTATACCTGCCATTGTGTCGCAGTTCAAAAGTGCCCTTCACCCGAACCAGATGCGTCGCGCTCTGTGCCTAATTTTCAGCGCGCTCTTGAAAACGTTGCCAGTTGCAGAAAAATGAACCGATTGAAGATTTTCAAAATAGATTCGAAAGGGGAAAAGAAGTAGAATATCATCATGTAATAAAAAATTTGGAATAAGGATGTATGTGATATCAGTTGACGAATGATTTTTACGAAAATTAACGTAGAATTGCTACTGAAAATTGTAAACACGTAGAGAAAAGTTGAATTGTAAAGCGTTATAAAGCGGCCGGACTTATAAGCGTTATAAGCGGCCGGCTGTAGATTATTCTATCACTTAATAGAATCAGCAAAAAAAAATTGCGCATTTTTGCGCAACCGCTATTGGTGCAAGGTTTCGTAAAAAAAATGCATTTTTCTCGATTTCGAACAATTAAAACACAAAATATGGAGAAATGATTCAGATAAGAGTTGTATGGTTTCAAATTATCTCTTCAAGGGTGTATTACCGTTGTGGGCCCAGTGCCTCAAGTCAGCCCAGTGAGGCCCAAATAGATTTTTTTATCATTACCCTCAGTTTTTATACCAGATTTAGATTTCACGCTTCACACTGAGAAAAAAAATGTTTGAATTAACAAAATCTGCAGTCAAATACGTTCAACTAGATATTCATCTGTTCTAACTAAATAATTCGTTTTTTGAACAATTCTGCGCTTCGGTTGACTAAAATATTATTCAGGCAAAAAAATGTTGGATTGTACTAACTAAATATCTAGTTGAACGTATTTGACTGCAAATTTTGTTCATTCAAACAATTTTTTTTCTCAGTGTAAAATTTAAATATTTTGTATCAAGTTACTTTCTGCTTGGTCCCTTCTATAAGGTCCCAAAACCTGAGCGAAAAATAACCTCTGAAAAAAATGTATATTTTGAAGCGTCTAATCGAAATCGATGATAAAAAATAAGGATTTCAAAAAAAAAAATTCAAAAATGGTTTTCATATCATTGTAAATTTAATTTTTTCAATGTTTTTAATTTTTGAATTAAATTAAAAAAAAAAAATTATTTTGTTAATTAAAAATTTTTTTTTTTCAAAATGGTTTTCATAGCATTTCACAATATTATAGTCATCTATAATATTGTGGAAGGAATAATAGTGAGTAAGGCTGAATAAGTAATTACTTATTCATATGTAGTATACCTTAACATTTTAGAATCAGCCAACGATGATGCTGCAGCACCTGGATTAACTAGGAAAGATATTTTCGGACTCATGAAAGATAATTTTAATCGTGGTGCAGCTTCAGCATATCGTGAAATTGAAAAGTTCATGTCAGAGAAACTACAACGACCTTTTACTCTGTCGAATAACGCAAAACTTGCAATGCGCGCATTATTGTCCCAGTTTAATGAAAAGTGGAAGCAAGCTTCGAGGCACGAGGACAGATTTTTCGACACATTTTCCACATGGCTCAGTGTGTTTGTTTCCCTGGAAAAAATCCAAAAAGCTTCAACACAGTCCATCAGCATGGGTCGGCCTTCTTTAGGATTTGCTGAAGCTAGTGTGCGCACCAAACAGAGGAAAACTGAAGATTTGCGTGCAACTACAAGTACCGAAGAACTGTCTTATGCGGCTCAAATGAGCCTTCGAGCAGCTGGTAGATTTGATGTCGCAAAAGTTGTTCAAGATGTGACCCTGGGAAGCCCATCAAAAGCTCGAAAGTAAAGAAAACCTTTGGAATCGATCTAAAAAATTCGTTATACTCCTGAAACAGCCTTATCGCTTTTAGTTGAACTTAATGTGTCAAAATCTGGCTATCAGAAACTTCGGAATTCAACCAAAGAACAGGGCTGTAAGTTAGTTCCGTCGTATAATGTAATACATCAAGCGAAGCTTCGATGTTATCCACTGAAATCAGACATTTGTTACATCCCGACATGTTTGTTATTATATTTTTCCTATTTTATTTTTCCGATCATTAATGATCATCATTTTTGATATTTGATTATGGTATTCATTGTCATGAATTGACTCATAATTTCGCTCTCGTGACTCGCTCTCACGAAAATACGAAACGTGTTTTCCGGTGCATCGATAAAAATGCAGTCGCGAGCACGGCAGACCAGGGCTCCACGCACGAAACAGCCGAATCAGGGATTTTTGCACGTGGGCCTGTTATCAGAATCCTGCAGAGAACCCCCCAGAAACCCTCCTTTTGCTCAGGAGAGGGAGAATAGTCTCGAATTAGTTAATGAATTCATTTCTCAAATTAGTCTTGGACGAAACTAAAAAGGGTTAACACCCAAAAGCTCGAGGCTCCGGGTGTCTCTTCTTCCTCCCTACACCGTGTGTAAATCTTGTCCGCGTGTACTCGGGACCAAGTGTCACAACGTGGGTATTTGTGTCGGGAGCACTCGTGAAAAATTATATTATTATTCGAACTGCTTTTGGCTGGTCTATACTGGATATTGTGCATGATTATTCAAAATGTTTGTGACTGTGAAACAACGTGATTGTGACTGGATACAAATATTGACGTGCGAGGCTGACTCGAGCAAATCGGACAACCCGTCTTAGGAAATATAAAGAGTTTTCATCAAGGGTGAGCGAATCCGTGAGTGCATGTGTGTGTGTATGTATTAGGTTAGCGAAATAGTTTAATCGCGGGCGGAATAATTCATATATGTATTGGTTCCATATTTCCATTTCTTTTAATTAATTGCTACGACTCATCAACTAGGAGTATTTTAACCTTATTCGATTATTTATATTTTATTCGAAAAAACCAATTAAAACGATCACCAATCTCGCGACGAGAACGGGCTCAAATATTAAAATACGGTAAGTGAGAGGGAGAAAAATTGCCCCTCGTTACGTTCGTACGTAACACATTAGCGTTACGGAATGTAGTGCTGAAGTGAAACTGCAGTCTTTGCTGGATCACACAATTCAGAGAATCTTCTTGATTCAAGACGAAGTTATTAAAAGCTTATGTAAAGAAACTGTTCGCAACTTGCATTCAATTTGTAAGTGGGGTCGCGATGGCACTTCTGGCCAAAATGCAAATGAACAAACATTTACCGATAATGACGGAAGTAAGTCTGATGCTAACATATTCTTCACATCGCTTGTTCCATTGAAGTTGATATCAGTTGATAAAAAAACAAAAAATACTCTTGTTAGATGGAAACATCACAGGCCATCGTCTACCCGTTTTTTCAGCCAATTAGAATTCAATTTTTGCACGAAAATACTGAAGCCACGGTGAGCGAAATGGAGTTTATTAAACAGCAGGAAAGTAAGCTCGTCTCTAACGAGAGCGGTCATGAGATTGATATACATTGTTAAAAAAATCTGTATTAAAATTAATATACATGTGTAGGAAGTTTTTTTGCGAATACGGTGTATGAAATTTCAATTTCAGTATTGAAAATTCATGGACCCGAATTTGAAGAATAAAAGTATGCAGTTGAATTTTAAAATACTGATGTATTTGAAAAAACATATACATGCCATTGAAATTTCAATTTCAGGTATATCATTGTTCAAAAAATGTGTATTAAAATTAATATACGCGTTTATTTTAAAATCACAATACATGTCTAAATTTTCATATTCATTTCATGAAAATTACGTTACCGTAGCTGAATTAATTGTTGTTAAACATGTTATAAAAAATATATAGCCCTTGCAAAATAATTTAATATTCATAGTTTACCGACCCCAAAAGATTTACAGAAAAAAAAAACAAAAATCTTCACGAACAGCCCGATCTATTTTCTCTCTGAAACCGGGAATCGAATCCTCAACCCTGCCTACCATCCTACCTATCTACCTAACACGCTACCTATTACGCTATCGACTACTTGTGAAGTCCCTCTACTTGTATGATATATGAATGCTGGAGTGCCGAAATAATATAATAGTACATGCTTTTGAATGAGCAATAAACCATAAAAGTTGGTTTTTGATTTGCGAATTCGAATCCCCTGACCCCCTCATAAGTTATGTGAACTTTATTCCAGAATACGTAAACCCTCATAACTTAAGTGATCCCTCAGAACTCACGTTACCCCTCATAACTTAATTTCGCGATCCCTGACCCCTCGTAGATTATGTAAAGTCACAAAACAATTCTATGGTCCCTGACCCCTCATAACTTAATTTCGGGGCTTCTGACCTCTCATAAGTTATGAAGACCTTCAAAACTGGTTTAAATAAAACCGTGACCTCTTATAACTTAATTTCGGGGCTCATAACACCTTATAAGTTATGTCGGCTCTCAAAACTTTATTTCAGAATACGTGATCTCTCATAAATAAAGTGCACCTTCATAATTCAATTTCAGAGCCCCTGACCCCTCATAAGTTATGTAAGCCCTCAAAACATGTCTGAACAAAACCGTGGCCTCTCGTAAGTTAAGCGTCCTCTCATAACTTAATTTCGGGACCCCTGACCCCTCATAAGTTATGTGAACTCTCGAAACTTTATTCCAAAATACCTGACCCTCATAACTTGAGTGATCAGTCATAACTTAAGTTACCCCTCATTACTTAATTTTGTGACCCCTGACCCCCCGTAGATTTTGCAAAGTCGCAAAATTAATTCCGGGATTCCTGACCCCGCATAAGTTAAGTAACTTTTCATAACTTCATTTCAGGACCCTTGACTCTTCACAAGTTATGTGAACTCTCGAAACTGTTTTTCAGTACACCTGATCCCTCATAACCTAAGTAAATACTCACAACTTGAGTAATCCCGTAAAACTTAATTTCTGACCCCTCGTAGGTTATGTGAAGCCGCAAAATTAAATTCCTCGATTACTGACCCCTCATAAGTTAAGTGACCCCTCATAACTTAATTTCAGAGCCCCTGATCCTTCATTCGTTATGTGAATCCTTAAAACTGTTTGAAAAAAACCGTGACGCTTTCATGACGCTTTATATTAAATTTGAAGACATTTTCCACCGTGACTGATTGTAATTTTAAGACATAAGTGTATTAATTTTCAATAATGTATCTTAAAATTGCGAAAAAGTATATAAAAACCATTTTCATATACGGGGATATTAATTTTCAATGTTCACTCTTTTAATTTTAATATACAAATATTCAATTTAAGACAAAATTGTTGATTTTCCTACACTATGTAGATTAAATTTCAAATAGTATATTGAAATGAATATCTCTTCTGAAATTTACTATACATGTATATTTAATTTCAAACAGCATATTGAAATTTCAAATAATATATTGAAATTTCAAATAGTATATTGCAATTAATATATCGGCTTTAAATTTACTATACATGTGTATGAATTTGCGTTTCATATTCCGTGTTTGTGAATTTTCGTGACAGATGTATCGTAAAAATGTTTGAAATTTCATATCTTTTCTACAGTGTAATCAGATTTCAAGATTATGCCCTGCAAACTGCTCGCGACTACGTGAAGTTGTATCTGTGGTTTTATGTGCCGACTTCAATGCATAGAATTTTGATTCATGGCGCAACGATTATAAAGTCTGCAATATTATCAATTGGACAAATGTCCAAAGACGCCCAAGAGTGTACCAATAAATACATAAAAAAAATAGGCCAGATTTTTCACGAAAATTTTCCCGAACAAAAACCATGGAAGACGTTTTTTCACGCCTACTATTAACGTTGTTACCAGAGGCAATCCAGTTATTAACTGAGCCAAGCGTCTCAACGAATGCAGGGAGCTCGGGCAATGCGTCGTGAGTTGAATTCACTGCTGTGAATCAGATAGTTCTGGTGACGATGAATAAAATTGTATGTAATCCAATGTATCACGATAACTGACCAGTTATTCGGAATGTCGAATTTTTTCCGTCAGTTACTTGTTTTCTTAAGCGAATACATATTTATCAAGAAATATAATGCTAAATCTACACTTTGTATACGTTATTTTAATTTCAATACTTTGTATAATCCTAATTTTAAGGTAAACCTTTGCAATGTGTCATAAATATAACGCTTTTTCTACACAAGTCGTACATATTGAATTCGCCATTTTGGATTCCCAAATTTTGATTTCAGATTAGTAATTAGCAACCCCGAAAACCCCCGAGTACAGACTTTCACATCGATTCGATTCAATTTTCTTGAAATTTTTTGCCGTACTGGATCCGCCATTTTGTTCGTCGAAATTTCGGCTTCAGATTCGTAATCAGCAACTCCAAAAACTCTCGGGTACAGATTTTTACCTCGATTCAATTCGTTTTTAATTTTTTTTCGCCATACTGGATCCGCCATTTTGTTTTTCGAAATTTTGACTCCAGATTAATAATCAGCAACCCCAAAAACTCCCAAGTACAAACTTTCACCTCGATTGAATTAGATTTAGGCACTCACTCTATATGTAAGGAGTGACTATTAGTATTGCCTTCCAAAAACCTATCTCTTATAAAAAATAACCATACAAACTTTATCCCAACATATGTTGGCATATTATAGAAAAACAAAAAATTTTGGATTTTTCGTCACCTGAGCCGTCCGTCTGCACTCATAACTCAGCAACCCATTGACGGATCGGGTTCAAATTCATAGCACAGTTTTGTTTTACTGTAACCTCAAAACCTTTTTTGACTCAATCCATTCAGAGAATGTGAATATAAAATTTCCCAAAAAAACAGCCATTTTTGAACGAAAAAGCCATTTTTGTGTCCGTCCAGAGTCAGATCTTCGCAAAATGTGAGGATCATAAAGAAGTGTCCTGTAAAGTTTGAGACTTGACAGTTCTTTGAACCATTTCATTTTAACGAAAATAACTTTTTTTTCAGTTTTTCACACATTGCACGAAGATGCGTGAACGAATTTTTTCAATTTTCACCGTGTACTTTTATTTTAATACATTTCAACTATTTCAAGAGTTTAAAATGATTTAAACAATTTTAACATCGAATTTTTAATATTTTTGTTATATTCATTTGTAACTTTTTAACGTTTTCGTCAAACGTTAAAAAGTTTGGCGAAAAAAAACACTGATTGGGCAAAAATCTTAGACATTTCTTACTATTCGATAAAATGTTATTTTTCTTTAATATATAATGATTGATAATTAGTACACTTCTATGTATTTAATTTTTTTTCAAATATTATTATTACTTTTATGCAAAGAAAAAAATTATATAAAACATAACCTTATGTTCCTGAAATACACAATTTTCTTAATGAAAAAAAAAACATCCCCACACAATACGACACGCTACACTCGATCGAATTGCACAAATTGTCACTTTAAAAAATCATATGTCATATTTTTCAACATTATAATTTAAGTAAAAACTAAAACGGCCGTGATTACGATGACAGATAAAAATCATCAATAAACGAAAGCAAATGTTAGCTGCATTATCTTGAATGCTTAAGCCCGAGACACAATGACAAGAATAAGAAATAAGGAGTAAGAATCAGCCAATCGCCGCGCACTTTAGAGAAACTACGCCAATCGGATGGCTGATTTTATTCCTTATTTCTTATTTTTGTCATTATGTCTCCAGCTTTATTTACACGCGTACAGCACGTATAGGGGGAATTCTGAAACGGGCGGACTGCGCTTAAGCGCTGCATAATCTGGCGTACCCATTGGTCAAAATGAATTTCGGGCGTGGCATTGTGGCTTCGCGCGACAATGTTGCGTCGCGTGGAGCGCGGGGGGGGGGGGGGGTTTGGGGCGGAGCCCTCCAACGAGTACGCGAAGCGTACTTGTTCATCTATTTTTTTGCCGTACCAGATCCGCCATTTTGTTTTTCGAAAATTTGACTCCAGATTCGTAATCAGCAACCCCAAAAATCTCCAAGTACAAACTTTCACCTGGATTAAATTAGTTTTTCATCAATTTTTTTGCCATACTGGACCCGTCATTTTGTTTTTCGAAATTTTCACTCCAGATTCGTAATCAGCGACCATACCATTATCAATGAATTATCAATTGGATTAGAGCACGGTGGAGCTGGCCGAATGTAAATAAGGATAACTCGTTAATGACGAATCCGATCAGGAGTTTCTTCCGTGAAGAGGTGTAATAGAACACCCTTCGAAAGTGTGCAATAGAATTTTGGAGATAGATATGCTGAAAATAAGTTAAAAACTTGATTTTCCGCTTGTTTCTGCCCTTCTTTTTTATTTTCAATGGATTAATCAAGTAAAGCCGCGGAATCCACTCATGAAACATTTACCATCGAAAAGGTGACGTTTACACGAAAAAAAGCACCCCTTGTTGTTATCGATAGGACCCTTGACAAGGGAGAAATCAATGGCGGAACACCTGGGCACAGTAATCTGACGCAGCGATAGCGCGTGCTGTCTAGCATGAAAATTTGAGCCTATGATACTGCAAATACCGAGCATCGATAACACAGGCAAGGGACAAACCGCTGCACAGTGGGACGGAAACCAAAATCGACGGCCAAAAGTCTGATAAGTTTTCAATTCGTGTGAAAGTTTGTACTCGGAGGTTTTCGGGGTCGCTGATTACGAATCTGAAGTGAAAATTTCGAAAAACAAAATGGCGGATCGTGTACGGCAAAAAATTTAGTGAAAAACGAATTAAATCGAGGTGAAAGTCTGTACTCGAGTACAGACTTGTACTCCGAAGAGAACGATTCTCTCTTGTCTTAAAATCAAGAGACGAGACAAGAGAATGATTCTCCCTTGTCTTATCTGAAACAAGACAATACGAGAAAGATATTGCAAGAATGTCGAGAATCTTGACGTATTGGCAAGATAAATCCTGCAACTTACTGATCACACCCACAAATAATAGAACAGACATAAAAATTGAAATTCATGTGGGACACAACGAAAATAAACTATTTATTTTTAAAAAGTTCAGTTTACATAAATTGTTCATATCATAATAATCTTTGGTCAATTTTTGTTCAATAATAAGCAATACTTGAATGAGATTACGTGTATCGTAGAATTATTGCATTTTAGCTTTTATCGTGGTCGACAAGGAACCCTGGAACCACGACTTCAAGCAGAGAAGATATTCCTTATTTTTATCGCTTATTCTATTCCTATGTTTGCGAATTATCAGCCTGGCTTTCGAAAATAAACGCTCGAATGGAGTACTGGAGGCAGGGATTGAAAGCAAATCCCGGGCTATCCTGGACAACCTTGAAAATGATCTATGATTTTGACTGGACCGATCGAAAATATTGACTTTTAATTTAAAAGTTTCGAATCAATTCTATCCATGCGAAGGTAATTATCGAGTTCAAGTTGCCATTTTAAACAGTTTGTTTTGCCGAACCGTATGACGCATTTATGGATTTGGTATAATCATTGTCGGAGTTATTCTCAGACTCGATCGGAAGACTTTGATCGGTTTCATAGATTCTTTCAGAAAATTTTGTTGCAAAAATACGTTTGAATTCATCGTAGGATTTTTTTAAAAATCTTTGCCCTAAGGAGTTTTATCGAACGTCACCAACTTATGACGAGGATCTAGTCTAAGAACTGTGAACCAGCTAGGCTAAAAAAATATATACATGGCATTCTACAAACTTGAAGCTCAGGCGGGAGGCGTACTTAGCCTTGGTGTATTATATTGTGATCGTTTCCGTCGTAAAAAATCAAGACAAAACGAAATACATTGTTCCGTATTACAAAATGTATTAAATTTTGTTCCATTAAATCGAGATAACACGAGACAAGACATGATATCTTAGAGCGAGACGAAAAAATTCGAGACGAGAGACAATATTTCTCTTGCCGATCGAGACAAGACGGACGACAAGAGGAGAACAATTTTTGTCTCGTCTTGTCTTGCGGCAACACTATTACCAATGTAATTAGTATCGGAATTTTCACTAATTACGAATTACAAATGTAATTAGTATCGAAATTTTCGATAATTACAGAGTAGTGGCTAGCACGCTAAATCGAAAGGTCCGAGGTTCGATTTCCTGTGCCGTAGTCTCGTCGAGAAATAAAATTATGGGCGTGACAAGCTCCAGATATATATATGTGGCATATACAAGTACTCACATGTATATAGCTGACGAAACTCAGAGCCAGCTGTAGTGACACCGGTTTTCCGCAGTTTCCCTGTGCCTATGGAATTTAATTTCATAGCAAATGTGCTATAGAGCGGGAAGTTAGATGCGGCCGCATTGGGATCTGGTTACTGACCCGGACCAGGTCCTCAGGAGGGACTGGCTACTGACCCGGGCCGACCCTGTAATATACTGACGTCTCCACATGGGGGGGAAATGCTTAAGAAAAAAGTATCGAAATTTTGACTAATTACATTTATAATTAGTATCGACATTTTCACTGATTACCAAAAAAACTGTAATTCGTATGGACATTTTTTTCAATTCTAAATTACATATGTAGTTTTTTTTCATTAGTCTTTTTTCAAATTACAGTTTCAAAATTTATTTGGTATCGAAATTGTTTTGATTTGTCGATCAAAATCGTACTTACAACGAACGTGTTTCCGGTGACGTCCTTCGATGTTGATTAAATTTAAATCTGTTATTCTACAGACAAAATCTGAGAGACACGTTTTTTTATCGGCGAAAAAACGTTTCTAGAGGTTGAAATTACCCCTTAAAGCTGGGGCCTCCGAGAGGTACTTTTCAGGTTTCACCTATTTCTACTTAACATATCGAATGCACCCCAATGGATAATTACCTTGATGATAAATGATGACAAATTATTCATTTGAGTGCATTTTATTATCTTAAGTGGAAATAGATGAAACCCGAGAAGTACCCTGCGGAGGTCCCAATTTTAGGGGGTATTTCAACCCCTAAAAAGTTTTTCCGCCGATAAAAAAAAGTCTCTTAGATTTTGATGTAGAATAATATATTTAAATTTAATCAAAACCTAAAGACGTGACCGGAAAGACGTTCTTTGTAAGTACGATTTCGATTTACAATTAAAAACAATTGCGATATCAAATCAACTTTCAAACTGTTATTTGAAAAAAGACTCATGAAAGAAAACTACATATGTATTTTGGAATTAAAAAAAAATACTAACTACATTTTTTTAAAATTGGAGTGAACATATCGTTGCTAATTCTGTGCCTTCCCGGCAAAGCGAGTTAAAGTCAATTTTTTCGGAAAAAGTGTTAAGGAGGTTCACTAGTGTTTGCGGGAGATGAGGGGGCTGGGCGGAAACCCTATGCTTATACACGGGCTTCGCGAAGTGTAGCCAACCGCCGGAATGATTTATCTCGAAACGGAAAATTGCCGAATTTTGAGAGATAATGTAGAGCAGAATGGCTAAAGCTCCCTTTTGTAGAGTTTATGATTTATTAAAAATATTCTGTGAGGCTGAAAACACCAAAAAATACAATTTTATAATTCTTATAATTTGCAGCAAAGTGCAGCAACAAGGTGTAAATTTTTTGCGGTTGGTATCCATGAAGTGTCATGGCGACTCCGACCAGCTGAAACTCGTTACTCGAGCAGTCTACGCAATCATGCCAAATCAACAGTACAGGTGGAGAGGCAAATTAATAAGCAAAAAGAATTATGAACATATGTTAAAACGTGCAGAAAATGGGAAAAACAGGAAAAAGTGCCGTGATAAATTGCCTCAAGAAATACCCGGGAATACATCAGTATCTTCTGAGTACGAGAACTCCGACGTAGGATGCCGTATCGTCGATATAGGCCATTTAGCCACTCAGATGAAGTGCTGTACTATTTGCGAGGAAAAATTAACACTGTGTGGTATTGAAAAAGAAACAAGGAAAGGACTTGCATCGATATTTTACGTGCGATGTCAACAGTGCCTGCTGCTAAACACCGTGACAACCGGCAATATCATCCAAAGTCGCGTTAGGTGAGCCCAATTTTATAAATTTTTCTAAACAAAACCGAACATAACCTATTATTATCCTCAGAAAATAAGCTTTTTATTCGTAAATAACATTTTTTGCTTAGTGCGCAAACAGTATGTCAACGTATAGAATTTTTTGTATTTTTTTCTTATCGATTGAATGTATTTGTTTCTCAGCGGTCCAAAGAAAATGATCTATATCGATAGCATATGCACTTATTGATTCCGTTCAAATTTAACTTTATAGGAAGCAACTGCATACTTGAGGCTGCTTTTTGTACCGATCGGTAGAATCAAAAGTTTACAAAAATGCTGGTATATTATGTTTCGATCACTGTGCAGCCATTCAACTGCTGTCAATATGAAAATGTATGCTTTTGCTGTCATTGCTGGAGGGTTGGTTAAAAGAATTAACATGATAATGTTGGTATATTGTATTTCGATCACTGCGTAGCCATTCGACTGCTGTTAATATGAAAATTTATGCTTTCGCTCTCACCGATGGAGGGTTGGATACAAAAATTGACATAATAATGCTAGTCAATTGTCTTTTGGTCACTGCGTAGCCATTCGACTGCTGTTAATATGAAAATTTATAGTTTTGCTCTCACCGATGGAGGGTTGGATACAAAAATTGACATAATAATGCTGGTATATTCTCTTTCGGTCACTGCGCAGCCATCAGACTTTTATTCCCAGTGACGAAAACTCGTATTAATATTGAAATTGTTATATTACAAACTTTTTTATTCAATTTGCAGGGGCTTTGCATACTGGACAAGGACACACGCACGTCAACGATTTTCTCCACACCATCAACGTACCCGGCATGTCAAGAGATACATTCAAGTCGCACGAAAGAGAAATAGGGCCTGCGATAGAACATGTGGCGAAGCAAAGTTGCATGGACAGTGCGAGGCTTGAGTGATCTCTTACCATCGAGAACGTCGAAAATTTGCAAAAATTATTGTAAGTACATGGGTTATTTCAACTTCATTAATTGATAAGTTTAGTTTACACCGGAAGAAAGGTCAAGTGCGATTGAGTATGGGAGAGTCAGAAAGATCAGAAAGATCGAATGACTCTCGTGTACTTGAACTGAACTTGAATCAATCTCTAAACTAAGCTATAATGAAGATGAAAAACTATGTCAAATCAACGATCAATTTTGGGAGGTTCCAACTGAAACCCAAACTGAAAACTAATTGTAAATTAAAACTCGCGAAAACAACGCTGAGTCATTAAAATATGGAGACAATGCTTCAGTGAAATACTGTATATATGTAAGCAAAAGTGCATTCTTCAATGAATAAATGATAAGAAATAGCTGCTGATTTTTTGTATTCATGTCAATTTTCTGGCCACATCTGATTTATTATACACTATATATAACTAGATATTCTATGCTGTTATACAATATAGTTGAATAAATTTTTTACCAATTTATAACCGCCTGTATGTCACATTACTCATTTTTCTATTTTTTCTTAACATTCTTCTTTCTTTTTATGTCTCTCACATACAATTTGTATTTGTATGGAAAATAAAATAAAAAAATGGATTTCACCGTAATCACTTATTTTCCTCACCCGGAATTCCAGTAAAATATTGTAGTATACTATTACATTCAGTAAGTATTCAATTATACTACTTTCATTAATTAGCCACTTCATTTATAGACATTCTTATCCTGTGCTGACGACTCGAACTTTAATTAATGAGTCTGTGTCCACCAAAGAAAATTTGAATCACGCGCGCCGCCGAACCTGTGAACTCCGTGCTTACAGCGTTGCCGCTCTTTTTCCCCCTCTACCACGCTATGACGCTCTGTTCACAAATTCCGATCTTTTATTCAATCGCATTTATAAACAAAGTAGATGACCCTTGTCTAATTTTTCCATAGTGCTTCCTTGAACTATAAAGTAGAAGTACAATTTTTTTCAGAATTTTCTCTACATTTTTTTCCGAGTTATTAATTATTTACGTTCCCACATTGCGCCTATGCCATAAGATGCTATGTTAAAAAGGCCAAGGAAGATTATTTAATTACATTCAAAACACGTAGACGAAAATTCTGAAATAATTCAAGCATACTTCTGTAGAAGAGAGGATTACGTAAAAAAAAATCAGATTTTTTTCTACATTTTTATATCTCTGGTGAACCTCCTTAAGAACGGAAATCAGTAAATTGTTAGGAGTAGTGTAAATGGGCCGGTTCTGTCCCAAGATCCCTACCCCGACATTTACCGACCTTTTTCAAGCGAGACTCGAGCCACTTAGCCGAGACTCGAACCACTTAGCCGAGACACGAACCGCGTCATGAGTCATGGGCGGCTTGCGGATGGTGGGTGGCGGACGGTGGGTAGCGGGTGGCTTGCGGGTGGTGGGTGGCAGGTGGGTGGTGGGTGGCAGGTGGGCGGTGGGTGGCGGGGGGGGCATTTGGGATTTTTTTCGTTAGCATGTGTTGCGTGTATGTGCGTGTATGTACGTGCATGTGCGTGTGTGCGGGGGAGGGGGGGCGTCTTGGGATTTTCGATGAGATGCCCGTGATTTTTTGAAGAAAGCGTTAGATGACGGCGTCGTCGATGGCGTTGACCCGCACGCGCTCTCTCTCTCTCTCGCTCGCTCGCGCGCTCTCTCTCTCTCTTTCGCTCGCTCGCGCTCTCTCTCTCGCTCTCGCTCGCGCGCGCTCTCACGCGCAGTGTCGAGTGTCAAATTTATGATGTATACAAATATATACAAACATGGTTCAACTTTTTTCGTTGCGATGCATGCGGATATTATCAGCCCATAGCTGCATAGACGATCATTGGTTCACAATTTTCAAAATATATATATTTTTGTGAAGTGACGGAGTTTATTCTCCAAGTATTAAATATATGGTCCGTCTCACCCTCACGCTCTTTCACTCTGTCTGTTTCTCTCTCTCTCTCTCTCTCTCATTTGCGCTCTAGATCTTATGCATCCCTATGTTTGAAACTATGAGATTGTGAGGGCGAGAGGTTGGGATCTATTGATGTTCTTGATTTTTTTTTTCATTCCGAGTTGATCACGCATTCCGTTGACTTCTCTGTTCTATCCTTCATACATTTTTTTTCGTCTTCAACGTTACGATAAAAAAAAATGGACGCGGAAAAGTGTAAAAAAATTTTTGCGACTATGAAAAAGGGATATTCCGCGCACAAGGATAAACCTCCTTCAAACGTCAAAGTGCGGAGGTTTATCGCGTTCAGTGATCGTAATGTGGCTCTATTGCGTAAAACTTTGCAAACGTCGGATCTGAATGTTGGTGCGAAATTGCGCATTCAAGCAACAATTGCCTCCTTAATATCGCTGGCGGAAAAATTGAAAAAGCGTGGTTCGGGAGTGTCAGTGCCTAAAGTGGAATGGGTGGAAATGGATTCGGCATTTAAATCCAGAATAACCACAGGGCTTGTGATCAATCTAGCACACAAAGATCTCGGACATTTTTTGAATGATGCGGCAAAACTTATTGTCGAGCGGCTAACTGAGTCATTGCGAATTCATGGTAATTTGAAAGTTAATGTGACGCTAATTTGCATATTTCGCATCGTGAAAAGTGCCCACATTATCGAGGAAGAAAAAGCGTTTCAGACCGCGAACGCTGTAATATTACCAACGACAAATATCGTGGAGTGGCTAGACGATAATGTGAAAAGTATCTTGCCGACAAAAGTTGAAGATTTTGAGGAGAACGAATCTGGTTGGACGCTCCATGAAATTGTGCACCTTCGCGTAAATGTAAATCGCTACATACCATTGCGAGGGGGTATATCAACGTACACAAGTATGCCAAAATTTGTGCAGGAAAAACACGCAGTGGTGAATATTGAGAACAATGATCAATATTGTTTTTTATGGTCAGTGACCGCTGCTATCTCACCACTACCTCCAAGACATAAGGAACGACCAAGTTCTTATCCGCATTTCTGTGAAGTGCTAAATTGGGAGGGATTTGATTATCCCATGAGCATTGGAAATGTGAAAAAATTTGAGGAATTGAATCATCTAGCCATCAACATCTATGGCGTAGAAGAAGATGACGGGCAAAGTGTAATAGTACCTATACATATAAGTTCAAACCAATCGCAAAGACCGACCATTCATTTGCTCATTGTGGAATGTGAGGACGAGGACGAGGACGAGGACGAGGATGCTGATGACGACGAATTTCAACTACGCAAGCCAATCCATCACTTTGCTTGGATACGAGATCTCTCTCGTCTAGTCAGCGCGCAAATATCGAATACTGAGCATAGTAAGTTAATATGTGACAGATGCCTGTATCACTTTAAAACGGAATTGGCCCTCAACAAACATCTCGTTGACTGTGCCAATATACGTAAAGCATGTCGAGCCACATTGCCCGAACCAGAACAGGCAATTTTAAAATTCAAAAATTTTCGTAATAAATTGAGCGTTCCATTCGTTATTTACGCTGATCTGGAATGTCTCCTCGAGCCAATTAATGAGCAACAGAATTGTCAAAAACGCACTGTCAGCTATCAAAAACACACACCTTACAGTATCGGCTATTATTTAAATTGTTCTTTTGACGATTCAAAGAGTGAATATAAGAGCCGTCGTGGTAAAAATTGTATTAATTGGTTTATGGAAGAATTGGTGAAATTGTCAAGCAATCTTCACGTGCAAATAAAAACGATCAAAAAGATGGAACAATTCAACGCCGAGAATCGTCGTAAATTCTATTCAGCTAAAATATGTCATATATGCGAAAAACCTTTTGTTGCTGGATGTATGAAAGTTCGTGATCATTGTCACTTTACGGGAGAATTTCGTGGTGCAGCCCATCAGAACTGTAATTTAAATTATACAAAATCACACGTAGTTCCTGTCGTCTTCCACAATCTCTCGGGTTATGACGCGCATTTTTTGATTCGAGCATTGGCCACGGAATTCGAGGGAAGGGTAGACCTCTTGCCGGTGAATAAAGAAAAATATATTTCATTCACAAAAGTCGTCAAAGGTACATGTATACAATATCGGTTTATTGATTCATGCCGAGTGGTCTTGAGAAATTGGCCTCTTATCTCACAAATGACTGTAAATCGATCACGGGTAAGCATTGTAATAGTGCAGTGGAGCTGGAATTATTGGCGAGAAAGGGGGTCTTTCCCTATGATTATCTCGATTCTTGGACGAAACTCGACGAGCCTGAATTACCTAGTAAAGAAAAATTCTACTCTAAACTTTACGACGAGGACATTACGGACGATGACTATGCACATGCACGTGACGTTTGGACAACTTTCAAAATAAAAGACCTCGGGGAATATTCGGACTTGTATCTCAAGACTGATATATTGCTTCTTGCTGATATTTTTTAAAACTTTCGATCCAACTGCTTGGAGGCATACAATCTCGATCCACTGCACTATTATACAGCGCCCGGTCTTGCGTTTGATGCTATGCTCAAGATCACTAATATTGAACTTCAACTCCTCACTGACATTGACATGCTATTATTTATCGAGCGGGGTATTCGGGGTGGTGTGGCGCAATGCTCGAATCGATATGCAAAAGCCAATAATCGGTACATGAAATCAGACTTTAATAAAAACGAACCTGAGAGCTACTTGATGTATTTTGATGTCAACAATTTATATGGTGCGGCTATGAGCAATCCATTGCCTTATAGCTCTTTCGAGTGGGTACAAAATTTTGATATAAATAGCATTCAATCGCTTGCCGATGACGATGAAATCGGATATATATTCGAGGTTGATCTAGATTATCCGGAAGACATTCACGATCTCCACAAAGATCTCCCTCTATGTCCCGAACATTACACACCTCCGGGGTTCAAGCAAACCAAACTTATGACAACATTATTGCCGAAACAGAAATACGTCATACATTATCAAAATTTAAAACAAGCTCTAACCCTCAGACTTCGTATAACGAAAATTCATCGCACATTAAAATTCCGACAAAAAGCATGGCTGAAAAAATATATCGATATTAACACAGACCTGCGCAAAAAAGCGAAAAATGAATTTGAGAAAAACTTTTATAAGCTCATGAACAACGCAGTTTTCGGCAAGATGATGGAGAACGTTAGGCGACATCGAAATGTTAAGCTTGTAACGAAATGGGACGGTCCTTTTGGTGCAAAGGCTTTAATCGCAAAGGCGACATTTCACATCTGCACGATTTTTGATCACGATATGGTGATAATTGAATCAAATCGAGTTAAAGTAAAATTTGCAAAACCAATATATGTGGGCTTTTCCATTCTCGACATGTCGAAAATCTTCATCTACGACTTTCATTATAATTACATGAAAAAGAAAAATTTTGATCAAGCCAAACTACTTTACACCGATACGGACAGTCTCATTTATCACATCACAACCCCCGATATATACAGCGATATGAAGGACGATTTGCACAAATTCGATACATCTGATTATGAACCCAACAATCCGTATGGCATACCATTAGCTAATAAAAAAATATTGGGACTGATGAAGGATGAGAATCATGGGAAAATAATGGAGGAATTTGTTGGTTTGAGAGCGAAATTATACGCCTTCAGAGTCCATCGCGAGAATAAGAAAGAAAAGAAAAGAGCCAAAGGCATTCGAGCAGCGACGTTAAGATCGATAACGTTTAATGATTATAAAGAATGTTTGTTTCACCATGAAAATCTCGGAAAAACTCAGCACTTGATTCGCAGTCGAAAACACGTTGTCGAAACTGTTGCGCAGACAAAGTTAGCTCTCAGTTGGGACGACAATAAAATAATTTTGATCCAGAATTCCACGGATACGTTACCATGGGGCTTTAAGATTATCGAAGATATGGATGAATGATGCAAAACAGGGGGAAAAAAAACTCTAAAAAAACATTGAAAACGGAAAAATGTTTGAAAATTAGACTAAAAATGTATAAACATTTATTTTTCATGCGACGAATTTTGTCAAAAAATATATATAAATCTACGAAATTTAATAATGTTTAAGAATTATCCTAAGAATGTATAAACAATTATTTTTTATGCGTGAGTTTTTGGAAAAAATGTATAAAAATCTACGAACTTAGGGAAAAAAAAACCTAAAAAACAGTTGAAAAACTGTAAATGTTTAAGAATTAGACTAAGAATGTATAAACAATTATTTTTCATAAATAAATTTAAATTTATAAACATCCATAAATTTCGTAAATCTGCTTTATTGATCCAAGTGTTGTGGGTATCATCGAATCCCAGCCATTTTACAAAAATTTTATCACCACGCTTCCGTAGAACTTTTTCAATCAGATAAATATCTGAATATTTGACTTTCAACAGTTCTTGTTCGTAAAATCCACCGGCGATGGGCTCGTTCTGATAATCATCGATATTATACGTCACAGGATTGGTATTGTTCACTCGGTTGATGGTAAATATTTCCGTCGTCCAATTGGGAGTATAACCCTTTGCAAAAACATTTTCAAATTTACTTATTCGCACTTTGTCGCCAATTTTGAATTTTTTCTTTTCCGTTGGTTCACAATTCTTCTTCTTGAATACACGCTGAAGTAGTTGCTTTTCATTTCCAGCATTAACATTTCGCGGTTTCATACGAATAGTGCGATGCGTGGAATTATTGTAATCAGCGAGTAAATTATCGAGAATATCGATCCATTTGTACTTTCCACGTAAGCTAAATTGCATCCACATTTTATTTTCCAATGTGCGATTAAATCGTTCGCAGATGGATGCCTTCAAGTTGCTGTATATCGAGTACATGTGAATATTATATTTCCGCATGAGAGATTCAAAATCTGAATTATAAAATTCTTTTCCGCGATCAACGTGAAGTTTCATTGGCACGCGTCCCTCGCTGAGAATAGATTTCATAGCTCTCGTTGTATCTTTGCCGTTCTTGCTTTTCATCGGAACGGCCCATGCATATTTGGAGAATATATCGATGCAGGTGAGGAGGAACTTGCGTCCGGAGTTTTCGTTCGCGTACGTTGACATATCCACCAAATCGGCTTGCCAGGTTTCATCCAAGCCACGTATATCCACGCGGCGACGTGGGTAATTTCGTCGAGCGGGTTTGTGTAGTTCCCCCACCAGCGCTTCTCGCTCGATCTCACTCATTTTTGCCTCCCTCTCTCTTTGTCTCCAGAGCCGTTAATCGAGTATCGAGTTGAGAGATTAGATGTGGGATGCGAACGGTCAAATCTTGTACTGCCTGCACTTTTGCGTTGAGAGTTTGCGCAATGTTTTGTATGCTAGCTTCGAGTCCTTGCACCAGCAATGAATTACTCTGATTTATCTCTTTACGCAGAAATTTTATGTTGCTGTGTGATTTTTTATGCAGCGCATTTAACGTGGCGACATCATTTGACGCTTCGGGGTCGGCAACGTTGCACAGTCGTTTTCCCTCTAAATCGTAATCACCGCTGGCGGTAGTCTTAAATCCAATACCCGGTCTGCCGGGGGAACCTCGACTGTTTCCGAGCACACTCTTATTCAACTGTCGTCCAAACACGTCAACGCTCATGTTGCGAATGTGCGGAACATTAACACACAACGGATTAATAAATGATTTTGGCCTCACGCAACTCCTCGATTATCGATATAATTTCATTCGAATGCGATAAATTTCCGGCAGCCTGAGATGATAAAAGTAAACGTAGACGATCAACAAGCTCATTAGGATCATCCCAATAAACATAATCGAATTTTGCCGGTTTTTTTAGCGCAATCTTGTATTTCGGCATACCTTTGCCGCTGTGTACTGAGCGGGCGGATATCTTGGATATGTAATTTTTGAATTTAGTGCTATTATCCACACGTATTGCGCCCGAGGCTTTGTAATATTTCCGATGAGCATTTGTCTCGGTGATAATTTTTTCATACGTCCGCAAATCATCCGTGGTAAAATCAACAGGCTGTTTTTTGAATAATAGCTCGACTAATCCAACGGTTTTTGCATAATTTTTCTCCTTCACACGAATTCCGGAGGATGAGGAAAAATCTATCGGCGAATCGCCAATCATTAGCTTGTCATTGGCGAGGTTTCTCACACCATACGTGACATCGAGGCTTGTTTTTCTATTCGAGCGCAACAACGAAAGATACTCATTGATTAATTCATCCGCGTTGCTGGACATTGCGTCTCCCTCTGCTGAGCGGAAGGATTCATCGAAATCACCCGATTGATTTATCATGCTGAGCTCATTTTCTTCATTCGCTACATTTTCATTCTCCTCTTCTTCTTCTTCTTTAGCCTCCTTTTCCACCTCCTCCTCCTCCTCTTCATCATCGTTGTCCTCTTCCTGCTCCTCGTCCTCCGGCTCCTTCTCCCCCTCCTCCTCCTCCTCCTCATGTTTCACGTTATTTTCCGTTTTTTCTCGTTTGATTTCCCGCTTGATGGGGAATCTTTTGCGTGATACATTTACCAGCTTCTCCAATGGCTGCACTATCGGCTGGAAAACATCTTGCATCGCGCGCTCAGCATTGTCTCTGCCCAGCTTTATCATACGATGCTTTCGCCGTATAGCGTCGCTCGCTCGCACAATCTCGCGCAAAACGTCTTTTTCCTCGAGCACTTTCATGTTGTCGGTGCTGGGTCAACGCAATACTGTGCTGCTATCATCATAGGATACATTATTTATCACTGTGTGCTGAGAAAATTGTCAAAACCTCGCCTATATCGACCCTCATTCATTTCACTATCCTTGTCAATCATGATAAATGCATACTTGCCGGCGCGCCAACATTCCGAGCACAAATTCTTAAATTTCTCATACGGCATGTCAGTATTCACATGATCGTTGTACACATGCCGGAGATTCATTTCATCCTGCTTGAAGAGCACAACGAAATTTGTATTATCTCGTATTAGATGCTTGGGAATACGTGCGTATGTTTGACAAAGATAAAAACAATCGACATTTTGATGACGGCCCATGGCGAAAAAGGCTCGAATATTGTCCTGTTTTTCGCACGCTACATCGTCAAAGATGAATATCGAGTTTGGACGTGCATCATTCGGTGTAATTACTTGTTCGTGCTCGTTGAAGGGAAAATATTCGATATCAGGCACTGGCTTGAGCAAACGTTCGAGCAGCTTGTACTTTGGCTGCTTCAACGACTTTGAGTATACATAAACATTTTCAAATCTCACGCCATTTGGATGAGTAATGAGACTGAATAATGCATTAGTTTTGCCACAATTTGACGGTCCGCAGAATACCGCGCGAATGCTATTCGGCAATAAATGACCGTGACGTTTCGCCCCCCTCTTCTCGCTCTGCGTTAATGCATCAAAATTCATTATAGGTAATCCCTGTTGCTTGGACACCATCTTGATCACGACTAACTCGACAATAAGTATGAATAAGCTTTTTATAGATGTCATTAGTCAGTCGGGTAGTTACTCCTGTATGGACATGATCGTGCATACTCGTGGAGAGGGCAAAGAAAAGTGTGGCAGCGGTCTGGTAAACAGTATCATCAATAATCTTCCCGTTGAGTTGCATTTGCCCGGTTATTAGTACTGCGGCCCCAGCACAAAATTAGCAAAACGTCTTGCTCGAGGTGATCCGGGCATTAATCCACTAGACGCAGCCTGCAAACAGCACGATATTGCCTATTCGAAAAATCGTGAAAATCTCGAGGCGAGAAGCGAGGCCGATAGAGTATTGGCTGAGAGAGCTTGGAAACGAGTTTTCGCGAAAGACGCGAGTATCGCGGAAAAAGCAAGTGCTTGGGGTGTAGCGACTATCATGAAGGGCAAGAGAAAATTCGGTATGGTTGCGGGGGCGCTGAACAAAAAGAAGATTTGTAACCTTAAAAGCATTATCGGTGCTGCGAGGAAGACAATGTGTCATAGCAGTGACCCGAAGGTTATAATTACGTCAGCTTTGAAGGGTGCACGTGCTGCTGTAAGGAGGATGGGGGGTAAACGAAAATTGCGTACACCGCGGATTCTTCCGGTGCCGGGGAAAATTGGCGGTTTCTTGCCATTTCTCGTGCCAATATTTGCCGGTCTCAGCGCCGCTGGAGCACTGACGGGTGGTGCAGCGAGTATAGCAAAAGCTGTAAATGCTGCTCAAGCCGCAAAACGTGAATTGGACGAGAGTAAGCGACATAATAAAATAATGGAATCCATCGCATTGGGCAGGGGTTTGCATCTCAAGCCATACAAGAAGGGTCTCGGTCTCCATATTGGGTCAAAAAACGTAAAATAACGCTACCACGCCAAGCACTCACCGACGCCGATATTCTCAAGTTCGCGAAATCCATGAAAATTCCCCATTTTCGCGGTGTTTTCATGCGAGATGATCTGCCAAAGGGTGGACCATGGAAACGTGAGTCTGCGATTATTAATCTCGATGAGCGTAGTGGACCGGGCACACATTGGGTCGCATACACAAAGATTGGCGGCAAAGTCGTATACTTTGACAGTTTCGGTGATCTTCAACCACCATCCGAACTCATGAGATATCTCGGTGTGCGTAGCGTTAATTACAATTATATACGATATCAGAACTACGACACGATAGAGTGCGGACATTTATGCCTTAAATTTCTCTGCAAACAGCTTAATCGAAAAGACATTTATAGCCTATATAAATGTGCCTCGTGATGAAATCAGTATCAGTATCGCGCGATCAACATGGCTGATAGTTTCACCCTGACAATATCGGGGACATCTTCTATCCTCAAGGCGCAATATTTTCCCCCAATTGAATTTGACGCGCACAAAAATTATACTCTCGGACTCGTTCAGCTGCTAACCTTCAATTCTATTCCCAACATAGACGCGGGCAATGATAAATTTTACGTGGGCGATGAGATAGTAACGATACCCACCGGCAGCTACGAGATTGAAGATATTGAGGCGTACTTGCAGTCAGAGTTGACCAATAAGAATATCAACATTACAATTAAACCCACTAACAATACGCTGCGAAGTGAAATTGTGTGTAATCGCGATGTAAATTTTTCACCCGACGATTCAATTGGATCTCTATTGGGATTCACCCGGCGCATCCTCGAAGCCAATAAAAACCACAAATCTGATCTTCTGGTGGCCATTCTGAAAGTGAACGCCTTGCGTGTCGAATGTAGTATCACAGCAGGTGCATATATAAACGAGCAAAAAGTCCACACAATTCACGAATTTTTTCCACTCGCACCACCGGGCGATAAAATCATTGAAGTTCCGTCGCACGTCATTTATCTGCCAATAACGAGCAAGACAATAGATCATATTCAGCTTCGAATAGTAGATCAAGACAGTGATTTAGTCAATTTTCGTGGTGAGGTTATAACCATACGATTACACATCAAATGGGATAATGGGTATAGTCTTTGATAGAACAACAACAACAACAACAACGTCAACTGTGAATAATAATAGGATACCATGGGTAAAGGCAATCAGTCGTCGAACTACATTCAGAGGACTGACACCTCAAAAGGTGCAACTGTTGAAGATCCTCGGCCTTCACGTTCGTGGCAAAGGACTGTAAAACATTACTTTTTCTGTGTGCTTTGCATTTGTTGTGCAAGATGGCGGAAGCAATAGTGAATATTCACACACCAATTATCTTTGACGAATCTATCGTACACTCGGAGATTCACGCGCACCAGCCATACGCCTCATCGACGTTCAACAACAGCGATGAAATACGTATTGCCGTTCAGCATCAAGATCTCTGTCTACTACCGAGCAAAAGTTCTCTTCATATATGCGGGAAATTGAGTAAACCCAATGATGCTCCATGCACCACCACTGAACTCGTAAATAATGCAATTTGCAATTTGTTTGAGGAGATACGTTATGAACTCAATGCCATAGAAATCGATCGAAATAAAAATGTTGGGCTCACGAGTCTGATGAAGGGTTACGCGTCGTTGGGCGCTGGTAAAATTTCCATGCTTGAAAATACGGGCTGGCTCGACGTGGATGAAACGAAACAAATAACCGATGCCGTGGGCTTTTTCGATATATGCATACCGCTGAGCATGCTGCTCGGTTTTGCCGAAGATTATCAAAAAATTCTCGTCAATGCCAAGCACGAATTAATTCTCTCGCGATCGAAGAGCGATGATAATGCAGTTATTCAAACGGATGTGGAAGATAATGCAGTTAATCGACCGCCTGCGGAAGATTATAAGCTGGTGTTGCAAAAAGTTGAATGGCTCATACCATACGTGACAATTTCCGATCAACGGCGAATACAACTTTTAAAGTTTATTGCCAAAGACGCGCCAATCTCCATGAGTTTTCGCACGTGGGAATTGTATGCATATCCAATGCTTCCGGCTACGTCAAAGCACGTGTGGACTGTTAAAACATCCACTCAGCTTGAAAAACCTCGTTATGTCATTCTCGCCTTTCAGACCGATCGAAAAAATCGTGTGAAGAAGAATGCAAGCCATTTCGATCATTGTAATATTGCCGACATTAAGCTTTATTTGAATTCGCAATGTTATCCGTACGGAAATTTGAATCTAAATATAGGACAAAACCAGTATGCCATGCTCTACGAAATGTATGCAAACTTTCAGAACGCATATTATGGCAAAGAGGCGGAACCATGGCTCGAAAAGACTGAATTTCTCAATTACGCGCCTCTCATCGTCATTGATTGTTCGAAACAGAACGATTCACTCAAGTCCGGTTCTGTCGATGTGCGCCTTGAATTTGAAGCAAGAGCTAATTTTCCCGCTCAAACATCCGCATATTGTTTGATCATACATGATCGTATAGTCGAGTATAGTCCGCTGAGCGGTGGCGTGAAAAAATTACTATAAAATCATATTCAGAGCACGAACGCGGGTTAGTCGTTACCGAGATGGACTTTATCGTAGATCTACAGGGCTTGAAAAGACCCATCAATGAATTTGTACTGAAGGAAATATCAATAATTGCCGTCAATCGCAACGTGGAGCCGTTGACTCTTCACATCAAACCCGCGACACCGTGGACATCTCTACCGGCAAAGTACAAGGCGATTAACGCATGGCTAGAATGAAATTATCATGGACTGAAATGGAATTCGGGCGAAATATCGTACAGTGCAGCTGTGAAAAAGATTCGAGCGAGCTTGGAAGGTGCTCGCATAATTTACGTCAAAGGACTGGAGAAATCACTCTGGCTGTCGAAAGTGATCGATCCCTCGATGAAGATTATCGACATGGAGACCTTGGACTGTCCATCGCTGCAACAATTACCAAAAATTGCACCAAATACGCGCTGCTCGCTGCATTTGTTCGACTCAAAGTACAATTGTGCTAATGCAAACGTAAAATCGCTGAAAAAGTGGTTAAATGTATACGAGGCCTTGTACGAACGAGGAATTTTTTAAATAAAGAAAAACTTTTATTTCGTCGATAAATCATGTCGTCTTTGTTTTATTATTATTCGAAGCGTGGAAAAAATCGATACATACAATTTTCCTTAATAGCTAGCTCTAACGAAGAATGTAGATTATTATTATTATTATTTTTTTTTTAAACTCAAAATAATTTTTTTTCACACTTTCAAGTTCTTGTTATGTTTTTCACGTATATTGTTCGAGAATTCACTTTCCCCCCATAATAACGCGAAAATCGTCGTTTTTTTCTTTTAGATAATGCGGGCTTCTCTGATGTCGTGATGATGATGATGATGATGGTCCAGCAGCGATATTCTCAAATGTATGATGATGATGAGATGATTCCGTTGGATAAAGTCGCATGACATGGTGGATCCATAATTTTTCCTCACATTTATTTGAATTCAATGCTGTTGTACTTTCCACCAAAGTAGTTCATGTACAATTGGCCATTGTGAGCGGCATCCATCATTTTCGTCAATGCGTCGCGATCATCGTCAAAGGCTTTCGCGAGCCTAGCCGGAAGGAAGACGGAAAACTCGTCGCTGACATCCACGACGATTCTCTTGCCAAATTTAGTCTCCGCGACTCTGATGTCAGATATTTGATAATCTGATTGTTGAATTAGCTCCGTCAACTTTTTCAATGGCAGAAATTCTCCCATTTTTGCCACTTTGTTGATTTTCGTGAAATCCATGTCGATTGATGTAAGTATTCCGCAACGATGATGTGATAAATTTCAAATCAGATCGCGTTCGAATGACTTTTTTAACTTGATCAATTTCTTTTATCAGCAACTCTAGGCGCGTCTTGAGTTCACGACGTTGAGATGACATTTGACCGCTGACTATGATGAAGCTCGATTCGACATGCACATTTCGTCCACCACCAAATTATCCCCCCCCCTCCCACGCAACGGGCGACGAAAAATCAACGCTTTTCTTTGTCCTTGATACTCTCTCTAGTTTCGGCTTTCTCCGTCTTTTCCTCCTCCTCCTCCTCCTCCTCATCCTCCTCCTCCTCCTCCTCCTTCTCTTTCGCCTCCCGACAACATTGAATGCAATCTCGTCGTAGGGGTGGGGGGCCATCTATGCAATCTCCCGTTGGTCCAACCGTATACCAATGTTTTTCGCACCGTGAATATGAGATAATTTCCTCATCTTCGCGTAGATACTCGGGTAAACGATCCCACAGCGAATTAATATCTTGCGGATACAATACCTTAATAATCTGTTTTGACATATATTTTAAGTCACTAGGTGTCAATTCCCACACCTTTTTTCGAGGATACACTCTTTTGTCGCTCTCTTCAGTTTCCCCCTTCTCCGCCGTTTCCTCTTTCGCCTTCCGACAACAGCCCGCGCAATTTCGTCGTAAGGGCGCCTTAATTTCTTCTGAATGAAACTCATCCCAATGTTTTACGCACGGTAGATATGACATCATTTCCTCATCTTCGCGTAAATGATCGGGTAAACGATCCCACAGCCAGTAAATCAATCGTGGATACAATATTAAAATCATCTCTTTTGACGCATATTTTAAGTCACTATGTATCAATTCCCGCGCATCTTTCGGAGGATAATACACTCGCCCACTTGAATCCATTTTAACAGCAAGCGACACACACACATACACAATGACGGCAGAGGATTGACTGAAATTTCTTCTCAATAAAAATGAGAATTAGCCGATATGATTCTCGATGAAATTCACGTTTCAGCCTGATCACTCTGTCACCCCAATTGTTTATCTCAAAATATCAAAAGGCATGCCGACAGAAATTCCACGAACTCCCTCTGCAACGGACGACGAAAAACTCAACGCTCCTCTTTGTCCTCTTCAGTTTTCGCTTTCTTCGCCTTTTCCTCCTCCTCCTTCTCTTTCGCCTCCCAACAACATTTAACGCAATCTCGTCGTGGTGGTGTGGGACCATCTATGCGAGTTTCCAGCATATCAAGCGTATTCCAATGTTTTACGCACGGTAGACATGAGATTATTTCTCTATCCTCGCGTAGATGCTGCGGTAAACGATCCCACAGCCAATAAATATTTCGCGAATAAAACATTAAAATGATCTCTTTCGACATATATTTTAAGTCACTATGTGTCAATTCCCACGCTGCTTTTGCGGGGTAACACACTCGCACGCTCGTGTCCATTTTACCGGTAAGCGGATCAACCATTGCAACGGGCGGCGAATCGACTAAAATATTTTTAATTGTGAATTGCGATGATCGTCTATGCAGCTCTGTGTTGATGATATCCGCATGCGTCGCGACGAAAAAAGTTGGACCTTGTTTGTATACATTTGTATACATCATAAATTTGACACTCGACACTCTGCCCGTGAGAGCGCACGCGAGCGAGAGCGAGAGAGAGAGAGAGAGAGAGAGAGAGCGCGCGCGCGAGCGAGCGAGAGAGAGAGAGAGAGAGCGCGTGCGGGTCAACACCATCGACGACGCCGTCATCCAACGCTTTCTTCAAAAAATCCTGAGATCCCCCCCCCCCCCCGGAACACAGCCGCACACGCACGTGCACGCATACACGAGCAAGACACGCTGACGAAAAATTTCGATACCCCCCCCCCCCCGCCACCCACCGCCCACCTGCCACCCACCACCCACCTGCCACCCACCACCCGCAAGCCACCCACCGCCCGCGAGCCACGCACCGTCCGCAAGCCGCCCATGACTCATGACGCGGTTCGTGTCTCGGCTAAGTGGTTCGAGTCTCGGCTAAGTGGCTCGAGTCTCGCTTGAAAAAGGTCGGTAAATGTCGGGGTAGGGATCTTGGGACAGAACCGGCCCATTTACACTACTGTTAGGTCTACTTTTATCTCAGATATTTGTTACCCAGGTTTATTTGATTTAATAAGATATACAGCCTGACCATCCAATTCAAAAGTAAGCATAGTTTATGATGTACGAATAAGGGAGAGCCCCCATGGCTGAAGCTGAAAACTTTTGGCACTACCTATCCACTGCGTACACCAACACTTGGAAAGGTCGTATATACGAATGACGCACACAGGCTTTCGTGTATACGAATGAACGCACACAGACACGTTCGTCATACTTTGAACATTTATCACTCAAGAACTTTGTGGTAAAGTGGGACAATTGTTCTTCAAAATCATTGCCAAATACCCCTTTACCTTTGCGTAAGTTTTTTATCGTCTTTTGTCCCGTAATTTATTTATTATCAATCGAAATGTGATATATTGTAGTACGTACCCCATGCAAAGCGTATTAAAAACGCCGATTTCAATTATAAATATCTCGAGAACCAAATGGTCAATAGATTTGAAATTTTACAAGCGCATTCTGAATTTCCTGAATGGTGTTAGTTTCAAATTACAACCTTCACTGTCTCAGAGGGGTTTAGGCATGTACTACCTTAAGTCCAAATATCCCGGCATAACAAATTGAATGCAAAGATCCCAGTATAACAAGTTAACTCCGCAAATGCAGTATGATAATTAATGATACATTTGAACACTGGTTATAGTTTCACCCATTTTTTGTACAGTTTTATTAATTTCTTATTGATTTAAACTTCGAATAGAGCATAAAATAGTAATCAGCGAATTTGCTGTTTTCAACAGAAATATTTATTTCAAATAGACTTGAAGCGACTTGAATTGACTTGATAGAAAAACGTAATAAAACGACCCTAAATAAAAAATATTTAACAAGGGCGGTATTAAACAATTTCTACAGAGAAAAATGCTAAAATTAGTTGATGAAAATGTTTAGGAACGTGAAAAATAAAAGAAAACGAAAAAAAACGAAAACTTAAAGTTATAATTTCAACTTTTCATTTTTTTTTTAATTTTTCATGTTTCTAAACTTTTTTATTAATTAATTTTTACATTTCTCTCTTTAAAAATTGTTTATTTGTTTAAAGAATTTTTTATTGATTAAAACTATAAATAGATTATAAAATAATAATCAGCGAATTTGCTGGTTTGAGCACAAGTATTGATTTCAAATTGACTTGAAGAGATCGAAAAACAATTATATTTATGAATAATTTTTTAAGAGAACAATGTTGAAATGAGTTGATGGAAAAGTGTAGGAACGTGAACAAAAACAAAAAGTTGAAATTATAATTTCAACTTTTCTTTTTTTCACGATTTTATGATTACTGTTTTATTATCTTATGCAGTTTTAATAAATAACAAATTAATCAAACTACAAAAAATTAGTGAAACTATGACCATTGTTCAAATGTATCACTAATTACCATTCTCCATATGCAGAAATAACTTGTTATACCGAGATCGTTAGACTTAACGTGAATATTTAATTATTATAAACAATCAGAATTATTAGAATTATTAGAATTTGTAATTTTATGGTAAGATATTTTTAAATCCTGAAGTATTTCTCTTGTATTGACGTGTGATTGAAAAATGATCTTTGAAAAAAGAAACATCGATTTCTCGGAATTCTTGTTTGTGGACTTAACTCGTTATGCTTGCAAGCCACAGAATTACATTTGTATTCTGCAATTAGCGAAAATTCCGATACTAATTACATTTGCAATTTCTGATTAGTGACAATTTTGATACTAATTACATTTAAAATTTGTAATTAGTGAAAATTCTGATACTAATTACATTTGTAATTAGTGAAATTTCCGATACTAATTACATTTATGAATTGTAATTAGTGAAAATTTCGATACTTATTACATTTGTAATTAGTGAAAATTCCGATACTAATTACAAATGTAACTTCTTATTTGTAATGAGCTAATTAAAAATTTGCCCAACTCTGGTTCGGAGTGGAATTAGGGAGTAGGAGGCTGGAAGCTTCTTTATATGTTATTGAAAGATTTGTGAGCTACTTGTTCCATGGCTGGGAGAGGCACGAAGTTCCAATTATATTGATTCACCAAGCACCAAGTCAAGTAAAATTATTAAGTAATCCCATAATGACACGAAATTCGAAACCGTGAAAAACTTTGTCTTAGTTAAGGGGGTCCTGTCAGTGTAAAATCGGAAAAAATCGTATTCAAAAAAAAAAAATTTCACCCATGCAAGACTTTCGTGCTTTTTACCATATGCGTAGGCAGCCGAAAAGTGACTCTTTTCTGACAGCTAAGGGCGAACTCGAAAGCACGAAAAGCTCTAAGATCTCCCATGGGGAAAAAAAGATTCGTCTTTTGTCTCGCGTGGTTGCGGCCCTCGCTTCACTCGTTGCGGCAAACTTCACGCTCCACAAAAAGACTTATCTCTGGCCCTAGATGCACAAAATACTATTTTTTTACGTTTTACAAACTCTTTTGCACTTATTTTCCAAGTCATGGACCCGAATGTTGAAAAATAGCAAAGTTACAAGCAAATTCTGGATCATAAATGAGTGACCTATATCATGATTAGAAAGTGCCTTATATTTTTTTTATAATTTTTTTTGTTTCTAAAATAAAAATAAAAAATTCTCATATTCCTTATGAACGTGAAAAAAAAATAAATAAACCTGTCTCGGAAAATTTCGATATTTTGCATATTTTCCAAAGTAAGTGAGACAAATCTTTTATTGAAAAAAAAATATATTTTCATTTATTTTGAAAAATATGCAAAACATCAAAACTTTTCGAGATATGTTTTATTTTTATTTTATTTTTTACTTCTATAAGGAATATTAGGAATTAATTTTTTCATTTTATTTTAGAAACTAAGAATAAAAAAATCATATTAAAAAATATGAGGCAGCCGCATCCCACTTTCTAATCATGACAGATATTACTTATTTATGACTTAGAATCTATGCAAAAAATTGCAGAATTTTAAAAATTTTGTTTTTCCAGTGATTCCTTTTTTACTCACAAACGATCGTCGCGCCACTTGAAGGAGTGATGAAATAATTCTGTCAAAAAATCAGGCTGTTTTTGAAGTGGAATCAATACGAAAAAGGATCTGATTACCCGAGGGAACTGACTCCTTGATTTCACTTGGAATGCCCTTTATATATACACCCCCGCTCAAAAGTTTGGAAACACCTGTCGATATTTTTTGCCGCACTAAAAGTTGCATAACTCCGCCAAAAAAAAAGATAATCAAATTTTTAAAAAAGCGTTTTGAAGGAAAGCAAATCAGCTTCATTTCCCTTTTTTAGAAGATTTTTTACGATTTTTTTTCGACCCGGTATGAATTTTTGAACGTGACCGTTTTTTGGCTTTTTTTCGACCATAGCGAAATGGGCGCACAGCTTAAGGGCATTTTTTTTCGGCTTTTTCATCTGCGGGACATTTAAAAGGGTACGCAAACACTTCATATTTGTCCGTAAAATATTTTCGTACGATTTTTTCTTTCAAAGTTATTTCACTTTTGGCTAAAAAAGACAAATTTTGAAAGATGCAACGTAACTCGAAAACTATAGAGTTTGAAAGAAAATGTCAGGTACAAAAAAAGTAGCGTAGATATACGCGGAAACGTCTGGGATTATTTCAGAATTCTCCTATAAATTTTTTTTTCTACTATTTTTGCTCGAAACTTGAAATCGTGTCTGATTGAAATTTCCGTACTTGGTGATACAATAAAAATCTGAAAAAATTCAGCAATATTTGGTATGCTATGGACAACAATTATTAATAATAATACTGCCCAAAAGTTATTGATAAATTGTTTAAACAATTTCTTAATGACTTTTGGCCAATATTATTATATTGATGAACAATAATCAATAATTAATATTGATCATTATCGTTTATAGCATGCCAAATGTTGCTGAATTTTTCCAGATTGTTTTCAACATGTTATTATAGGTCTTCGAGCTTTTTCTAAAAAAGATGTGGAAAAAATGTTGAAAAAAATCTGAAAGAATTCAGCAACTTTCGACATGCTATGAACGATAATGATCGATATTAATTATTGATTATTGTTGATCAATATAATAATATTGGCCAAAAGTCATTAAGAAATTGTTTAAACAATTTATCAATAACTTTCGGGCAGTATTATTATTAATAATTGTTGTCTATAGCATACCAAATATTGCTGAATTTTTTCAGATTTTTATTGTATCACCAAGTACGGAAATTTCAATCAGACACGATTTCGAGTTTCGAGCAAAAATAGTAGAAAAAAAAATTTTATAGGAGAATTCTGAAATAATCCCAGACGTTTCCGCGTATATCTACGCTACTTTTTTTGTACTTGACATTTTCTTTCAAACTCTATCGTTTTCGAGTTACGTTGCATCTTTCAAAATTTGTCTTTTTTAGCCAAAAGTGAAATAACTTTGCAAGAAAAAATCGTACGAAAATATTTTAAGGACAAAAATGAAGTGTTTGCGTATCCTTTTAAATGTCCTGCAGATGAAAAAGCCGAAAGAAATGCCCTTAAGCTGTGCGCCCATTTCGCGATGGTCGAAAAAAAGCCAAAAAACGGTCACGTTCAAAAATTCATACCGGGTCGAAAAAAAATCGTAAAAAATCTTTCAAAAGGAGGAAATGAAGCTGATTTCCTCCCCGTCAAAACGCTTTTTTAAAAATTTGATTATCTTTTTTTTTGGCGGAGTTATGCAACTTTTAGTGCGGCAAAAAATATCGACAGGTGTATCCAAACTTTTGAGCGGGGGTGTATATATATATATAATTGATTATTCATTCAAATTCCTGTAGAGTTAGTAAAAAAATAATTATTCTACTGTTGAAATCGAAATTTGAATATCGCGCGATTGCGACATTAAGCTTTGCAGCTAATGAGCGCGCTCTCCGCGCTTACAACTCTGCGGACCAATCAAAACGCTTGGAAGAAGTTACTACGGGCCAATCAAAAAAATTGTCGCAAGTGATCAGAAAGCGTTCAGAAAGTCCCTCGGTTCTCCGAAAGGCGGGAGATCTCGAGGAGATTATCCGGCTTGGGGGGGGACTTGTGCCCACAGGAGCACCACTTTCACCACAATTACCAGATCCTCTTTCCTGACCGGCAGTCATGGACCGAGGAACAGGAGAGGTTACTGTCGCCCGGCGAACCAGTCTGGTATACAGACGGGGCGAAGTCGGAGACAGGTACTGGGGCCAGAGTTTGGAGCGAGGGGCCCAGGACGGAGTTATCCTTCACACTGGGCCACACCGTCTCCGTTCTCCAGGCAGAGCTGTTTGCTATACGGGCCTGTGCCCGTAGTATCCTCAGTAGGGGATATAGCAGCAAACATCTCTACATATGCAGCGACAGTTGTGCTGCGCTCAGACAGCTGCTCGATGTGGTGGTCAGGTCTGAGCTGGCTTGCCCAGCAAAAGGCCCGGGCACAATGGTCCACTAGGACTGAGTGCCCGGACAATTCTCACAAACAAAACAAAACAAAACCCTCGTAAATGTACTAGTAAATTTTTGTTACCAGCAAATGCTAAACTGTTGCTGCTGCAACAGAAAACAAACGTTCGCGCGAGGTTAATTATTTTTTTTTATTTTCTTCACTTATTTTTATCGAGTACTTATTTATTTGTTCAAAAGCAATATAAAATATCTAAACCGATCGAGAAATGACTTGAAAGTGTTTTTTCGATCTCGACAAACGACACGAGCAGTTTCACAGTGGTTAGTGATACGTCAGTTCATATGTTTATTATATTCAATCATTTGTAAAGACAATGGTATTCATCGTCTTTACTTAATAATCGAATTTATTTTCATATTTACTTACACTGTTTTCAGTAAGTGAATTCAATTTCGTGCCTTACATGTACAATATAACCTCCAAACTCTCAACGAATTGGAGGTTATATTATAAAAAATTCATAGCATTTTTGGTGTGAAAATATTTATAAATATTAAAAATAAGTACAAAAATAAATATGAATAAACCGTGAAAAGCGCGTTGAAAATTTTTTTTCTGCATGCAATAACCATGAAGAATATTGTTTGTTATGCAGATGCAGTAATCGGTGGAGCGAAGGACTGAGTAAACGTTTTTCCACGCCTTCAACTTCGGAGGCGTTTTCCCGAAACTTGGATCTTCAAAAACTGTGCGCGCAATCCTGACCAAACCGCTTCATGGATTTTATCCTACGACGTTTTATTTTATTTGTAACACTTTTACGGACCACTTGAGCACGGCACATCTTTATTATAATCAATATTGTTTTGTGTGCAGTGCTCTAAAAATTAAAAATGGGTCAACGATTCAAAAAGTGGCCTGTAACTCCAAATAACGATCTAAAAAAAAAAATGTGCCGCCGTCGAGCGGTCCGCAAAAGTTTTACAAAGAAAACAAGATGTCGTAGCATAAGATCCGTCAAGCGGTTTGGTCAGAACTGCGTGCAGCGTGTGAAAATAAAAAGTTGATTTATGAGAGAACCGCTGCACTTTAAGGGTTCTTACTAGCGTCAAAAGTTGCTACATTTGATACATTAAATTGGAGACTATCTGAAATTTCCACAATTGCCATGAACATTTAAATTGATGTTCAAAAATCGGTATTTTGACGTTGTCAGTCTCCCTTTAAATTGACAATATTCAGACACGCTATTACAATAGTGACTCAAGAACTAGCTTTTTTCTATCGTTTTTTGTTTTGCTATTATTTCCCATTTAAACTTAAAATTTAAACAAACCTTCGGCATATCTTAAAAAATTCTCTAAAAATTTATATATTAGTATAGAAACATCTGAATTTCTGATATGGATAATAATTTTTAGTTTTATAATTTTATAATAATAATTTTTTATCCAAATTATTGTATGGATTCCAACATATCAGGATTCCTATATCAAGAAACGCTGTAGCGTCTCGAGACAAGTACATTTACCGGCAAAGTTCACGACCTCGAGATGGGCCAAGTCTCTTATACGCCAAACAACCTGAATTAGCTACATATTTGAGTTTTCGTTAAACATATCTTATGAATTATCGAGTATTGGAGACGTTAATTATGCACATTAAAAAGATTTTTCTTTCTCTTTCGAATGGAATGAATACCAAGTCTGTAGCTATTGGCATAACGATGAGATTGGTTTTGATTTTTTCGTTTGAGGCGTTCTGCTTTAGGGTGTTCTTCTTGTTTGATGTTTGACGCAGAATTTCGTCTGCTACGCCACGTCACGGGTAGCGTAGCAGACCGACATAACCGCATTTGCTTGGACGCTTATATACGCACTTATAACGCTCTTCAGTCAGTTTTAAGAGGATGTGAAAGACCTGTTTAACCATCGTAGCAGACTCGAATTTTCTAACAAATGCCATTTCCAAATTATTCATCCAAATGGGTTGAAATTTTGGGATGTCATATTCTAGAGCCTAAAAATCAGAAAATTTCGATCGCGCAAAAAAAATATAGTTTTATTACCAGGTGGAATCTATAATACAAACATGGACTTTCCGATGTTTGTATCGTTCGGTTGCAAAAATTCTCAGTTTTAGGCTCTAAAGCAAAGAAAAACCCAAGTACTGGGCACTTGAAAATTGCTGTACGAGACAACATGCAGGAATGGCATTTGTTCGAAAATTTTATGGTAATAATTAAAAAAGCGTGCATGTTATCCGCGAGTGTAAATTTCTGCATATTTATATATAATTTTAGTGTTTGAAATTTATATTTATTATGTTTATTTTTTCATTTTTTCATCTCGGATATGCGTATTTGTTCCGAGTTTCAGTTGCTCCTCTTTCGGCGTTTCAAGGCTATGAGCGATGGGCAGTTGCTCTTTGACTGAGGGCCATGATTCATCAATCAAGAGTCACGGTTTTCAATGAAAATATTAGGTACACCATAATTTTGTACATTTTTTTCTCCTGTGATCCATGCCGAAATGCATGCCTTCTCTAATCATACCGAAGATATCGCGTTTTTGAATTAATATATATGTTCGCACCACATAACAACCATTCAAACAATCAAAATTCGGCTGCCAGGCTAACCGCTAACTTCACGAAACGATGAAGCGAACCAAGAAGAAAACTACGCATCAATCATCATCATATATAACTATAACCTATAAATACGATGCAGCTGTCTTCCTGAGTTCGACTTTTATTTACAAGCATACAGTGATACAATAGATTTCGATCTGCCAAACTTCACACGCATGTTACTAGGCAATAAAGCTATCAGGAAATACCCGATTAAGGTCCAAGCACGAGGGGTATTCGGCGGATGATTTTTTTCACCCAAATTTCAACCAATAGTAGCTTGGTATTTAACATATTCGTAGAAAAATTCGCATGACATTCATTTCCGAATCGATTATTGTTTCGCTCATTTCGATGAATTTGATATTTCTGATGCGTGGGTTACAAGCTGTTGAAAAATTTTCGTTTGTTGCCTAGCAACCAAGCCAAGAAATTTTCGAACAACGACCCATATAATTTCGTCTTGCTCGTACCACCACGTGATGTCAAATACCAAGCTTCTATTGGTTGAAATTCGGGTGAACAAAATAATCTTGTTTATAAATTCTCTCACAGTGTATTCAACAAAAAAGCTATTTACTTCGTCAAGAATGTCATCTTTTAACTTTCGAGTGTACTCCAACGGCAATTCAACAATTTTCTAGAATTAAATCAAGAGTGGCATCCTCTAGAATTTCCATGATGATAATGTAATGGTTTTTTCGATGTGACATGCATACTTGAAGAGCGACAGAGTGGGAAAAATAAGTGAACAGACAAACGCGAAAAAATCTAATCCTTGTCTGAAAGGTATTCTCACCGGGCATACCCGTAGACATGTTGAAACGCATTTGCATTCTTGCGCATACATATACGTAGTAAACGTATCTAACTATGTATATAGTAAACGTATCTATCCATGTATATAGCACCAATGTGGAATACAGAAGGGGAAAACTAAAGTTTCCTTGCTCTCGACTTTTTTCTCCCTTTCCCTACGGCATAGGATAGTCATCGTTTGTCACACGGAAATCGTATAATTGGGAATTCCCGAATGAAAGGAAGAATGTTTCAACGTCAGCAGGTTCGACGAGAATTCCGTGTATTATTGAATTTCTCAGGTTGAAAAACATCACGACTTCACTTATAGAGCACCAGGAGTCGTGGACTATACTTATAACAATCAGGCTACTTTACTTAAATTGAAAATAAGTCAAGAGTCCGAACTTTCCTTCAGGAAAAAGGCATGTTCTTTGTAGAATTGTAGGGCAGTCCAGAGGCCCAGGATTTTAGTGTTCTTTAAGTAGAGACGGGCAAATGAGTAATGGCATTATATTCAATTTCGAATGATCAAGTTAATGTGTAATTATAATTTTCATCAGATATTTATCACAACCATAATGTGTGAATGTTAGCCCAAGTAATTGGATTTTACGACGGTAAGTATGATTTATGTAAGAACGACTTTACTCATCACCCGTGTAATAAAAAACCGGACAAGTGCGAGTCGGACTTGCCCACCAAGGATTCCGTACAAACGATTGATTACGTACTTTAAATAAAGATTATTTTTTTAATGATTTAATTAGAAATGTATAGTTTTCAGATTTTCCCCTATACTTGTAGTATAAGACGGTAGTACTTGCCAAATTTCATAGTTCTAGGTCAACGGAAAATACCCTATAAATTTTGATTCCCTTGAGAGTGTCGAAATATACGTTTTTCGCAGCATAAACGGCCGTATCTTTTTTTACGTTAACTTAGAAGTTTGATTTTTTCACAGCTTCAAGGGATTGTAGACTTGAGTATATAGTTTTACTTTCAACTCGATATCTCCACGCGTTCCCGAGATAAAGGGTCGTGACAGACAGACGGACGGACAACAAAGTGATCTTATTAGGGTTCCGTTTTTTCCTTTTGAGGTACGAAACCCTAAAAATGGCTTCGATTACATTAAAATTTGGTTCAAGCATTAAATTACAAGTGTATCTTATTTAACAAATTCGATTGAATTACACATTTAATCAAAATATAATATCAATATAATTTATTTGAATTAGACATTTAATTCAACTATGTATAATTATAATTAAATTAGTGTAATGTGATTTTGGTAATTACATATAATTTAATTAATTGAATTACGCATTCCCAAGTAATTAAGGGGATTGAGTCACCACAAAATCGATTTTGTGGAATGCCGGAATTCTGTTGTAGGTACAAGGTAACTCAAAAGAAAGTTCATATTTATATGAATATGAACTTTTTTAGGGACGACCTATAATAGATACCCTAGAGTATATTCGACAATGGGACTCACTAATTACTGGTATGACTCATCCAATCATACTAATAATGAATCAATAGAAAAATAAAATATGGTACTGACTGCAATATTTCCGTGAATTAATTTTCAACCTAATCGGGGGAAATATTACTCATGCATCCTTAGTATAAATACCATTTTATTTAGTGCACAATGAAGAAAATTCAATCTATATTAAAGTTTACAGTTTATGAATCTTTCTTTCATCGATGAATGATTTGGTGTCTAAAATATAATTTGCACAGTTCTTCGGGAAAGCGAAATTATCAATTATATAAAAATAATATTATCATACGATATTATAAATTATATTAAATTATATTATGCAGGGTATAACTCGGCGACCTTTCGTCGCCGAGTTATGGGCACTCGAATATCACTTAAAGAATCTTGTAAGGAATCTCTCCAAGATTTTTGAAAAGAGTCAAGTATTGGATCCTGTACAAGACTCTTTACAAGATTCTTTCCAAGATTCTTGAAAAGATTTTTTACAAGATTCTTTCAGTGATATCCAAGTATCCATAACTCGACGACGAAAGGTCGCAGGACAATTTTTTTAGTTCTTCTCGGGAGACTGCACTCTCCGTGGTCATCAGTTGTTATACCCTGTATAATTAAATGGAATTTTGAGTGATGTAAAGTTGCAATCTAAATGTGGATTTGTGCTTTTTGGTCTGCTATTTTGAATTTGTAAATTTAAATTTCACGTTCTACATAAATGTCCTTAAAAACTTTACAGAACCAAGTTTCATTCAGATCAAATAATTTTTCCACTTCGGCTTGTCACATAACATACGATTTTTTCAATTTCTGTATTTCGATTTCTTCATCTTGTCACATAACATACGATTTCTTCAATTTCTGTATTTTTAGTTCAGATTCGTAAATAGCCACTAGGATTGGAAATGGAAATATAAATTTTTTGTCTTATTCGTATACATAGCCAACAGGACAACACATTTTCAAAGACTCGACTTTGGTGCCTTCTATAAATTATTCAAAGAATCAAAATAAGAAATAAAAATTTTTTTTTGTACTTTCGAAGGATGAAACAATGTTGTATAAACCGTTTGATAGCCCTATCTGATAAAGGAGCTAAGAAAAAAAATCTTAAAGATTTGATTCTTTTGGCCTTCTAAAGTAGACTAATACCTTGAGCACAAAATAAAAAAAAACAGTTTTTATTATTTTTCATAATGTTGCATCAACTCGAAAAATTTAAAAAAATCCTGAAAGTAGAGAAGTATAAGGGACGTTTTTTGTTGACATTTGGTGATTGCATATTTTTAAAAGCGTGTTTAAAACATCATTTTAGTTTTATTATTTTTTATTTTAATTGACTTTAATTTTGGGGATCATATCGAAAATATTTTTGTAAGTCTTTTACTCTCGAGTATTTAGAAAAAAATCGTCATTTGTTAATTTGTATTTTTAATATTGAAAAAAAAATAAAAAACGGAAACGAGGTTTCGTTAAAATGACTAGAAAACTGCTTAAAATTAAGAGCTGAAATTTAGGGTCAATTATTATTATTTGGTATCAAAATGATCCCTGAAGTGTCGATAGAATGCGTCGTGGGGGCAGATTTGACATGGTCATCCGGCTATGTTCTTTGGCACCAAAGCTGAGAGCCACTCCCTCTTTTTTGCTATAAATTTTGCAAAAAGTCATTGAGGTGTGCAAATTTTTTGCGACTTCAACATTTTTTTTTTGGAGACGGGGCTGCTCTAGCTTCCTCAAATTTCCAAAAACTTATACTGATAGTTTGAGAGATACAGTTTGTTGATACTGAATCTCGCGAAGATCGTTTACAGGGTTGGTGTTTTATAAATTTTTGCTCAAATTTTTTATGACGATAGTATAATAGACGAAGATACTTTATATTAAATTTTGCAAAAATCGATTAAGTTGAACAGACCTTATGCAAATTTGAAATAAAAAAAAGTTTGACCGCTCTAGCTTATGCAAATTTTGCAATAACACGCTCAAAATGTGTATTTATGTTAGTTTAGTGAGTGGAGGTACTTTGTAACACATTTCGTAAACTAGATTGAGGAGTTAGGGCAGTTCACGTGAAATTGTACTCTGCCGCTACAAAAAAAAAACATTGTATTTTTAAATAAATAAATAAGTAACTTTTATCCAAAACGAGTTATCCATTCTTTTCGAATTATTGTCAAGTCTCGAGTCCCAACTTGAGTCGAAATATTTGACCCCCTTAGACCAGCTGTTGAGTGAAAAAGTCAAGTTCGCAATGTTTAGAAGGCTTATCGTTAACCGAGATCCTGACTATAGTCAGAACCTTGGTTAGTCTCCTGACCATAGTGAGGACCTCGGTTAATGATAAGCCTCCTAAACATTGCGAACTGGACTTTTTCACTCAAAAGGGTCTAAGTTGGTCGAAAATTACGACTGGGAAAAGATTTTAATGGCTTGAAATCGTTTTCACTCTTTAACGAAAAGTCGGGGCATAATGGGACAGATCTTGAAATATTCATAACGAATTCAGCTTTTTATAAAAAAAATTTCAGCCAAATTGGTTATGACGTACTTGACGAAAAATCGATTTTCTTACTTCAAGATTTAAAAAAACACCTTTGAGGTAGTTATAGATTTTTTCATTATTTAGTTTATCATACTTCGAATCAAATTGAGTACTTTAGCTAAATGAAATTTTTGTTGTCAGTCCTCGGGTTTTTTCGCTACGTTCCACAGTGGTCCCAAATCCCAAAAAGCTGGCCAAAAGTCGAAAATGTATTTAATTCGGGTGAAAGTCTGTACTCCGGGGTTTCCGGGGTCGCTGACTACGAATATGAAGTCAAAATTCAGCAAAACAAAATGGCGGATCCAATATGGCGGGAAATTTCGTCAAAAACGTATTCAATTTGGGTGAATGTCTTCACTCCGGGGTTTTCGGGGTCGCTGACTACGAATATGAAGTCAAAATTTAGCAAAACAAAATGGCGGATCCAATATGGCGGAAAATTTCGTCAAAAACGTATTCAATTCGGGTGACATTTGAAGACTTGAAGACTTGGGAAGAAGAGGATTGGAATACAGTCATTATAATCATTATTACAATGACAATGAACATTCATAATATATTTCTTTCATTCTTTTATTTCTAAGCGATATAATTTTAGCTTTTTTTACAATTAATCACTGTCCTGTGTACTGTCATCATCGTCACATGTATCGCTCGTATTATCAGAAAAAATCTGCCTTGATTCTGGAACTGAAGGTGGAATCAATAGTTCAATCGCGTATGGGGATAACGATCTTAGTTTCTTCGAAGGAAGTTTTCGCAAACTGGATAGTACTGGAACTGACGTTACTAAACATCTGCAAAAAACGTCTTCCATGTTTTTGATGCGGTTACATTTTCGTGAAAAATCTTCTCGGAATCTTTTAATGTACTTATTGCATGATTCCTGAGCTTCTACAGACATTTGTCCGATAGGAAGTAACGAATCTATCATTGTCAACACAAGTTTGAAATTGATGTTAATTTTTTTGCCGCCAATTACAGTTTCAAAGGGCACGAGGTTTCTCTCTTGCGCTTGGATACAATCAACTTCTGCCCTAGTTGCCTCGGCAGTTTCATGAAAGAATTGAATTTTAATTGGGCGATAAAATCTTGGTGACGAAGGACGAGGATTTTTCCCAATAATCATGTGTGGATTGACTTTATCAAAGATTTGCAAGGGAACAAGTGAAATAAAGAAAATGTTGGCATCTGATTTATTGCCGTCTCCATCGTTAAATTTTTGTTTGTAAGTACTTTGAACAGAAGTTCCATCGCATCCCCACTTGCATATCAATTCTTAATTACCAACTTTGTTTTCAGGAAGACTTCCAATAACGTCCGATTGTACCGTTAATATTCTTTCAGCTGTATGATTTAGCAATGCTTGAAGTCCAACTGTGGCTCCACTTTCAGTTACAGAAATTTCTGACTTTGCTGGGTAACACTTTTTTTTAGAATCCAATACACATTTATAAGGCCGGTATAATTTACAATTTTTTTCAAGCTTACAGAACGTAGTAATTGGTATTGACTTTTGGTCATTTTACCTTCTACCACAAGTGATAATGCTTCGTTGCCTGACAGTACATCTTCTAATTACCTTTGAAGCTTGTAAATTTCCAGAAGCCCGGAGACCCATTTGTGTAGCGTAGGCCAATTCGTGGACGTTAGGTTCTTTTCGAACCTTTTCCGTCTTCCTACGTTTTGACCGATCACTTAAATCGCCCCAGCTTGTGGAAGGACGCCCCATTGTGCTTTCCGTAGAAGGATGCCCCATTGTGTTTTCCGTAGAAGGACGCTTCATTGTGTTTTCCGTGGAAGTCTTCAAACGTTCCTTTTCAATCGTGAAAGACACAGGAACGTTGAGCCACTCATCGAATTTATTGAAGAATTTGGTTTCGTCTCTCCTCGCTTCTTGCCACCTCTTTTTGAAATTCGATACCAATCTACCCATGGCATCTTTCAGATTTTTCTACAAAATGTATGGATGCTTCAATTGTTTTGACACTTCCATTTCAACAATGTCAGTGACAATGTTGATATTTTCTTTTAATACCGATTTCACAAGTATGTAAATTTCCTTTCTCGTGAAAGAAATTTCATCGGTATTATCCAGAAGATCTGTAGGAAATGCAAAATAACATTCATAGAAGAATCATCTTTATCAATTTCCTATGAACAATATTTCAGACGCGAAAATTACAAAAAACTGCAGAAAGCATTTTTGCCTCCACTATCGAATTTTTAGTGCGACAAAATTTCGACTAGTGTAGCACACTTTTGAGTGAGAGTGTATATTCAAAAAACGAGGATAAAAAATTTCATAAACTACTACAATTATATCTTCTACTGTGGGGAATATATGTGCCAAGTTTTAAATTTTTATATGAGTATCGACTAAGTTGAAAAAATGTTCAAATTGTTGACCGTGTAAAATACACGTATATGCCATTCAAAACTTTTACTGCCGGGGGGGGGGGGGGCATAAAAATTACACTAAAAACCGAAGGCACAGCTATGAGCAGCTAATTTTTGGATATGTTTTGAAGAAATGTCTAAGTAACAATTTCCATTTAGTTTAAGAGCGGGGGTCGATAGGGGTTTTGACTTATTGCTTTTTCTAACATGACTTTCCAGAACATAACCAAGAAAAATACCACTACTTTCATTAATGACTAACAATTTCATACATCGTTAACGATAATTTTGAGCAACACACTCAAATTGTACTTACTTTCTGGAGAAGAATCTATTTTGTAAAATCCAAATCCGTTAACTTTTCACTCTTCTAGGCGCGTCGAAACTTTCGTCTTATTTCTCTGCGCGACGAGCAAACAATGCGGTCGGCTCGACGCTCACGAATAAAATGGATTCCTGAGCCAGGTATGGACGCTCCCCTTTTCTTAACGGTCATAATACATACTAGAAGTACCACTACAACTATTCCAACCATTGAAAGTCCCTAGAAAAAAATATTTTTTTTTCGACTTTTGGCCAGCTTTTGGCGATTTGGGACCACTGTGGTTCCCTTGAAAAAGGTCGTATATTAAAAAAAGCGATTTAAAAAAATAATCATAACTCGAAACGGTTCTATTTTAAAAATTTGAAAAAAATTCAGAGCCTTCTTGTGGGGTGGTCGAATTACAAAAAAAAATGGGAATGAAATCCGAACCGGTCAGGTCAAACATGGGTCGAGTTCAGCTGAAATGCCTCATAAATACCTTGAGGAATTGATCAATAAAATCAATAATTGCAAAATAGAATCGTGCATTGAATTCACAGAACTACAAACTCATTAGTTAAAGAATTTAACGCCAGATTCAACTCCCAGAGGAAACAAGTCCAAAATTTATTTTGTTAAACTAAAATAATTTCAGAACCTCGAAATATTACTTTACTTTGTTAAAATCTAGAAGAAAAAAAGAAGCAAAATGCTCCAAAGTCCACGAGCAGAGGCGAAGCTCTTTTACATAATCCCCTCCCCATTTTCGACGATCCACGGAGCTTGCGCGGCAAAACGAGGAGCTTGGCTCGCGTCGCTACCCGGGAACCATTCGAATGCCTCCCCACTTTCCACCCTCTTTTCTAGCCTTTATTTTTTTCATCTAACCTACCTACTCGGTGAGTCAAAGATAGATCACGCGTTTGACTAGCGCAGTGCAGGTGAACGCTTGACAACGTCGCAATATTTCTCTAATACGTATGCAAATATACAAGTCGCTTCGGTTATAATCGTGTAACTGAATATGGAAATGAATAACAGCAAACATAAAAACGATTTCTGGAAAGGCAATGGAGTTAGTCAAAAAGTGTATCATAATAGGTTGAGGTTGAAAAGGGTCGGCAAAAATTTGCGAAAAGTATATGTGTCATTCCAACCCAAGTGTATAAACCCGTGACCCTGACCCTCTCGGATTTATTTGATTTTTTTTCATGTGATCGCATTGAGTCTCAGATACACCCTCATAATTTTTTCAGATTTTTCCGAACATATCTTATTTCAAAAAATTTTCTTTTGAAAAAAACGCCTTTTTTTTTAAATGTAAAAAAATTCTGAAGAAACCGTGACAATATATAATAATTTTCAAGCTATCACCTGTAGTCGGCAGATTTTTTTTCTATGTTTTACGTGATGGATTTAGAAAAAAATTATTTTTGAAAAAGGCCATTTTTTGAAGATCTAAAAAATTCGGAAAAAACCGTGATGATATATAAAAAATTTTAAGCTATCACCTGTAGTGCAGATACTTAAGCAGATACTCAATTTGAGTACCAAAATAATTCACTATCTGCTCAAGGTGACCTATTTGAGTTTGTTTCGGAATTTTGAGAACGTCAATAGCTTGTAAAACACAGAAAAAAAATCTGCCCACTACGGATGATAGCTTGAAAATTTTTATATATTATCACGGTTTTTTCAGAATTTTTTTTAGATTTTTAAAAAATATCGTTCAAAAAATTTTTTCTTGTTCAAATCCATCACGTAAAACACAGAATCGCGCATCTTGGATGAGTTTGACAGTTGGTGCGGGGTTATTATGTCGTGTCAACAGACAAGTAATCTTTCGCTGCAGCGCTGCCAGACTATCAGGCGCGTCAGCGCGCGTGATGGTTCCAATATCCCCTAATAAAAAGTTGATGGGAAAAATGTATCGAAATATCGAAGGCATTGTCACCGTTTTATTCGTGCTGTGATTGGTCGGTTGGCCGGACCACGAACAGTTTCTCCGTAGAGTTTCTGAAGGCTTCAGACAGCCTTTCTGTTGAGTTCCAGCCTCTATGTAGAGTTTCTAAAGGCCTCCGAGAGCCTCTCCGTAGAGTTTCTGAAGGCCTCGTACAGCCTCTCCGCTGAGTTTCAGCATCTATGTAGAGTTTCTGAAGGCCTCAGACAGCCTCTCCGTTGAGGTTCAGCCCATATGTAAAGTTTATAAAGGCCTCGCACAGCCTCTTTGGAGAGTTTCTGAAGGCCTCCGACAACCTCTCCGTAGAGTTCCTGAAGACCTCGGAGAGCCTCTCTGTTGAATTTTAGTCTACGTAGAGTTTCTAAGGACCTCGAACAGTCTGTCCGTAGAATTTCTGAAGGTCTCGGACAGCTTCTTCAAAGAGTTTTGGAAGGCCTCCAAGAGCCTCTCCGTAGAGTTTCTGAAGGCCTCGGACAGCCTCTCCGTTGAGTTTCAGCCTCTATGTAGAGTTTCTGAAGGCCTCAGACAGCCTCTCCGTTTAGTTTCAGCCTATATGTAGAGTTTATAAAGGCCTCGCACAGCATCTTCGGAGAATTTCTGAAGGCCTCCGACAGCCTCTCCGTAGAGTTTCTGAAGACCTCGGAGAGCCTCTCTGTTGAATTTTAGTCTACGTACAGTTTCTAAGGACCTCGAACAGTCTGTCCGTAGAGTATCTGAAAGCCTCGGACAGCCTCTCTGTTGAGTTTCAGCCTTTACGTAGAATTTCTGAAGGTCTCGGAGAGTTTCTGAAGGCCTCCGAGAGCCTCTCCGTAGAGTTTCTGAAGGCCTCGGACAGCCTCTCCGTTGAGTTTCAGCCTCTATGTAGAGTTTCTGAAAGCCTCGGACAGCCTCTCCATTGAGTTTCAGCCCATATGTAGAAATTATAAAACCCCTCCCACAGCCTCTTCGGAGAGTTTCTGAAGGCCTACGACAGCCTCTCTGTAGAGTTTCTGAAGACCTCAGAGAGCCTCTCCGTTGAATTTTAGTCTACGTAGAGTTTCTAAGGACCTCGAGCAGTCTGCCCGTAGAGGTTCTGAAAGTCTCGGACAGCCTCCGTAGAGTTTCTGAAGGCCTCCGACAGCCTCTCTGTTAAATTTCAGTCTCTTTGTACAGTTTCTGAGGGCCTTGCACAGCCTCTCTATTGTGTCTCCAGAGGCCTCACAATTGACTAATAATAAAAATGATTAAAAATAAACAAATAATAGTTACAATATATTATGTGACCGCGATGCACATTTAAATTTCTTTCCTTTTAGTTCCATCAGAAAGTACGCCATCGGGGCCAAATCGGAAGAAACAGGACGGAGAGCAAGAATCAACTATTGCGAACAAAAATGCAGAGCCCAATATCAGCGGGACTATAGAGCTCGTCGGTCTTCCCGTGATTCTACAAAATTGAATAAAGATTTCGGGATCGAATACCAACGCAGGTATCGACTTCGAAAAAAATCGGAAAAGGAGACAGATCGGGATAAAAATCTTCAAAATGATCTACCAACGGTTCCATCCGGCAATGAACCGGCAACGACCAGAGTTGCAAAATTTGTAATGTAAAAGTAATGCATTATATATTACTTTAAGAATGTGTGATGGAAAAAATTTCCAGTATCCATTAAAATGTAGTGTGTAATGGGAAAAAAAATCCATTACTCATTAAAATGTAGTGTGTGATGGAAAAAATTTATATGAATAGATTATTGCAATTTTGCATTACATTTTATGGACTTGGGACTTAGATTTTTAGACACCTTAAATTCTTAAAAGCATCTATATTAGACTGATTCAAAAAAGCGACTATTTTTTGTTTTTTGAAGGGAAGGTGAAAAAAGATTTCTGTTAAAAATAATTATGATGGTAAAATGTTTTTTTTTAATTATTTAATGACATAGGGGATAATTATTTAATTAGATAACCGGAATTTAAAATCTACCTGATATATGTTTTTGCAATAATATTTCTGTTATTACACATATATTTTACTGACTTAGATTTTTAGGTACCTTAAATTCTAAAAAGCATCTGTATTAGACTCTGATATAGATCTTAATCTAATATCTAAGTCAGTAAAATATATGTGTAATATCAGAAATATTATTGCAAAAAAATATATATGGTATCTTTTAAATTCGGGTTAGCTAATTAAATAATTATCCACTATTATGTCATCAAATAATAAAAAAAAACATTTTTTCACCACAATTATTTTTAACAGGAATCTTTTTTCACCTTCCCTAAAGTATTTTATTGCACTCCGTGCGTAAAGTGCTCATTTTACGCACACTTCGTGTGCGTAAAATAGCACTCTATGTACTCGTGCAATAAAATTTTGTACGAAACTCGTGCGAGAAACATTTTTCTGACTCGTGTGATTGCAGCATTCGCCTTCGGCTCATGCTGCAAACTCACACTCGTCAGAGAAAGTTTCAACGCACTCGTATCGTAATGTACTATAATGTGTTACTTCAAGAAACAAAAAATAGTCGCTTTTTTTAAATCAGTCTAATATAGATGTTTTTTAGAATTAAAGGTGCCTAAAAATCTAAGTCCCAAGTCCATAAAATGTAATGCAAAATTGCAATAATTTATTCATATACATTTTTTTCATTACACATTTAAATATTAATGGGTAATGGAAAGTTTGTCCATTCCACACTGCATTTTAATGGGTAATGGAAATTTTTTCCATTACACACTTAATTTCAATGGGTAATGGAAATTGTGTTCATTACACACTAGATTTTAATGAGTAATGGAAAATTTTTCCATTGAACATTAAAATTTTAATGGGTAATGGAAATTTTCTCCATTATACACTACATTGTAATGGGTAATGAAAATGGCAATGCATTACAAAAAGTAATGCATTACTTGCACTGTTAAAAAAATCTGTATTAAAATTAATATACATGTGTAGGAAGTTTTTTTGCAGATACAGCGTATGCAATTTCAATTTCAGTATTGAAAATTCATGGACCCGAATTTGAAGAATAAAAGTATGCAGTTGAATTTTAAAATACTGATGTATTTGAAAAATCATATACATGCCATTGAAATTTCAATTTCATGTATATTATTATTCAAAAAATGTATATTCAAATTAATGTACGCGTTTATTTTAAAATCACAATACATGCCTGAATTTTCATATTCATTTCATGAAAATTACGTTACCGTAGTTAAATTAATTGTTGTTGAACATGTTATAAAAAATATACAGCCCTTGCAAAATAATTTAATATTCATAGTTTACCGACCCCAAAAAGAGATTCACAGAAAAAAAAACAAAAATCTTTACGAATAGCCCGATCTAATTTCTCTCTGAGACCGGGAATCGAACCCTCGACCCTGCCTACCATCCCAGCAAACACACTTGGATGATTTACGAAACATTTACGTATAATTGAAATGTAATAACTACGTCATATAATGTTCATCACAAATTCGTAACTTTTTCATAACGCACGTAAACGATATGTATATAATACGTCCTGACGATATGTAGTAAGGATGTCAATGAAAGATGTGGGAATTACGAAAAACTATAGACATCACAAATACGTAACATTAATACGTCAAGATCTCGTCACTCCTATACGAGATATTTACATGTACTGAAAACTTGTCAAACTGTTACGAGTCGATGCTGTAACAATTATAGAACATTGGTGATATTATAATCTTGTAGTATATGCTTCGTAGCAAATATGTCACACTGTGACATAAATGTTATAAGACATTTCTTGTAACAAATCCGTAACAATTATAGAACATTGGTGATATTATAATCTCGTAGTATAGGCTACGTAGCAAATATGTATAATGTGTGACATAAATGTCACAAGTTATTTCTTGTAACAAATCCGTAACAATTATAGAACATTGGTGATATTACAATCTCGTAGTATAGGCTACGTAGCAAATATGTATAATATGTGACATAAATGTCACAAGTCATTTCTTGTAACAAATCCGCAACATATACGTATCATATATTACGAGAAATGTCTTCAATCATTTTGAGGTTATGTCGATTAAGGAACGTAAACAATATGTGAGTGTAAAGTACAAGGAGGTGATATCGAATAATCCAGCGTAATACAGAACAAACCAGAATAATACAGCATACATTGCAAGAGGTAAGTTGAAAGTGATCCCTTTATTTAAAAGAAAAAAAATAAGTTATATGGGTATTTGCTGTGATGGAAAAACACCCAGGAATTTCCCTTACTCGGTTTATAACCTTATTCGCGTTGCAGGTTCGCTTAATTTCTCTTTGCCCTTTCTTTCTGTGTTGCAGGCCTGTTTTGAAATTGATAGCCTATTTTCAATTTTCCAGGCATTGTCCTGGTCACAATTTTGACTTCAATCAAAATTTGCCGCGCTCATCCAATAATAAAAAGTGTTACGAAGGAAATGAGACGTCGTAGAACAAAATCTATCTAGCAATTCTTTCTGAATCATGCACAGAGTGTAAGAACCCAGTTTTGAGTTTTTACACTCTGTGTTAAAACCTAGCTTTGAGTTTTTACACTCTGCGGCTGATTCAGAAAGAATTGATAGACAGATTTTGTTCCACGACGTCTCATTTCCTTCGTAACTCATTTTCCCATGGGATGAGCACGGCACATTTTTTTTGCTCTTTATTTCAGAGTTGCAGGCCTGCTTTGAAATTATTAGCCTATTTCCAACTTTCCAGGCATTGTCCTGGTCACAATTTTGACTTTAATCAAAATGTGCCACGCTCATCATAGAAAAAAGTGTTACGAAGGAAATGAGACGTCGTAGAACAAAATCTATCTAGCAATTCTTTCGGAATCATGCGCAGAGTGTAAGAACCCAGTTTTGAGTTTTTACACTCTGTGCATGTTTCAGAAATAATTGATAGACAGATTTTGTTCTACGACGTCTCATTTCCTTCTTAACTCGTTTTCCCATGAGATGAGCACGGCATATGTTTTTTTTCTTTATTTCAGAGTTGCAGGCCTGCTTTGAAATTGTTAGCCTATTTTGAACTTTCCAGACATTGTCCTGGTCACAATTTTGACTTTAATCAAAATGTGCCGCGCTCATCCCATAGGGAAAAGTGTTACGAAGGAAATGAGACGTCGTAGAACAAAATCTATCTAGCAATTCTTTCGGCATCGTGCGCAGAGTGTAAGAACCCAGTTTTGAGTTTTTACACTCTGTGTAAAAACCTAGCTTTGAGTTTTTATACTCTGCGCATGATTCAGAAAGAATTGATAGACAGATTTTGTTCCACGACGTCTCATTTCCTTCGTAACTCATTTTCCCATGGGATGAGCACGGCACATTTTTTTTGCTCTTTATTTCAGAGTTGCAGGCCTGCTTTGAAATTATTAGCCTATTTCCAACTTTCCAGGCATTGTCCTGGTCACAATTTTGACTTTAATCAAAATGTGCCACGCTCATCATAGAAAAAAGTGTTACGAAGGAAATGAGACGTCGTAGAACAAAATCTATCTAGCAATTCTTTCGGAATCATGCGCAGAGTGTAAGAACCCAGTTTTGAGTTTTTACACTCTGTGCATGTTTCAGAAATAATTGATAGACAGATTTTGTTCTACGACGTCTCATTTCCTTCTTAACTCGTTTTCCCATGAGATGAGCACGGCATATGTTTTTTTTCTTTATTTCAGAGTTGCAGGCCTGCTTTGAAATTGTTAGCCTATTTTGAACTTTCCAGACATTGTCCTGGTCACAATTTTGACTTTAATCAAAATGTGCCGCGCTCATCCCATAGGGAAAAGTGTTACGAAGGAAATGAGACGTCGTAGAACAAAATCTATCTAGCAATTCTTTCGGCATCGTGCGCAGAGTGTAAGAACCCAGTTTTGAGTTTTTACACTCTGTGTAAAAACCTAGCTTTGAGTTTTTATACTCTGCGCATGATTCAGAAAGAATTGATAGACAGATTTTGTTCTACGACGTCTCATTTCCTTCGTAACTCATTTTCCCATGAGATGAGCATGACACATATTTTCTGCTCTTAATTTCAGAGTTGCAGGCCTGCTTTGAAATTGTTAGCCTATTTTGAACTTTCCAGGCATTGTCCTGGTCACAATTTTGACTTTAATCAAAATGCGTCACGCTCATCCCGTGAGAAAAAGTTTACAAAGGAAATGAGACGTCGCCAGCAATTTATTAGCGTAGAGTATAAAAACTCAAAACTAGGCTTTTCAGGACACCGGTGCACCTTGAGGGTTCTAACTAGTCCCAAAAAATTGTTCATTTGGTACCTCAAATGGTGGACGATATATCATATTTGTAGGTATTCTACAAAAATTATACATTATAATTAAAATGTACTTTTCAAATGTTAAAATAAAAATCAAACTCCAATCTAATATGTAGGTTGGAAATACATAAATTTCTTGTAATTTGTTCATAAAATATGTATATACGTAAATTACCTGTAACTACGAAATTACATTGACATCATTGTTACGAGTATTATGCGTTACCAGAGTTACGTTTCGTTTCGTAGGAGTTACATCAATGAGCTGAGTTTGTTACAACTATGATCTGAGTTTGTTACATCTATTATCTGAGTTTGTTATGGCTATGTGATGAGTTTGTTACATCTATGAGCCGAATATGTTACATCTTAGGTATGAGTTCATTTCATTATTATTTCTCGTAGATGTTTCGTATCTGTGACTTGTTTATAGGATGACATATTTGAGAACAAACTCTACTTCATTCACGGAGTTTGTGACATAAATGTTATGTCCAATGTAACACACGTTACGTCACATTTTCGTAACTATTTCGGAACTGTGTTTGCTGGGATCCTACCTATCTACCTAACACGCTACCTATTACGCTATCGACTACTTGTGAAGTGCCTCTACTTGTATGATATCTGAATGCTGGAGTGCCGAAATAATATAATAGTATATGCTTTTGAATGAGCAATAAACCATGAAAGGTGGTTTTTGATTGGCGAACTCGAATCCCCTGACCCCTCATAAGTTATGTGAACCTTATTCCAGAATACATGAACCCTCATAACTTAAGCGATCACTCAGAACTTACGTTACCCCTCATAACTTACTTTCGCGATCCCTGACCCCTCGTAGATTATGTAAAGTCGCAAAACTTAATTCTATGGTCCCTGACCCCTCATAACTTAATTTCGGAGCTTCTGACCTCTCATAAGTTATATCAACCCTCAAAACTGGTTTAAATAAAACCGTGACTTCTCATAACTTAATTTCGGGGCCCCTAACGCCTCATAAGTTATGTGGACTCTCAAAACTTTATTCCAGAATACCTGATCTCTCATAAATGAAGTGACCCTTCATAATTCAATTTCAGAGCCCCCGACCCCTCATAAGTTATGTGAGCCCTCGAAACATGTTTAAACAAAACCGTGGCCTCTCATAAGTTAAGCGACCTCTCATAACTTAATTTCGGGGCCCCTGACCCCTCATAAGTTATGTGAACTCTCAAAACTTCATTCCATAATACCTGACTGGTGGTGATTACCATAATACCTGACCCCTCATAACTTAAGTGACCGCTCGGAACTTAAGTTACCCCTCATAACTTAATTTCGTGACCCCTGACTCCCCGTAGATTTTGTAAAGCCGCAAAATTACTTCCGGGATTCCTGACCCCTCATAAGTTAAGTAACTTTTCATAACTTCATTTCAGGACCCTTGACTCTTCACAAGTTATGTGAACTCTCAAAACTGTTTTCCAGAATACCTGACCCCTCATAACTTAAGTAAATACTCACACCTTGAGTAATCCCTTATAACTTAATTTCTGACCCTTCGTAGGTTGTGTGAAGCCGCAAAATTTAATTCCATGATTACTGATCCCTCATGAGTTAAGTGACCCCTCATAACTTGATTTCAGAGCCTCTGACCCTTCATTCGTTATGTAAATCCTTAAAACTGTTTGAAAAAAATCGTGACGCTCTCATAAATATTCTTTTTTATATTAAATTTGAAGAAATTTTCCACCGTGACTGATTGTAATTTTAAGACATAAGTGTATTAATTTCCAATAATGTATCTTAAAATTGCAAAAAAGTATATAAAAACCATTTTCATGTACGGGGATATTAATCTTCAATGTTTACTCTTTTAATTTTAATATACAAATATTGAATTTAAGACAAAATTGTTGATTTTCCTACACTATGTATATTAAATTTCAAATAGTATAACAAAATTAATATGCCTCCTCTAACTTACTATGCATGTATCTTACATTTCAAATAGTATATTGAAATTAATATCTCTTCCGAAATTTACTATTCATGTATATTTAATTTCAAACAGCATATTGAAATTTCAAATAATATATTGAAACTTCAAATAGTATATTGCAATCAATATATCTGCTTTAAATTTACTATACATGTGTATGAATTTGCATTTCATATTCCGTGTTTGTGAATTTCCGTGACAGTTGTATCGTAAAAATGTTTGAAATTACATATCTTTTTTTACAGTATGCAACCCTGGCAACGACAATTGAGCTATCATCGCGTTCCACTGTTGACAGTAAACAACCGTTGCGAGCTCGTCTTAAATCCCTGCATGGGAAAAGCACGCTTCCGAGTACGAGTAACGCTGACAAACTGGATGTACAGCCATTATCGTCTACATCTATTCATGCTATGCAGGAAGGTGTTAACGATGAAGAACGCGCGGTCAACATTGCCACTGAATTTTTTTAAACAAAATTCGTTAACAATGGTTTTGGCTTCTCATATGCAATATGCTATCGATTGTGGTTTCAAAATGATTTATCACCATTGGCTGCACATGTCAATCAAGATTTACTCGATAGGCTTTTACTTGGGATCAAAACAGATAATATTAACAATGTTTGTAAATACAGTTTATTGATATTTATTAAACTAAATTTTGAAAAACACAAATGTCAACGTGCGGATTACTTTCGACTTCTTTACCAATTTCCTAATTCCGTCACTAACTCTTCTCCTCCACCGCCCCGCTTCGCTCTCTCTCCCTTCATTCATCGGCAGTCAGCAAAATGCATACAAGTATTCACTCCTGCGGAGTGTGATTGCATACACCCCGACTTTTTAAAAATAATTGGTGGTATTTTGGTGGACACCCCTTTTTGGGAAAAATTTAAATCAAAATTTGACGTGTGAAGTTAGCCCCAACAATCGTATTTTTGAACTTTTTCGATCTTTTCGGGGTGCATTCGATGCGTTGTGTCAATATTAGTTCTTTATACAAGCTATTTTCAAGTTGATATTCATCAGTTCAACGTAAAAACGGATATAGTATTTGTGACAATCCCTGGTACATATATTAGCAGCGGAAACATTAAAAATAACATATTTTGTTGATCATTGATACAATTGTTAGTTAATCGGAGATTGCGGTGCATTTTTCGGCTTCTAAAAAAATTACGGCAACGAAAGCACGGTCCGCAGGACTGAATGAAAAAATTGAAATTCCTGAGACTCCAGCACGTTGAAATAATTACGTGTATGGAAACCGTTTGTAGTTGAAGGAGATCTTGAGCAATAGTACCATAACATTCTTTCTGGACGAAAGAGTAACAGTAAGTTGAATTCTTGAAATTGTCATCTCAATTATCGCAATATTTCAATTCGCTCATCAACTACAAAAACAGCTTTTTACTTTCTCATAAGTGATCATTAGTTCCTTATAAAATATGTTTTTACTTTAGATAGGATGCTCGTGTTTTAGAAACATTAAGCAAAATATTGCAAAATCATACTTATCAAAAATGTCCGGTATTTTTGTTTGCTATGGCTACGAAAATCAAATAATCATATTACACGAAATGTATGAACAATCAGATCGAATTTTGGTTCATAGACAGAGCAGCGTGCAAGTCAAATAAAACGTGTGGTAGCTTCTTGATTTCAAGTCATGTTAATAATACATATGAGGCATTCCAGCTATAACCAAGCGGCCATTACCTCGATATTTTTTTTATGTGTCGCCGATTTTTTTTTCGGTTACTTTTCGAAAAAAAAACATACGTATTTCTCAAGAAATAGTATTTTGTGCATCTAGGGCCAGAGATAAGTCTTTTTGTCGAGCGTGAAGTTTGCCGCAACGAGCGAAGCGATGGCGGCAACCACGCGAGACAAAAGACGAATCTCTGGCCTGCGTTGCACACGATCTTTTTTTTCCCCATGGGAGATTTAAGTGCCTTTTCACTATATGCGTGGATAGCCAAAAAGAGGCTCTTTTTTGATAGCTAAGAGTGAAAACAGACGAGAAACAGGCGAGTTCGGTTTTCCCCGGAGGGGAAAAAAGAACCGAACTCGTCTGTTTTCACTCTTAGCTGTCAGAAAAGAGTCACTTTTTGGCTGTCTACGCATATGGTGAAAAGCACGAAAATCTTGCATGGGTGAACAAAAATTATTTTTCATCCTCTTCCGTTTTATCAGCTTTCAAAGTAGGATTTTTGTTTTTTCAACAAAAGTGTATCCTCCGATTTTTTTCAAATGAATTGACAAAAAAGTACATTCAAAACCACATCTTTTGATCGCTATCCCATCATGGAGAAATCATTTTTCGATTTTTTCTATGAGTATGAAACTTTGAAAAATGTGTTTTTATTCGTATAAAAAGGAGTAAGTACATAGGTAACAATGTTGATGCTATTATTTATTAATATAGTTATTATATTTATGTAAGTAGTAGGGGGCACACTATGGCGACCCCCACTCCTCTCCCCACTCCGTGGCCGCTCGCAGAGAGCTCAGCTACGGATGTGTGACAAGAGAGGCGAGGGGAGGAGGCTTGATATATATATATTATTTTATGCACACTTTGATATTTTTTATTGTTTGCGGGGGAGGGGAGCTAGAGCGTGTCGCCATAGTGCGCCGTGCGTCATTATTATTATTATCATTATTATTATTATTATTATTATTATTATTATTATTATTATTATTATTATTATTATTATTATTATTATTATTATTATTATTATTATTATTATTATTATTATTATTATTATTATTATTATTATTATTATTATTATTATTATTATTATTATTATTATTATTATTATTATTATTATTATTATTATTATTATTATTATCATCATCATCATCATCATCATCATCATCATCATCAACATTATCCAAATAAGATGAATTATTCAGCTCAAAATATTTATTTTTATTATATATATATTTTTCATTTTTTCAAAGAATCCATAATATATATTTTACTAAAAAGTAGTATTACGCTAATAATACTGAAAACCTCCAAAATTTTGGCCCTTTTCGCATATTAGCCTTTTTCGCATATCCCACACAGCAAAATTGATCCCGGGACCATCCCGAGATAGTCCCATTCGTGTCCTGCCAAGATAGTACGTCTTATGAATGTCTAAGGGAGGAACCAGTAAGTTATTGTTCTACCCGGGATTAATATTGGATGTCTTGAAGATATCCTGTCGCAACTGTAATTAGACGATCCCAACGCACTCTCTTATAGACGTCTGCGGGAGGTATTGGTAGGACATTGTTCTACCCGAGATTAATATAGGATGTCTTGAGGATATACTGCCATCACCGTAAATAGACGATCGTACCGCACTCTCTCATAGACGTCTGTAGGCGGTACTAGTAGGACATTGGTCTACTAGAGATTAATATAGGATGTCTTGAGGATATCCTATCGTAACCGTGTTTTGACGATCCCAGCGTATTCTCTTAGCAATGTCTCTGAGAGGTACCGGTAAGACATTGTTCTACGCGAGATTAATATAGGATGTTTTGAGGATATCCTGTCGTAACCGTGTTTTGACAATCCCAGCGCACTCTCTTAGAGATGTCTCTGGGAGGTGCCGGTAAGACAATGTTCTACGCGAGATTAATATGGGATGTCTTGAGGATATCTTGCCGTAACCGTGTGTAAACGATCCTAGTGGACTCTCTTAGAAATGTCTATAAGAGGTCAGCCATTCCACGGCGTTAGTTCCAGACTCGCCGCGAGATGGCAAAGGCTCTCACATACGGATCATGCAAATGGAATGCTTATATAGCCGAGCGTGAACACAGACATTTGACACCGAAAGAAGTCAGACCTCAAAAGAGGCCATACTATAAGGAGTACTTGCTGTCTCCCTCTGTACTTAACCCATTTTATTGAAATTAAATTATTTAATTGAAATTAATTAATATTAAATCGTAATAAAAATAATTATTCACTGCTGTGTTGGCAGTCCAAGAGACGTCCCGAAGACATCCTAAAGACATCCCGGGACGTCAGCGGGACCATCCTATTGCGGTCATCACTGCGGACATTTCAGAGCCCATGGGAATCCTATGGGACCATCCCATTACCATCACGAGACAATTGAGTCAATTGACGTGATGTCCGAAAGATGTACTTGGGACGTATTATTGCTGTGTCTGATGATTCTGGAATATCTTCGTGACGTCTTTAAGAAGTCTCAATAATATCTTATTGATATTTCCACTCTGCTGTATCTGCAGTCCAAGAGACGTCCCGAAGACTTCCCGGGACGACAATGGGACGATCCCATTCCGATAATCACTGCGGACACTTTAGAGCCCATGGGAATCCCATGGGACCATCTTATTACCATCACGGGACAATTGACGTGATGTCCGAAAGATGTACTTGGGACGTATTATTGTTGTGTGGGTCAATAGGTTTAATCCTTTTTGAGCTGTTATGTTGGTGGCCGAGAAAATAATATGTTTAGGCTATTAAACAATTCTGCCTTACTTGTGCGTGCTTTTTCCAACGAGCGAGACCTTGCAGCATCTTATTAAGTTGCATTAGATGCAACGTTGCTAATTTTGACAAGAACCAACGCGGAAAATTAAAGTATTATGTGCACCTATAATTATAATACTCGCTCGAGGCACGGCAATTCGTCAGTCACGATTCAACCGCTATATAGAGCGTTCTTCAATTACCCTAAATTATAATGTTAGATCGCTCATTACGTTTGTGTATATTGGGTCTTTTACGATTATCGAAAGGGCATAGTGTTCAATTGCGGCGTCGGTGCAATGTCCAGTGGCGCCGTGATTTGCAACGTATATCGGATGATAGTCTCATAAAAAGGCTGAAATATATAATTTGGTGGGCTCCTTTGCCTGCTATTATGGTGGCCTATAACAGAGGCATATTAAGTGGTCAACGAGTGCTAACCTGTGTTTTTGAGGAGTTGCAGCGTAGTCGCGGTTTAGAATGACCCTGTGTCCAAGGTCTTGTCGGTGAAACTAGAAGTAAGTCGATATTGCATAAAAAATGTTACAAAAAAAAATGTAATGTTAATCGCGGGTTTGCACGATTTATAAAAATTTATGTAAAAAATGTACCCAAAAAATTGAATGTTGATCGTGGATTTGCGCGATCTTGAAAGTTCAAAAATTTATATTTTTGAAAAAACCTATTCGAAAATTTCAGAATCTTTCAAGATCAGTGCAAGGTATTATATAAAAACTGAAGCAAAGATAAAATATGGAACTTCGATTTTCACGATTTTGAAAATACAAAATTCTCCAAATTTATCATTTTTGAATTTTTTTCGGAATAATTTTTTCGTAGTCCCAAGTATACTCTTCAAAATGAATTCAGAACGATTTTTCGTAATTATAATAGTTTTCGAGATATTTGAAAAATAAACTTGAAAGATTTGAAAAATGTTACATATTAAATTTTGAATAACTTTTGAAAAAAAAACAAATTTAATTTTTTCCTTTGGTAGAACTTTGTTTTATTGCTGAACGTTGATCGTGGATTTGCGCGATTTTGAAAATTCAAAAATTCATATTTTTGAAAAAACCTATTCGAAAATTTCAGACTCTTTCAAGATCAGTGCAAGGTATTATATAAAAACTGAAGCAAAGATAAAGTATGGAACTTCGATATTCACGATTTTGAAAATACAAAATTCTCCAAATTTATCATTTTTTAATTTTTTTCGGATCAATTTTTTCGTAGTTCCAAGTATACTCTTCAAAATGAATTCAGAACGATTTTTCGTAATTATAATAGTTTTCGAGATATTTGAAAAATAAACTTAAAAGATTTGAAAAATGTTACATTTCAAATTTTGAATAACTTTTGAAAAAAAACAAATTTAATTTTTTCCTTCGGTAGAACTTTGTTTTATTGCTGAATGTTGATCGTGGATTTGCGAGATTTTGAATATTCAAAAATTTATATTTTCGAAAAAACCTATTTGAAAATTTCAGAATCTTCCATGATCAGTGCAAGGTATTATATAAAAACTGAAGCAAAGATAAAATATGGAACTTCGATTTTCACGATTTTGAAAATACAAAATTCTCCAAATTTATTATTTTTCAATTTTTTTCGGAATAATTTTTTCGTAGTCCCAAGTATACTCTTCAAAATGAATTCAGAACAATTTTTTGTAATTATAATAGTTTTTGAGATATTTGAAAAATAAACTTGAAAGATTTGAAAAATGTTACCTATTAAATTTTGAATGACTTTTGAAAAAAAACAAATTTAATTTTTTCCTTGGTTAGAACTTTGTTTTATTTGAAAACGAAAACTTCTGATCAAATTTTATCGAAATTAAAAGGGGGCCGATCCCAACACTTGGCCGATTTGACATGGAATGACCCACATTCATTAGTTTATCATTATTATAGGCTATCGGCAGTTCTACGATGAAGCGATTGAAGAAGAAAAGGAAGCTCTCGTGGAAGCGACAAGGGCGGTAGAAGAAGAAGAAGACGCGCTAGCGCATCAATGCAATCTCGACCGTGCGTATTCAAAATTATTTTAATATTTTATTTCTCTTTGAAAATTTCAGGATCTTTTAAGATCAGTACAAGGTATTTTATAAAAAATTGAACCAACTATAAAATACAGAACTTGAATTTTCACGATTTTTGACAATTCAAAATTCTCCAAATTCATCTTTTTTAATTTTTTCGGAATATTTTTTTCGTAGCCCCCAAGTATACTCTTCAAAACGAATTCAGAACCGTTATTCGTAACTATAATAGTTTTCCGAGATTTTTGAAAAATAAACGGAGAAGATTTGAAAAAATTGTTAAATTTTTAATTTTGAATAACGCTGAAAAAAATAAAAAATATTTTTTTTTCCTTTGGCAGAACTTCGTTTTATTGAAAACGAAAACTTCTGACCAAATTTCATCGAAATTGAAAAGGACCGATTTCAACTCTTTGTCGATTTGACATGAAATGACCCATATCCATTATTTTATTATTTCTATAGGCTGTCGACAGTTCTACAATGAAGCGATTGAAGAAAAGGAAGCACTCGTGGAAGCGACAAGGGCTGTAGAAGAAGAAGAGGCACATTATTTTAATATATTATTCCTTGGGTTTATAAAACTGTAAATATGATTAAGAGACCCGTTCACTTATAGGTAACATAACGTCAATGGATGATTTAGCAGAGAGATCATCGGCATTGTGTCACCATCCCGAAAATGTTAGAGCATTTTCAACGGTAGCGTCGAGTATTTCCGATATAACCGAGAAGTTTAGCAACAACTCCGACGCAGCTTGTAAGTATAAGCATACGGCATACGCCTTTTATTAATATAAAAGGCGTTTAATTTATCAAATACAATAACTCGAATAGCGGCGTACCGCCGAGCCAGAGCTGTTGAGGCTGATGGTGCGATAGAGATAGATAGAGCTGCAGCTGCGGCTAATAACGCTCTTTCAGAGAGCGAAAATGACCTCATCCTGCCTGAAAATCAGCTGGGAGAATATCACGTTGACCGTTACTCGGAGGATGAGCTCATATACGATGAGCAAAGAGCTGCTGCCGGACTCTTCGATCAATGGTTTCAGCATTTAATGAACTCGGATTCGGGTAAATAAATTTTAGAAATTCATATAAACAATCGCGCATGCCTTCAACAACCCTAAAAATGAACACGTTGAACTTTGACGATCTTTGGTGAACCTAAGATATTAACTCGAGAATTTTTCCCCGCGCAGATTTTTCGTAACATAATAAGCAATATTTGCTAGAAGAACATTGTTAGAAGAATTTGAAGAATGAAGTGGCTGGAAGAATAAAATAAAGGTCCACCCTACTGTATATAGGGTGTTCTATTTAACCCTCTCTCGCTCTCTCACTTATTACTGCTTTTACAATTGATGTATGTATGGCGTGAAATTGACCTGTTGTATCGACCACAGGATATTCGTCAAGTGATTCAGTATTGCCATACCAAGATTAATACGAGGTACTCTAAGACTACAATATATGATTTTAGTTCTGTAACTTCAAGTCTTTTATGTCCTTCTTATATTACAGATATACAAACGGGTGCTGGAAGAACGCGTAGGACTCCTGGGAGCGAGGCGTTTGGAAATGTGCGGCCACGAAGTAATGGGATCATCATCATGCAAGATACAGCCCGATATTTTAAGCGCTTCAAGCTACGAGGCCGTGAGACAACGATGCGTATGCGTCAGCTTCTTCAGGAACGAGCGTAATAGCATGGCTTGAAGGGGCATTTTGCGATATTTTGACACGTCTGACAAACAGTGCTGGAGGGTGTGACTATGCGGGTATTGCATTCGCGGCAAATAGCTTACCGCACGGCCCTGTTTGGCTATCATTTCGTCCGATCCGCGACTATACATTTGAAGATATTTGGCGATTAATAAAAAGTGTTGCTCAAAGTACATCTTCTCTGAACATTGATGATTCCTCTAATATAAAAGCGTGTGTTGTTAAAGGCGTAGAGGGTTGCGGGCGAAAAGGCTTAACTCACGAGGGGGTCTCTAAATAATCGATTTTAACCATTCAAAACACCGATGATTTGTGTTTACCGCGTTCACTAGTAGCAGCGAGAACATACGCCGAGATGGGCGAGATACGCACGGGAACCCTACACAAAAGATGGCAGCGTATTAGGCAAATTAACGGCTCACTTCAAAAAAAGGCGGCGCTCGAGCTCACGAGAAACACAAATGTCACAATACCGCGCGTTGGCTGTAGTATGCGTGAAATTGCTCTATATCAGAATTATTTGGCTCAAGAGGGGATCGCTATAATAGTTTTTGAATTTTTGACTTTGGGACGGCGTGAAGGTCCCCTGTTTGACGGTACACAAGTGGTTACGGATACCACAGGCTCGATTCAACATACACTGTATATTCTGTATTATGAGAGGTCACACCATTTCCAACCCGTTTTCAATTTGCATGGTGCCGTAGGCAGCGTAAACTTTTGCGCGACTTGTAACGCCCGTTTTCGCCGCCGTCATAGGTGTTTAAAAAAGAAATGTCCTCGCTGTCTTCAAGCACCACCCTGCGAGGTGGTCTCGATCAATTCAATCCGATGTGAGGCGTGCAATCGTGATTTTTTTGGAGAGACATGTTTAGAAAATCATAGGGTTTAGAAAATCACAACAGCCCTATAATCATCTGTGTCATTGAGGCCTGTTCATGCTGCTGACGATTCAAAAGCGAATATATTTATTTTCTATGATTTTGAAACGGAGCAGTATACAACTGTAGAGGGCGACCCATCAACGCATATTCACAAACCGAATCTCTGTGTGGCTCAACGCGTCTCTACAAGGTGCTATGATAACACTTCTATAGACGAGCCGTGCGATTATTGCAGCGATCATGAGTTTATATTTAGGGCGGATCCTGTATGTCAGCTTGTAGAGCTAGGCATGAAAATTATCCCGGGCTTCTCGCGTACATTTTTAATAGCGCATAATGCCGGCGGCTTTGACGCTGAGTTTATCCTACGTTATTTTATTGAGGGAAAAAACGCAGCTTCCCTCTTTAATTATGATCGGTACAAAAATCATTACAATGCGTGTTGGTGAACTTGTGTTTCTCGACAGTCTGCACTATTTCCATATGCCACTGAGTGCATTGCCAAAAGCTTTTGGTCTGGAAAGTGCTCTTGCTAAAGGAACTTTTCCTCACCTATTTAACAAACCCGAAAATCAAAATTATATTGGGCCGTTGCCTCCTGTAATTTACTACTCTCCTGACTCTATGCAGGCGCAGGAACGCAAGGTTTTTTTGGCATGCCGTAACAAGCTAAAGAGCGCTGATTATGTTTTCAATTTTTCAAACGAAATCATAGGCTATTGTAAAACTGACGTTACGATATTAAGGCAAACCTGTGTTGTTTTTCGGAAAATGTTCATGAATAGTGGGCGCGTATGCCCGTTCTCCGAAAACACAACAATAGCGTCAGCACGCTTTTAAATTTTTCGCAAAAAATTCTTAAGAAGTAACACGATCGGAATTATTCCTACGGGCGGCTACAGATGGACTCATAATCAGTCTAAAAAAGCGATCTCGTGGCTCGTGTGGATGGAGCACGGCCATCATATTATTCACGCAGAGCGCTCGCACGAATTTAAACTGCCTCAAAATTTAATGATAGACGGCTATTATGAAACCCCTGATACAAGCTACGAATTACAGTTTCATGGCTGTTATTGGCACGGCTGCTCGAGCTGTTCCGCTGTGAACAGGAACAAAAAACAGGGCGACGGCTCGACAATGAACGAACGTCTCGAAAGAACGAACGCCATATCGCACAAAATCCGCTCAAGCGGTTACGTGCCAACGAAAATTTGGGAGTGTGCGTATGATCGTATGGTAGAGGCAAATACAGAAATGAGCGATTTCGCGCGTGACCATGCTCTAGTCAGTCTGGACCCTCTCAATCCACAGGATGCTTTTTTTAGGGGACGTACAGAAAACATGGTTACGCTGTATGATGTAAAAGACACGAAACAGATTCGGTATGTCGATGCGTGCTCATTGTACCCATATATTTGTAAGTACGGTAAATATCCTATAGGACATCCAACGGTATATGTCGGCGATGAGTGTATGGAGTTGACAGGACCCGACAATACCGACCTTTCGTGTGTCGAGAGCCTCGTCAAATGTACGATACTTCCACCGCAAAATCTTTATCACCCCGTGTTACCGGTACGCATGCATCAGCGCTTGTTATTTGGGCTGTGTCGTAGTTGCTGCGAAATAATGAATCAAGAAGATTGTCCTCATGATCCTGCAGAGCGTTCATTGAGCGGAATCTGGGTGGTAGATGAGCTGCGAAAAGTATATTTGGCAGTATAAGATAACGCAGTACAACCGTGATGCGCAGGAGGGAGGCCTTTTCATCGAATATATAAATACTTCCCTCAAAATCAAACAAGAGGCTAGCGGATGGCCCGAGAATTGCCTAGAAGTCGAGACTGCGCAAGACCGTGATTGAGCTTCTTTTAAGCGTTCTGAAGGAGTTGAGTTAAACCCCGACGTAATAGCGAAAAATCCGGGGTTACGCTCGGTAGCTTGAATGTGTCTTAATTCGTTTTGAGGAAAATTTGAACAACGCAAAAATTTACCACAGACTGTAATAGTATCGACACGCAAAAAACTCATGGAGCTGCTGAAGCAGCCCTGAGCATGAAATCACCGGTATGTTGCCTGTTAATAACCAAGTGCTATATGTTAATTATACGAAAACTGACGATGCTGTGATACCATTCAATATAGCAAATACCGTAATAGCTGCATACACTACAGCTCAGGCTTGCTTAAAACTTTATAGCTATCTCGAGCTGTTGGGCGAGCGTGATCTGTACTGCGACACCAATTCCATTATTTACATAACAAAAAGCGACCCCAAGAAGTACGAGCCACCAACGGGCCAGCTTCTAGGGGACCTAACCGACGAGTTAAGCCATCACGGCGAGGGCAGTTATATTAAACCTTTCGTTTCGGGAGGCCCAAAATTTTATTCTTTCATAGTTAATACCCCCAGCGGTGTGGGAAGCGAAGTTTGTGAAGTTAAAGGCATCACGCTCAATTATGCAAACTGCTCACTAATAAATTACGAGTCAATACGCTCCTTTATAATAGGGGAAACAAAGAAGCCAATCGCACTACGATATTATTTAATTCGGTGAACAGCATGCCATTAGGTTGTCACGCGTCCTGAAAAGAAATCATGTAAGCCATTGAGCGTCAAGCGAAGACGTAATGGCGAATACGGCTCTTTCCCTTATGGCTACAGAGATTAACTTGCGACTGTATAATATTTGTTATCGCTGTAAAATATTTATGCAATTACTGTAAAATAAAAAATGTACTACATATGTCGACTGCTCTAACTCTTTATCTTGCACTGCTATATAGAAAATTTTATCATTCGTACAGATGGATACGCGGTGGAAACATCCCTGGACCTCGATGATCTGTGGTAAAACGTACTTTGTCAAAAAGTTTTCGAAGTTTATTTCGTGTATGAACAGTGAGCCATTCGAGAGAATTATTTTCTACTATTCCGAGTGGCAGTCCGCATATACCGTGTATGGTACGTCAATAGAATTTTATGAAGGCCTACCTCAGAGTGCCGATTATGCAAACGACCCTCGTGCAAAGCTCATAATAATCGACGATTTGATGCGTGAGGCATCGAACAATAACGTTGTAGATCTTGTCACCAAAGGTAGGCACCATGAAAACCTGAATGTTGTTTTCATAACCCAAAAGTAGTAAGTGTACTACTCTGGGGCCCCCCACTCCTATCCCCACTCCTACCCTCACCATGCGGCCTCCGCCGCCACAAAAATGTTCCCCCACCACCGAGGAGGTTTATTGCGGCGCGGAAAACGATAGCGCGGGGAAAGAGGGGGTAGGCGAGGGCCCCATAGCGGTACATTATTATTCCCGTGTGGGGTTTTTCCGCCCCCCATCGGGCGCGGAATGGGCCCCAGGTGGCGGATAGGGAAATGATCAGCAGATATGTCGGGTAGGTGGGACATAATATACCACCCACGGACCAAAACGAAAATTTGCATGCAGAAGAGCACACGTCTGTTCCCTCTTCGGGCGGTGTGTTCGCCAGCGTCTGTCATCATGTAGATGCGGCTGGGAGTCATGCATTGATCGGTACACACCTTAGCACACTGAGAGTGCCTTCAACCGACGTAGGCGTTTCCTCTGTGCCGGTGGGGAGGCTGCTGTGAGCTTGCTCTGCCGAGGTGGCAACTGGGGTGTGTATCTGGAACCAGCCCCTTCGGGCTCTGATCAGGAAGTTTGCACTGAATGCAGCTGGTGGAGGCTGCATTGCTTCGGGCGAGCGCTGATCCGTCCGTATTTTCCGGGATCGGTTAAGCGTAGATCAGGCCTCAGAGAACTGAGGTAGGAGTCAAAGTGCTCCGAGGGTATACCCGTTCCTGACTGTCACGGCCCGCCACTTTGCACACGAAGCGCTGGTTCAACCCAAGGAAAAAAATGCCCCATTCAAAAGGAAACAACGAAGATGCAGTGAGCTAGGAGTTATCTTCCCTCGCGAAGCTGCTTGTCGAGAGCGATAGGAAGGTGGAGGCGAGTCTCGCAGAAATGCGCAGGCTCATTAAAACAATGGGTGATGCTGTAAAAAAGCAGCCGAACGTCAACAAGACGATAAAGGACGGACTGCCCGCCCTGGAGGAGCACTTGGAGGGACTTGAGGACAGTCGCCGTCCAATTAAGCAGGCTCACAGCCTCCTGAACAGACCGGCGGCCCCGAGAGCCAGACTCCAGAGTGCTCCTGATGCGGAAGCGAGCTGCTCATGGGCGCCAAAAAAGGAAAAAAAAGGCGGCAACGAAAAGGCTTCGCCGGCCTCCAAAGCAAGCAGGCCCGCAAATACGCCCCAGAAGACGGCAGCTGCAGCTAAGCAAATCGCGCCCGAGAAAACCGGAGGCGATCGTACTGAAACCGGCAGAAGGTAAAACCTATGCCGAGATCCTCAACGATGTCCGCAAAAAAGTGGATCCCGGAGCCCATGGGGTTGACGTACGGCCGATCCGGTGCACACGAGCAGGAGAGGTCCTGCTCGAGCTGCGAAACTCATCGGCCGATTCGAGAGCGGCTTTTTCAGCAGCTCTCAAAGCCGCAGCTGGAAGTGAGAGCAGCGTTAGGGAATTGGTCCCGAAGACTCGTCTCGAGATCCAAGACCTTGATAGCTGCTCCACGAAAGCAGAGGTCAAAAAGGCTTTAAAGATAGCCCTTGGACAGTACAAGGGCCCCCTGCAGGTCGTGTTAATTCGGCCGAACGCGCGGGAGCAGGTCACCGCCATCGTGAGCCTTGACGAAGCAGGGGCGAGGACCTTGTTGCAGACCGCTCGCGTCAAGATCGGCTGGGTTAACTGCCGTGTCCGAAGGAGAGTGGAAGTGCCGAGATGCTTCAAGTGCCTCGCGTACGAACACCAGAGTACCCGGTGCAGAGGCGTTGACCGGGGAAATCTGTGCTATCAGTGCGGCAAGAAGGGACACAGGGCAGCTGGCTGCAAGGCTGAGCCCTTTTGTTTTCTCTGCCGCGCCGTCGAAGGGAAGCCAGACTCTCAACGGCACATAGCGGGATCACGGCAGTACGGGGCATTCCGCAAGGCCCTCGGCGAAGCCAAGGGCAATGGCGGTCGTCCTGCAGGAGGACATGAATAGGAGCCGAATAGCCGACGAACTTCTGGCCCAGATATGTTTCGAAGAAGCTGCTGATATAATTCTTATCAGCGAGCAATATCGAAACAGGGAAGGGCCAGGATGGTATTCGGACCTCCTGGGCACGGTGGCAATTTGGATTCCGAATCGACGTCGCTTCTGCGTCGTCGACCATGGCTCTGGCAGCGTTTTCGTTTGGGTGAGGTCCAGCGGCGTTATCTACGTCAGCTGTTACCTTACCCCAAACGAGCGCATCGCAGACTTCCAGGCCAAACTCGATGGCCTGGAAGATGCTATCCGGGACATGGAGGGTGAACTGGTAGTGGCCGGAGACTTTAATGCAAAGGCTCTGGAATGTGGTGAACCTCGGCCAGATTCGCGGGGTGGACGAGTGCTAGACATGGCGTCCAGACTTGGGCTAGCTGTATTGAACACTGGCTGAACGTTCACCTTCCGAAGGCCGGGGTACAGAAAAACGATTATCGATGTTTCCATGGCGATAGAAAGCCTGGTATCGCGAGTCCAGGACTGGAGGGTGATCGAGGACTTTACAGCCGGCGATCACCAATACATTACGTTCTGCGTACGTGATGTAGCTCCAGTCCAAATCAGAACACCACGAGGACCTGCCAGGTGGAACGTCGATAAAATGGACCCCCAAAAGCTGTCTCCGGCGCTATTACGTGGCCAGCAAACCCTTGACGAGCTTCCACGCTCCGCGGGCGCTGGACAGACCGTGGATCTAGTAATGACCCACCTTCATCAGGCCTGCAGCGACGCCGTGCCAAAAAGGATTGCACGGGATGATAGACGTCCCGTGCACTGGTGGATGAACGAGATCGCAGAGCTGAGGCGGGAGTGTCTCCGTTTGAGGAGACTTTCCCTGAGAGCCCGGCGCCGCGACACCGACGCAGCCCCTAGCACTGACGCCTATAAGGCGGCGAGGAAAGTGCTGAGACGGACCATCAAGCAGAGTAAGCACCGCTGCTGGAAGAAGCTTGGAGAGGATCTTAACGAGGATCCTTGGGGACTAGGGTATAAACTGGTCCTCTGCAAATTGGGGGCGTTCTCTGAAAGCGCTCCCACAGATGCGGGGATCATCGGCGGTATCGTCGATGCCCTTTTCTCCAGCCACCCTACGCAACCGCGCCGACCTCGAACACCCGAGGACGCGTTACTTCCCCTCTTTACGGAGGAGGAACTCAAGGCCACGGCGCGGTCTTTCAAAAACAAGAAGGCACCAGGCCCTGACGGTTTACCAGCAGAGGTGCTGAAAGCCGCAGTTGAGAGGCATCCAACGATCTTTCTCACGATGTACAACGCCTGCCTACAAGCGGGAATCTTTCCACGCCGCTGGAAACTCGCGCGGCTGGCGTTGATCGGGAAGGGCAAAGAGGGACCAGTTGACAATCCATCGTCCTACAGGCCCCTGTGCATGATAGACACGGCTGACAAACTTCTGGAGAAGCTTCTTCGACCTCGCCTCCATGCGGCCATCCAAGCCTCTGGCGACCTTTCTGATAGACAATATGGCTTTCGGAAAGGGAGGTCGACGATACACGCAATCCAGGAGGTTGTTGGAGCAGCCAGGGGTACGGAGCGGGAGATCCATTTCTCCCGCCCCGTCTGTCTACTGGTCACTCTAGATAAGAAGAACGGTTTCAACTCGGTGCGGTGGTGTGACGCGCTACAGGCGCTGGAACGAGACTTCAGGGTCCCTGGATATCTCTACTGGATGTTCGAGGATTACCTGAACGATCGCTCCCTCGCTTACACCACTGCAGATGGCCCGATTAGCCGAGAGTTAACGGCAGGCGCAGCCCAAGGGTCCATACTAAGTCCCGACATTTGGAATGCCACATATGACGGGATTCTCCGAATGAAGATGCCTGAGGGTTCTTTTCTGGTTGGGTATGCGGACGACGTAGCCGCTATCATCATTGCGCGTACCGTAGAGACAGCGCAGATGAGACTCAACCAGGTAATGCGTCGAGTCCACTCCTGGATGGAAGACCACGGCTTGGAGCTAGCGCTAGCGAAAACTGAGATCGTGCTCCTAACCAAAGAGCATATCCCGCTTATAAGGGATATGCAGGTGGGAGAGACGACGGTCCAGACGAAGGCGTCTGTAAAGTACCTGGGGTTGAAGCTCGATTCTCGGCTCAGCTTCGTGGAAGAAATAATATCGAGAACGGACAAAGCTGCGGCAGTGACGACTTTGCTCAGCAGGGTAATGGCCAACATTGGTGGTCCTCAGCCCTGCAAGCGTCGCCTTCTGCTACGCACGGCCGAGTCCATAATGCTCTACGGTGCCGAAGTCCGCCGGAAGCGCATGGCCGGAGTGCAGCGGAGAGGGGCCCTCCGTATCGCCTGCTCTTACCGCACGGTCTCAGAGCCGGCTGCGCTAGTGATAGCCGGGGTCATACCGATTGACCTCCTCGCCAAGGAGCGGAAGTTCGTCCACCAGGGCCTTCCCGACGAGGAAGAGAGGGAGAGACGAAAAGCGCTTGCCACGTCCCGTAGCATGCTGACCTGGCAAGAGAGATGGTATGAAGATCCGCGAGCCAGGTGGACAGCGAGACTCATTCCTCGCTTGGACACCTGGATCAACCGTCAGCATGGTGAGGTAAATTATTACCTCACACAATTGCTGACGGGGCACGGGTATTTCCGGTCTTATCTGTGCAGAATGGGTAAAGTGCCGGACTCGTGCTGCATATCCTGCGGATCCCCCAGAGACGATGCCTTCCACACATTCTTCGAATGCGAAGAATGGAACGTGTGGAGGGCACCATTGGAGGAAAAGTTCGGGAGCATAACCCCGGAAAATATTATCGGAGTTATGCTCCTGGACGATGAAACTTGGACGGAGGTCACTTCCTTCGTGGAAGCTGTCCTCCGTCGGAAGAAGAGAGTTTTGGAGGAAGGAACGCCCTAAGGGGCGTTCAAAACAACTAATGGCGTCACCCCGAAGTAATGCTAACGCGGATCCGGGGTGGTTGTCTGGAGATACAGGGGGGGTTTTAGTCGGTAGTCTCTTCGGAGGAGTCCGACACACGGGGAGCCAAACCATCGCTCCCGACAGTGCGTAAAGGCATTTCCCCCCCTGTAGAAAAAAAAATTATTATTATACGAAAAGCGCTTGCCAGGTCCCGTAGCATGCTGACCTGGCAAGAGAGATGGGATGAGGATTCGCGGGCCAGGTGGACAGCGAGACTCATTCCTCGCTTGGACACCTGGATCAACCACCAGCATGGTGAGGTAAATTATTACCTCACACAATTGCTGACGGGGCACGGGTATTTCCGGTCTTATCTGTGCAGAATGGGTAAAGTGCCGGACTCGTGCTGCATATCCTGCGGATCCCCCAGAGACGATGCCTTCCACACATTCTTCGAATGCGAAGAATGGAACGTGTGGAGGGCACCATTGGAGGAAAAGTTCGGGAGCATAACCCCGGAAAATATTATCGGAGTTATGCTCCTGGACGATGAAACGTGGACGGAGGTCACTTCCTTCGCGGAAGCTGTCCTCCGTCGGAAGAAGAGAGTTTTGGAAAAAGGAACGCCCTAAGGGGCGTTCAAAACAACTAATGGCGCCACCCCGAAGTAATGCTAACGCGGTTCCGGGGTGGTCGTCTGAAGATACAGGGGGGGTTTTAGCCGGTAGTCGCTTCGGAGGAGTCCGACACACGGGGGGCCAAACCGTCGCTCCCGACAGTGCGTAAAGGCATTTCCCCCCCTGTAGAAAAATATTATTATTATTATTATTATTATTATTATTATTATTATTATTATCTATAAAATGAAAAAATGTTAGTGTTAAAAAATATTAATTGGAAAATGTAGAAGTTATTTAGCGCTTTTTTTTTATTAATCTCTATAATTTCATCATAATATCTCTCGCTAACGAGTGGCGGACACGAAGATCCGCACGAAACGGAGACCGCGGCGTATATGCGGCATTCCTTACGTACCGATCAATTCGTGATACTGACCATTTTTGGTTTTGTTCAAAATTATCTACTTTTTTGTACGAACTAGAAGCAGTCTGTCAGAGTTTTGAGTTTTTTGTGAGCACGCTTTTTGCCACAATAAATTTTTCAAAATTTTACACAATTTCTCAATGCTCGTAACTTTTTAAAAGCCGATTTCGAGCAATTGCTTTGCAACATCTCTCTACGAAAATTTTTGCAACAGTCTTTTACCAAAATTTTTGCGAACAAAAAAAAATTGTTTCGCTAAATTTTATACAAATTTTTTTTGTAAATTGTTTTGCAACAAAAAATGTTTCGCATAATTTTTTGCAAGATAATTAATAATGGTAACAGATGAGCTTCATTGTAACTAGATAGGCAGTTCAATATATTTATATTCTGTTAATAATAAAGAATAGCATATAAGTTTTGTTCACAAAAATTATGATTTGTTAATAAAGCTTTCTATGTTGAGCTATTTTGTTTACCCGATTTCTCAATTAAAAACCTCATTAAACAGGCTGAGCAGGGAAATTTTCGGTCATTCTGCAAAATGGATACGCGGTGGAAGCATCCCTGGACATCGATGATTTGCGGCCACACAAGCTGTGGTAAAACGTATTTTATGAAAAAGTTTTTAAAATTCATTGCGCAAATGAGCAGCGAACCGTTTCAAAGAATCGTTTTTTATTATTCTGAGTGGCAGTCAGCATACGCGGAATATGGTGCTTCAATCGAATTTCACGAGGACCTGCCTCAAGCTGCAGATTATGCAAACGATTCACGGGCTAAACTCGTTATTATCGATGATTTAATGCGTGAAGCATCGAACAATAGTGTTGTCGATCTATTTACCAAGGGCAGCCACCACAAGAATTTGAGCGTAATTTTTATTACGCAAAACTTATTCCACCAAGGCCAGGGACAGAGGGATATTTCGCTGAATGCTAACTATATAGTTGTTTTCAAGAATCCTCGTGATCGTGCCCAAATACAGCATTTGGCACGCCAGGTGTATCCGGAAAACCCTCGGTTTTTACAAGAGGTTTATCATGATGCCACTTCCAAGCCCCATGGCTATTTATTACTAGATTTGAAACAATCCACTCCAGATAATTGTAGATTTCGGGCCGCCATTTTTCCCGATGACCCTCATCATTTCGTTTACATACCGCGAAAAAAGTTGAAAAGTGGTGACGCGAGCGGGGAGCTGCCAGTTCTACGGTTGTAATGGCTCGCAGAGGATCACCTCTCTGCAAGAAGCACGTTGCAATATTGCAAGCCCTTCAGCATCTCAATAAGGAGCAGCGAGAAGCTGTTTTGCGTAAAGTGGACCCCCAAATAATACGGTCTATTTGTGAATGCGCGTTAAACGTTCTTCGCGGCAATGTACCTTTGAAGCCTGAACAGCGGAAAAAACTACGACGACACGCTCCTGTTCTTCGACGTTTAGCAGCGAAAAAAGGCTGCTGGAAGAGCAAGAAACGCTTTGTCGCCCAGAATGGCGGCTTCTTATCACTTTTACTGGCACCAATATTAGGCACCGTTCTCTCCAATCTCATTGGCGGCCGTTGATAATGGAACATGCGAAGAAAATGGTACTCATACCGGCTGAGAATTTATCAAATAGGCGTGCGCCAAATTATCCTCAGACAATTTTTGGCCATGAAGGTGCGCCGTCTCCAGCAGTACGAGCTATTGGTTCTACTCTAAGCAGACTAGACATTGAGATGAACGAGATTTCGAATTCCGATTCATACAAAGACGAGCGGGAAAAGTGGGCCGCGTATTTATCGGTGTTGCAGCGTTACCTCCATTTTGCCGACGGCGAACGAACTCAGCAGCACCTTGCTCTCTTGAAGCAGAAACCAGCCACCCAGAATTTTAAAAAAATCGAACAAGATCTCACGCGTATGAATGATTCCATCATAATTGAAAGTGTACCGTTGAAATTTCGTGGCAAAGCAAAACTTCTGCTAAGACGCTTACATGACGCAGCACCAACGAAATTCGCTTGGAATTCAGCAGGTGTTGTTTCCGTGGACGGAAGAGAGATCAAGAACTCAAATATTGTTGATCTCGTGAACGATGCCATGCGCGCGAGAAAAGCCGCCAAACCAATTGGTCGCGAGGCTTTCGCAAAAATTTTGAAATCAATTCAAACGCCGAGGGAATTTGTCGGGAATCAGGAATTATGGTTGAATTCCAGGGCCAACTCAACTATGCAAGAACGACAGAGCGATCACAGCAGCAGCGATGGTGATGCCGAGATCAGTGACATACACCATTCCGAATTTTACAGTGGTAGCGATAACAGTGAATTGGAGCGTCGTGTGCAAAGCGGCGCTGGTATTGTTAATAAGAAAAGACGTGTAATCTAGGCTAGTCTCAAATTATAATAATAACAATGAAAACACTGGAAAAGGCGTACTTTGATCCTTCCCATGAAGCATCGTTTTCAGGCGCAGCCAAGTTGCTACGTATTGCGCGTGCTCAAAAAATCGCCGATGCCGAGACAATAAACTTGCTTGAGAGTCAGGCTTACATAAAACACAAACGTGTGCGGCATCGTTTTCCCCGACGGCACTACAATGTACAGAACATTGATGACGTTTGGGAGGCTGATCTCGTAGATCTCCGCTCAATTAAAAATTACAACGACAATTACGTAAATTTGCTTGTGATCATAGATGTTTTCAGTAAATATGCGTGGGTTGAGCTTTTATGCGAGAAGTCCACTGCGTCTGTGGCGAAGGCGTTCGCGCGTATATTAACGAAAAAGAACAGTAACGGCAGAGTACCCGTTTTCCTGCGGACAGACAGAGGGAAAAAATTTGTAGGTTCTGCTTTCCAGAGTTTCTTGAAATCCCGGAATATCCAGTTCCGAATTGCAAGGAATTCCGACATAAAAGCCGCTGTTGTCGAGAGGTTCAACAAAACGCTAAAAGAAAGAATGTGGCGCTATTTTATATATTCTCGAAATAAACGTTATATAGACGTTCTACAAAACATTGTTAGGGCGTATAATCACGCGCGGCATAGTAGCATAAAAATGGCTCCCTCAGCAGTGACCCTCGTTACAGCTGCTTTTGCGCGATCAAACCTGGTTCAACGATACCGAGAGCCACAACAGCAGCAGCCTCCTAAATATAGAGTTGGTGATATTGTACGCATCAGTAGTTCAAAGGCAGCCTTTGAAAAAGGTTACAAAAGCGGCTGGACCAGCGAGTTATTCAAAATACATCGTGTATCATATACGCGCTGGCCTGTGGTATACTTTCTACGTGATCTTCACAACAAGGATATTGATGGTGTCTTTTATGAGCCCGAATTATCCAAAGTGCAAACAACGCTTGCTGAGCCAAAGAGCAATAAGAAGACGAAGAAGAAGGGGCGGTCAAAATGAAAGACGAATTTTTTATCGTTTTACCCATCAACAGTAGCATGAAATATTATCCTGATAATACGACGACTCGTTCCACTCCACATTTGCCGCAGCCAGTGTCTTTACACGGTGGCTGGGCTGTGTCTCTAGCCGAAATACACATACCCATGACAATTTTACACGTATCTACTGATGCCGAACAAAATTTCATCCACGTGGTAACAAACATTGTGAATCCTACCAGCGGTGGCGCAGATATTGATTTTAGAGAAGATAGGGTTTGTGTACCAGCAGGCATGTACCATAACGTTGATATGCTTCTCGAACCAATTAACAAGATATCGTGTGTGTCTGGTCATTTGAGATTCCAATGCGCACACAACGGTTATGTGACGGCGACAGATGCGCTGTGACGGCTGTACGAATCTGGAGCATTCTTTCTATTTTTCCCCGGTCTTGAATAAAATTTCAGGCTTTACGCATTCTATCGGGATCGTTGTGCAGAGCAGCCCAACGTGTATAGGACAGTGATGCAAAATGACCGTCATTTTGAGTTCGCGTCAGTCACGCGTCACCTGACCGTCACGTGACCGTCACGTGACGTCATCTTCGTTTTACATAATTTTCTACGTGAAAATGACGGTCATTTTTACTTTCGTCATCTGACAAGACAAGCCTGACAGGGACTTCTATCTAGATGGAAAATGACCGTCACGATTTTTTCGGTCATTTTTTTCGGTCACAACACTTTTAGATTTCATGATAATTGTAAAATTAATTATTTTCATCGTGATTGTTTGAGTAAATTGGGAATTACAATATTAAGAACATTGGAATGAAGGAAGACAGGAATTTTTAATATTTTTTAAATTATAAACGTCGTATTATTATTTTTATTTTCTTCCGAATGGCGGCGGTGTTTGCAGTGTGTGCGCATGCGCAAATATGGTATCGGGCGGTCAGTCATTTTCGTCATTTTTGCATCCGTCATGTGACGGTTCTGTTACGGTCACGTGACGGTCACACGACGGTCACGTTACAGCTTCACATCACTGGTATAGGACAGTGAATAGCGGGCCTCACCAATGGAATCCCCAATATGCTGTTCGTCTATACCAACATATGTGAGCCCTATTTTACAGGAGATGTTCACACACCTTTGCTACGGGTCTTATCAGCCGATGCCTCTGATAATTACAATGACGGATCGGTGAAAATCAAAAGCTTCTCGCCACCGCGATACTTGCCTCTTCTGTCCACTAGTTTTCAAACAATTGACATTGATATAAGGGATGAGTTTGGGGCCCCGATACCATTCGAGTATGGGACGCTGACGGTGACATTACAATTCAAGCGCACTGATTGATAAAAATGGATTATTACGGTGAGCACTTTGAAGCGCAGGCTGGTGGTGGTGGTGCTAGGACAGGCTATGGTGGCATTAGTCACGTATACATCGGTTCACTGAATCAGCGCGGGCACGGTATTGGCAGCTTTCTCGAAGGGCTCTTTCGTAGCATCATACCATTATTAAAACAAGGAGCGCGAGCTGTTGGTAAGGAAGATATAATAGACAGCGGGATAAGACCAAGAGATGCTTTCAAAAAGCGTCTCCGTCAATCAGGACAGAATTTAAAGCGGAAAGCGGGAGAAAAAATTAATACTCTCATGCAAGGGTCCGGTTATAAGCCAGATAAAATCATGAAATTGCTACATTCCGCGAGAAGGTCTCATTCTCCGTTATTTCAAATGCCGTAGTGTTCAAACTCCGTGGCCAAATGCCGTATGTATCAAACTCCGTTCTTCATTTTCCGGCGTTTCCCCCTTCTCCCTAATAATCCAAAAGGGTCGCCACTCGCTCCGAGCTCGACCCTCGCACCTTTTTTTTTAAATCGCCCGTGTACCTGCTTTATCTATACCCCATTACTAATAATACGGTTCGTGGCAACGACGAACTGGACGGCCACGTGGTTCAGTTAACATCTCACGAAATGTCATCGCGCCGCACTGCCTCAGTGATTCTCAACACTTCAAGTCGCAGCCGTTTTTTCCAGTTTTATAGATTAATATGTGAAATAATGTTATGATATTAATTAATCACAGATAATAATCGCTCGCTCGGATGTATTCATACACGGAATAATTCACGGTAGATTCTCTAAACTGAATTCTCGTAGTATATATTGTACCGCATGAAATAATCCCTCCGTGATTATTAACATTCATGTTCTTGTAAAAAGAATGGAATGAAAGACGCACTGTTTTTGAACATATATCACTGTTATGATTCTATCAGAACATACCATACTAACAGATATTCATATTATATGAGGAGCATTCCACGCCAAATCAACCACTTTAGAATCCAACCCCTTTCGATTTGGCTGAAACATTTTTATTTTTTTCTACCCTTTCAAAAACATTTTACAGAATTTTTTCAAATTTTTTCACCCAACCAGTAAAAAATTATGAACTTTTCAGGAAAAATAACCTTTTTATTTTTCAAATATCTATAACTTTTTCAAAAATTGACATATCTGGATGTTTTTTTTTTATGTGTGTTTTTTTATGTACTTTTTAGAAATAAAATAGAAAAAAATATTCGGGCCGATCTTCAACGTTTTTTTTTGTGAATTTTCAGAAAAAAAAAATTTCTCGATTATTATCATTTTTGATTTTTCTTATCTTTTTTTTGATAGAAACTTTTCCATTTTATGCAAATTCACTGAAATTTTCAGAGTGGGATTTTTTTGTTTTCTATTTCTTTTTTCAATTCAAAATTTTTTTTTTCACTCAGCTTATTTCTCATAATACCACTCTGGGGATTTTTGAGGATGTCGAAAGAACCTCAAATTTTGAAAAAAAAAAATAATAATAAATGCAATCGAAAGTGGTATCCATCGAAAAGAAAATTTATTTTTCAAATATCTATAACTTTTTTGAAAATTGACTTTTCATGACGTTGTTTTTTTGAAAATTTATATTTATCAATGTACTTTTCAGAAAAAAAAACGGAAAAAAATATTCGGGCCGATTGTTTGTTTTGCGTTTGTTTTGCGAATTTTCCAAAAAAAAAAAAAAAAAATTCTTGATTATTGTCATTTTTAATTTTTCGTATCGTTTTTTTAATAAAAACTTTGCCATTTTCTGCAAATTCACTGAAATTTTCAGAATAGGATTTTTTTTCAATTCAAACATTTTTTTTTTTACTCAGCTCATTTCTTATATTATCACTTTGGGAATTTTTGAGGATGTTGAGAGAATGTCAAAGTTTGAAAAAAAATAATAATAAATGAAATTGAAAGTGTTAATCATCGAAAAAATTTCAATGTTTTTTGAAAAAGTAGGACAAAAAATGGAAGATAGTTCTGGATAATTTTTTTATTCAGAACTATTCAGACTTTTCAAAAGCGTCCACTTTATCATTGCACAATGATTTTCATCGTCCTTAATTTAGCATTACGATTTTTGCAATTATTGAGGGGTTATGGGCAAAAGAAATATTGAAAAATCAATAACTACCGTGGTTCACGGTATTCAGACTTTTCAAAAGCGTCCACTTTATCAATGCACAATGATTTTCATCGTCCTTAATTTGGCATTGCGATTTTTGCAATTATTAAGGGGTTATGGGCAAAAGAAATATTGAAAAATCAATAACTACCGTGATTCACGATATACAGACTTTTCAAAAGCGTCCACTCCATCATTGCACAATGATTTTTATCGTCCTCAATTTGGCATTGCGATTTTCGCAATTATTGAGGGATTATGGACAAAAGAAATATTGAAAAATCAATAACTACCGTGGTTCACGGTATTCAGACTTTTCAAAAGCGTCCACTTTATCATTGCACAATGATTTTCATCGTCCTTAATTTGGCATTGCGATTTTCGCAATTATTAAGGGGTTATGAGCGAAAGAAATATTGAAAAATCGATAACTACCGTAATTCACGGTATTCAGACTTTTCAAAAGCGTCTACTTTATCGATGCACAATGATTTTCATCATCCTTCATTTGGCATTGCGATTTTTGCAATTATTAAGGGGTTATGGGCAAAAGAAATATTGAAAAATCAATAACTACCGCGGTTCACGGTATTCAGACTTTTCAAAAGCGTCCACTTTATTATTGCACAATGATTTTCATCGTCCTTAATTTGGCATTGCGATTTTCGCAATTATTAAGGGGTTATGAGCAAAAGAAATATTGAAAAATCAATAACTACCGTGGTTCACGGTATTCAGACTTTTCAAAAGCGTCCACTTTATCATTGCACAATGATTTTTGTCGTCCTCAATTTGGCATTGCGATTTTTGCAATTATTAAGGGGTTATGGGCAAAAGAAATATTGAAAAATCAATAACTACCGTGGTGCACGGTATTCAGACTTTTCGAAAACGTCCACTTTATCAATGCACAATGATTTTCATCGTCCTCAATTTGGAATTGCGATTTTTGCAATTATTAAGGGGTTATAACTGAAAGAAATATTGAAAAATCAATAACTACCGTGATTCACGGTATTCAGACTTTTCAAAAGCGTCCACTTCATCATTGCACAATGATTTTTATCGTCCTCAATTTGGCATTGCGATTTTTGCAATTATTAAGGGGTTATGGGCAAAAGAAATATTGAAAAATCAATAACTACCATGGTTCACGCTATTCAGACTTTTCAAAAGCTCCCACTTTATCATTGCATGATGTTTTCAGTCAACCGTAATTTGGCATTGTGGTTTTGCAATTATTAAGGGGTTATCGACAAAAGAAATATTGAAAAGTCAATAACTACCGCGTTTCACAGTTTGCAGACTTTTCAAAAGCGTCCACTTTATCATTGCACAATGATTTTCATCGTCCTCAATTTAGCATTGCGATTTCTGCAATTATTAAGGGGTTATGGGCAAAAGAAATATTGAAAAATCAATAACTACCGTGGTTCACGGTATTTAGACTTTTCAAAAGCTTCCACTTCATCATTGTACAATGTTTTCAGTCATTCTTAATTTGACATTGCGATTTTCGCAATTATTAAGGTGTTATCGACAAAAGAAATATTTGAAAATCAATAACTACTGTGTTTTACGGTATTCAGACTCTTCAAAAGCGTCCACTCTACTATTGCACAATGATTCTCATCATCCTTAATTTGGCATCGCGATTTTCGCAATAATTAAGGTGTTATCGACAAAATAAATATTGAAAAATCAATAACTACTGTGTTTATCGGGATTCAGACTTTTTAAAAGCGTTCACTCCATCACTGTACAATGATGTTCATCATCAATATGTTTGTAAATGTCTGAATCCCGATAAACACGGTAGTTATCGATTTTTCAATATTTCTTTTGCTCATAACCCCTTAATAATTGCGAAAATCGCAATGCCAAATTAAGGACGATGAAAATCATTGTGCGATGATAAAGAGGACGCTTTTTAAAAGTCTGAACACCGTGAACCACGGTAGTTATTGATTTTTCAATATTTCTTTGCTCATAACCCCTTAATAATTGCGAAAATCGCAATGCCAAATTAAGGACGATGAAAATCATTGTGCAATGATAAAGTGGACGCTTTTGAAAAGTCTGAATACCGTGAACCGCGGTAGTTATTGATTTTTCAATATTTCTTTTGCTCATAACCCCTTAATAATTGCAAAAATCGCAATGCCAAATTAAGGATGATGAAAATCATTGTGCATTGATAAAGTGGACGCTTTTGAAAAGTCTGAATACCGTGAACCACGGTAGTTATTGATTTTTCAAGATTTCTTTTGCTCATAACCGTTTAATAATTGCAAAAATTGCAATAACAAATTAAGGACGATAGAAATCATTGTGCAACGATAAAGTGGACTCTTTTGAAAAGTCTGAATACCGTGAACCACGGTAGTTATTGATTTTTCAATATTTCTTTTTCCCATAACCCCTTAATAATTGCAAAAATCGCAATGCCAAATTGAGGACGATGAAAATCATTGTGCAATGATGAAGTGGACGCTTTTGAAAAGTCTGAATACCGTGAACCACGGTAGTTATTGATTTTTCAATATTTCTTTTGCCCATAACCCCTTAATAATTGCAAAAATCGCAATGCCAAATTAAGGACGATGAAAATCATTGTGCAATGATGAAGTGGACGCTTTTGAAAAGTCTGAATACCGTGAACCACGGTAGTTATTGATTTTTCAATGTTTCTTTTGCTCATAACCCCTTAATAATTGCAAAAATCGCAATGCCAAATTAAGGACGATGATAATCATTGTGCATTGATAAAGTGGACGCTTTTGAAAAGTCTGAATACCGTGAACCACGGTAGTTATTGATTTTTCAATATTTCTTTTGCTCATAACCCCTTAATAATTGCAAAAATCGCAATGCCAAATAAAGGACGATGAAAATCATTGTGCATTGATAATGTGGACGCTTTTGAAAAATCTAAATACCGTGAACCACGGTAGTTATTGATTTTTCAATATTTCTTTTGCCCATAACCCCTTAATAATTGCACACATCGCAATGCTCAATTAAGAACGATAAAAATCATTGTGCAATGATAAAGTGGACGCTTTTGAAAAGTCTGAATACCTTGAATCACGGTAGTTATTGATTTTTCAATATTTCTTTTGCCCATAACCCCTTAATAATTGCAAAAATCGCAATGCCAAATTGAGGACGATGAAAATCATTGTGCAATGATAAAGTGGACGCTTTTGAAAAGTCTGAATACCGTGAACCACGGTAGTTATTGATTTTTCACTATTTCTTTTGCTCATAACCCCTTAATAATTGCAAAAATCGCAATGCCAAATTGAGGACGATGAAAATCATTGTGCATTGATAATGTGGACGCTTTTGAAAAGTCTAAATACCGTGAACTACGGTAGTTATTGATTTTTCAATATTTCTTTTGCCCATAACCCCTTAATAATTGCACAAATCGCAATGCTCAATTAAAGACGATAAAAATCATTGTGCAATGATAAAGTGGACGCTTTTGAAAAGTCTGAATACCGTGAATCACGGTAGTTATTGATTTTTCAATATTTCTTTTGCCCATAACCCCTTAATAATTGCAAAAATCGCAATGCCAAATTGAGGACGATGAAAATCATTGTGCAATGATAAAGTGGACGCTTTTGAAAAGTCTGAATACCGTGAACCACGGTAGTTATTGATTTTTCAATATTTCTTTTGCTCATAACCCCTTAATAATTGCAAAAATCGCAATGCCAAATTGAGGACGATGAAAATCATCGTGCATTGATAATGTGGACGCTTTTGAAAAGTCTAAATACCGTGAACCACGGTAGTTATTGATTTTTCAATATTTCTTTTGCCCATAACCCCTTAATAATTGCACAAATCGCAATGCTCAATTAAAGACGATAAAAATCATTGTGCAATGATAATGTGGACGCTTTTGAAAAGTCTGAATACCGTGAACCACGGTAGTTATTGATTTTTCAATATTTCTTTTGTCCATAACCCCTTAATAATTGCAAAAATCGCAATGCCAAATTAAGGACGATGAAATTCATTGTGCATTGATAAAGTGGACGCTTTTGAAAAGTCTGAATACCGTGAACCACGGTAGTCATTTATTTTTCAATATTTCTTTTGCTCATAACCCCTTAATAATTGCAAAAATCGCAATGCCAAATTAAGGACGATGGAAATCATTGTGCAACGATAAAGTGGACGCTTTTGAAAAGTCTGAATACCGTGAACCACGCCAGTTATTGATTTTTCAATATTTCTTTTGCCCATAACCCCTTAATAATTGCAAAAATCGCAATGCCAAATTAAGGACGATGAAAATCATTGTGCAATGATAAAGTGAACGCTTTTGAAAAGTCTGAATAGTTCTGAATAAAAAAATTATTCAGAACTATCTTCCATTTTTTGTCTTACTTTTTCAAAAAACATTGAAATTTTTTCGATGATTACCAATATCGATTTCATTTATTATTTTTTTTTTTCGAACTTTGACGTTCTCTCAACAACCTCAAGAATTCCCAGAGTGGTATTATAAGAGATAAACTGAGTGAAAAAAAAAAAATTTTGAATTGAAAAAAATCCTACTCTGAAAATTTCAGTGAATTTGCAGAAAATGGCAAAGTTTTTATAAAAAAAATCGATAAGAAAAATTAAAAATGACAATAATCGAGAAAATTTTGTTTTTGTTTGGAAAATTCGCAAAACAAACGTTGAAGACCGGCCCGAATATTTTTTTCCATTTTTTTTCCGAAAAGTACATTGATAAACATAAATTTTCAAAAAAACAACGTCACGAAAAGTCAATTTTCAAAAAAGTCATAGATATTTGAAAAATAAATTTTCTTTTCGATGGATACCACTTTCGATTGCATTTATTATTATTTTTTTTTTTTCAAAATTTGAGGTTCTTTCGACATCCTCAAAAATCCCCAGAGTGGTATTATAAGAAATAAGCAGAGTGAAAAAAAATATTTTGAATTGAAAAAAGAAATGGAAAACGAAAAAATCCCACTCTGAAAATTTCAGTGAATTTGCAGAAAATGGAAAAGTTTCTATCAAAAAAAAGATAAGAAAAATTAAAAATGATAATAATCGAGAAATTTTTTTTTTTTCTGAAAATTCGCAAAAAAAAACGTTGAAGATCGGCCCGAATATTTTTTTCTATTTGTTTCTAAAAAGTACATAGAAAAACACACATAAAAAAAAAACATCCAGATATGTCAATTTTTGAAAAAGTTATAGATATTTGAAAAATAAAAAGGTTATTTTTCCTGAAAAGTTCATAATTTTTTACTGGTTGGGTGAAAAAATTTGAAAAAATTCTGTAAAATGTTTTTGAAAGGGTAGAAAAAAATAAAAATGTTTCAGCCAAATCGAAAGGGGTTGGATTCTAAAGTGGTTGATTTGGCGTGGAATGCTCCTCATATAATAGGAATATCTGTTAGTATGGTATGTTCTGATAGAATCATAACAGTGATATATGTTCAAAAACAGTGCGTCTTTCATTCCATTCTTTTTACAAGAACATGAATGTTAATAATCACGGAGGGATTATTTCATGCGGTACAATATATACTACGAGAATTCAGTTTAGAGAATCTACCGTGAATTATTCCGTGTATGAATACATCCGAGCGAGCGATTATTATCTGTGATTAATTAATATCATAACATTATTCCACATATTAATCTATAAAATTGGAAAAAACGGCTGCGACTTGAAGTGTTGAGAATCACTGAGGCAGTGCGGCGCGATGACATTTCGTGAGATGTTAACTGAACCACGTGGCCGTCCAGTTCGTCGTTGCCACGAACCGTATTATTAGTAATGGGGTATAGATAAAGCAGGTACACGGGCGATTTAAAAAAAAAGGTGCGAGGGTCGAGCTCGGAGCGAGTGGCGACCCTTTTGGATTATTAGAGAGAAGGGGGAAACGCCGGAAAATGAAGAACGGAGTTTGATACACACGGCATTTGGCCACGGAGTTTGAGCACTACGGCATTTGAAATAACGGAGAATGAGACCTTCTCCATTCCGCTAGTGGAAGCGCAGCACGTCACATTGGTGCGAAGAGAAAGAAATCTACATCAACGAAGAAGAGGAAGAGCAGCGGCAAAACATCATCGGTGAAGAGGTTAAGGGCTAAAACCCGAGGAAAGAAGAAGAAGAAGGCACTGAGGACTGTCGCAGATATTTTTGCTTAAAGAACGGCCTCCCCAATATAAGAAAAAAATTGCTTCCTTATACGCCCACTCATGCGAGTGTTTGAAGTCTGAGCTCGAACTATTTACGCTACCTCCAACTCGGACTACAATTGAGGGCACACAGTGGGTATACTATAAACCTATTCCATCTTTGACCGATGATTCACCTATTGAATTTGTGGTACCAGGGCAGTGTGATGAGTATATCGATCTTGCCCGTACCATGATGAGTCTACGCGTTCAAATAAATACAAGGACAAAACCAAAGGACGGTGCTGCTGCTGCCGTAGCCGGCCCTATCAATAACCTGCCACATTCAATATTCAATCAGGTCGATGTTTTTTTGAACCAAAAGCTTGTATCACCCCCTAACAACGCTTATGCATACCAAGCATACATTGAAACCCTGTTAAATTATGGGGCTGATGCAAAGACCTCCCACCTTACGAGTGTTCTCTTGTATAACGATACAGCCGGTAAAATGGATGATATTGCGGACGCTAATATCGGTCTTTAAAATCGCCGCGAGCTTTTGGGCGTTGGAAAAACAGTGGATCTGCTCGGGCATCTCCATTGCGACATCTTTAATCAGGAGAGATTTTTAATAAATGGTGTTGAAATGCGCTTGCGACTAGTGCGCACCAATAATGCCTTTTGTCTCATGACTTCAGCGAATTGCAGTATTCGTATAGTGGAAGCATCGCTTCTCGTACGGCGTGCTGAGATCGCGCCTGGTGTGCTTTTAGCTTATGCAAGAGCTCTTTCTAAAGCAACCGCAAAATATCCGCTGACCCGTGTAGAGGTTGAAGCAATATCCATGCACGCTGGCGTGTATGGTGATACTTTGGATAATGTCATACTCGGTCAACTACCAAAACGCATAATAATAGGCTTCGTTAATAATAAGGTCTTTAATGGCGATCGTAAATTGAACCCCTTCAACTTTGATAATTACGGTATCAATTATCTTTCGTTGTACGCGGACGGTGTGCAGATACCGTCCAAACCTTTGCAGCCTGACTTCCAAAACGATAACCAGTACGTGGATGCCTACCATACTTTGTTCTCCGGCACGGGGATTTATTTTCTCAATCAGGGCAATTGTATTTCGCGTACGTTTTACCCTTTGGGCTATGACCCGTTTGCATTCGACCTCACCCTCGATCTCTCGGCCAACAGTAGCACCCATTGGAATTTGGTGAGGCACGGCAGTGTCAGAATAGAAGTACGATTCCAAGAAGCTCTAGCATCGACAGTTAATTGCATAGTATACGCGGAGTATGATAACGTGCTGGAAATCGACGCATGCAGACAAGTAATTGTGGATTTCAGCGGTTGATCCGAAAATCATTATACACCGAATCGTTTGGGTCACCTCGCAACACAAGTTGGTTGAGTCTTCAGTAAGCGCTGGTGCTTTGAAGAATTACAACGTGCGTCATAATGAATATCGTGATTGACATACAGGGCTTAAAGGACAAATTTAACTGCTTTATACCGAAAGAAGTTGCTGTTATCTCGATTGAGTCCGATTTTTATGCTCACTGGCTTGTAGCAGCACCTCATTCCTATAGCGAGCTACAGCCACACATACAGCGACAAAACGAATGGTTTAAAAATAATCATCACGGCATAGAGTGGCGTGAGGGCACCACGCCTTTATATGATGTCGAAAATATTCTGAAGAAAATTGCAGCTCGGTCTACCCGAATATTCACAAGAGGTAATGATAAATCGTTGTACCTGGCACATATCACAGGCTGCTTTATTATAAATTTGGAAGAAGACGATGAAGTACCAGCATTCCGTAATCTATCTGCAAGCGAAACATTCTGCATATACCACGGTCTGCTCGGCAAAAATGACAAACATCAACGTTCTTTGAATAATATAACAAGAATCAAGAAGTGGCTTTGTCACCAAGACCGCTACAGCTCCTTGTGGGAGTATAGGACGACCACGACGTGGAACGTGGGTCTATCCAAGCAAGAAGACTGGGCTAAGCGTCTCCGAAGAAAACTTTTTGCCGCGGCTTGTTATGAACAGCCTGCAAATTCTACGAGCTCTGCAGTATATTCAAAATCACGAGATTGGATTGTACCCAGTGTATCGTATCCCGAAGGTGTGGACGAAACCGACAGGTCTTGTGGTTAACACTGGGTCGCCCTCTACGTCGATCGAGATGGACACGGATGGTTCTTCGATAGCTACGGGCTCCCTCCGATCGTCCTACAGCATCTTAAACGACTCCGAAGCAACTGCAAACTCTTCCGATACAACACTACTCAATTTCAGGGTTCGGATTCGGAGTGTTGCGGACAGTATTGCGTTATGGTTCTTCATTATATGTTCACTGGCCTCGGCATTGATAAGTTTAGAAGTGTATTTTCAAATGACTTATCCTGCAACGATAAAATAGCCTACGATTATTACAAAGCTTACGCTAAAAAGCTTAACAGCTCAAAATCTAGAAATAAGGATCATGATGTTTTTAGCTCTAAGTGTTTTCATTGTATGCAAAGCTGTTATCCTCGGGCTCGATGATTATAAATGTTCTATTAATGAAAAATATACGAAACGCATAGCCGTTGAAACTGCATTTGAATCTTTTATTTAATATCATAGGAGAGTGGAAAATTCCATCGACAGATAGTCGGGTCTCAGCCACGCGCATTGTTGGCGGCGCCAACGGGTAAAAATGCTGGTTTCAGCAGATATCATATTTGATATTGGTGGTGGGAAGTAGCAGGGTTTTATTGGGTGGGGGCATCTTGGATGATGATCCTCCTGCGAAACAATTTTCAGTCTTGAGCGCTCCTCAATGAGAAATACACAAAAAAAGCAACGCGCTCTGAAAGCAAGAATGAAAGCACTTTTAAAAGATATTGCAGCAATTAAAAAAATTATTCACACCACGTCGGAATTTCGTCATTTATCGAGAAAATTCCCAGCAAACACAGTTTCAGAATAGTTACGAAAATGTTCTGTAATAGACGTTATATTAGATGTAACATGTATGTCACAAGCACCGTAAATGAAGCAGTGCTTGTTCAGAAATTTGTCGTCCCATTGGAACGTTATCGTTACGGAAAATTTACGAATAATATTTATGGCGAATACTCAACACATAGATGTAACTGTTACGTAACAACCTCAGCACAAAGATGTAACACACTCAGCTCATATAGATTTAACACACTCGGCACATTGACGTAACAAACTCATCTCATAGCCATAAAGGTCAACATGACCTAAAAATTTTTTTAACACATTTTACTCGAAGATTACTTGATAGAATGAAAGCAGAAGAGTGAGACGGCCTGCGTAATTAATTTGTACAGGTGGCCTCACTATTCTTTTTTCATTCCACTCAGTCGTTTTCGAGAAATATGTGTTAAAAGTTTTAGCTCCATCTCTCTCGATCCCACGAGAGCGGAAAGGCGCGGGGGAAAGATCATTGATGTAACTGTTACGTAACGAAACATTCAATTTTAATTTCATTTGCAATATATATTTCTTCATAATTTCGATAAAATTGAGTTCTTTTTATTAATCTTTTAATATTTTTGAGCATTATATAATATTAGGGAATAAAAAAAAAAAAAAAAAAGACGTCGCCACCTGGGTTTGAATTCCTGACTCCCGAGTTTCATGGTTATATCCAAAAATAGAAGAAAATTTTTTCAAAATAAATTATATTTTTTCAAATTTAACTTATTAGCTATATTTTTTTTCTGACAAATGCTCCTCAACTCCGCGCGGATCCGAGAACGTTCATTTGCCGATTGTGGGGGATTGATACCTGCCTGAATACTGAACCTTTCTAACGATCTAACGCTGACACGCTACCTACTACGCTATCATCTTCTTAAGGGAAGGTTCTAGTCAAAATCGACGAAAAAAACTTTTTTTTGTATTGCTTCATTTTCATCCTTAAGGTCTTAAAAATGTGTAGGAAAAAGGATATTTCCCTATCTAATTGATTTTACGAGTTATAGCGTATAGACGAGAGAGCTCGTCGGCCGAAAAACAGGTAGAAGCGCGCGCTCGGAGCCGCTTCAAGAGGTAAGGCGCTCTGAACGCCAGTTTTCACCGCCCGAGCGAGTAATAAGTTTGTGCCCCTCGGAACAAATTCTTGTAAATTCCTGTCTATTGTGTGCTCGTATACCTTCGTTCCCTCGGTCGAACGAGCGCTCTATTCAGAGTAACGTATTTCAGTTGCGGTTCGAATTTCTGGCAAGTAACAGTGATCGAAAATGCCGAACACGCGAAAATCAGTGGGAGATATTCGTCTGAATCGGCCGCGAAAGACGAAATTTTATTACAATCCGGATCAAATTGAAGGAGAAACAGAATATGCCAGTACTTCAGCCAAAAAAATGAAAGACGCGAGTTACGATGATATTGAAATTGACGTTGGCCATAGTAATGGCCGGTAGAAACACACAAAATGATAACGAAAGTTTCAACGCGTGCATTTGGAAACTGGCCCCGAAATATCTTCATTGTGGTGAACGAACAATCAGAATAGCAGTATATATAGCTTCCGGCATCTTCAATGAAGGCTATTCATCAATATTAAAAACCATGCAGACATTGGGGATCGTCATAGGAATAAATAGTAAAAACTTTGCTGCGAAGACGGACGATAAACGCATCACATCAGCGGAGGCGAATCTATCAGTGTTGGCGAAGAAGGCCAGAATTGACAAAATCAGCACCAAAGTACAGCAAAACATGCTTTTTGAATATGAGGAAGGAATCCTGTATGGTGCGGGAATAGCTGATTAGATGTAAGTGTCAAAAAAAAAACATTATATACGATTTTTTCTTCGTCAAACTTTAAACGCGTTTTTCTGGAAACACCTTTTTTTTGCGCGCGGGGCGCGATTCCGCTTCAACGCCTACACCGATTTCGACGTTTGACGGCTTAAATTAAAGCTTATTTAATTTAGGGGGCCTTCAGGAAGCGTTTTTTGTCAAAAAAAAATGTTTACTATTGTTTTTTTTTAACGTGAAAACAAATAAAAAGAGGCAAAAAAGGTGTTTTTTTATCGAAGGGTCCCCATTTTTTTTGAAAAGGGTTTTTAAAAATCGGAAATTCATAAGGCTCCCCAAATTTCATCTACTTTAAGATTTTTTTTCGGTTTTTTCGTTTCAGATCACTTGGCAGGGCTGTAGAGTGCCCCGCGCACACTGTCCACCGCCGCGCACGACCGTCGTCAGTGAGAACTGGAGCTGCCATTTTGTATTATTTTTACTAAAAAAAATGTTGTAAGCCTTTTAAAATATAGACAAATAAATGCCACAAAAGTTTTTTTTTTAAAAATACGTATGTACTCTAAAAAAAAAATCATCAAATTACGCACATTTTCGGGCCTCTGGACTAGAACCTTCCCTTAAGAGCCCGTGATATTTATATTACATTTAAGGTACATGAGTCATTAAAATACATTTTCACTTATTGAACAAATTCTTTATAAGCGATTTGAAGTTGATAAATTATTGACGAATGATCCATATTAAGGGGCCAGTCCACACCGATGGCGAGGATGCGATGGGAGGGGGGGGGGGTGTTATGCTAAAATAGCATCAAAAATCATAGTAGAGATTTATTTCAGCAGGTTTAGAGTCGAGTTCATGAAACTCGTCGCTCAAAGACAGTTTTTACTGGGGTTTCTGTCACGACAAATACCCATGTAATTGCGCTCACATAATTACACTCATATATCGTGTACGGTTCTCAATCGATATAACCTCAAAATGATTCAAGACATTTCTGGTAGTATATGTAAAGTAAAAAAAGGACGCCAAGTATTAAATCCCAAAAATTCGAATTTAAAAAAAATCCCAAAAATTCGAATTTAAAAAAAAATCCCAAAAATTTAAAATTTAAAGGAAATCCTAAAAATTTGAAATCTGAAATTAAAAAAAAAAACACAAATCACACAAGCCAAGCCAAAAATTTTGCGTACGTAAATTATTAAAAATCAAGCCAAACTAGAAAACTTGGCGTGCAGGGTTAAGAAAAATAAGCCCGGAAGGTGCCGTAGGATTTCCACGAGATAAGGTAGAAAATTATTATACCTACTCATATAGTGTTAACACAGATTATTATCACGTGTGTATTTTACTGTCAAATACAGTAGACGATCAGATAACTTGAACGCTCCCATAACTCAACTCATTACCATGGGAACACATTTGCATATCGTTACTCCCCCTATGACCGTTTCTCCTCAATTTAAACCTTCGACCGACGGCGAAACATCTATGAGCATGCGTATTGCCAATATGCGCAGTGTGCATGCGCTTAGACACGTGAGTGGGAGAATGAGGGGAAAGTTAAGTTATGCGAACGTTTCCGGTCCCGTCGCGTTAAGTTATCTGATCGTCTACTGCAGTTTGCTCACGATTACTGACGCATTATGCGATCGTTATGCGTTTTTTGAATTTAACCGTAATTAAACCATCGCTCTTTATATGGTCAATTAGAATCTTGAATATTCTAATACACTCGCTCAATCGTCACGTGCATTCACGAAAATCATCGCAAATCCAGGCCAGGTCGCATTTCTGCGGACGTCGCGGATGTCATCGACGTTCAATCGTTAAGATGAGTATTCGATATTTAAACGTTTGGCCGTTAAGAGAGGAAAATAAAAAATAAATCGTTGAGAAAATATAATTACGTTACATATATTACACCAAGAAAATTTATGACAAAGAAGTAGCAACGATATGTATGATTATTGCAACCATTATGTGCAGTGATGCTGCTATGATTTATCAAATTCGGACATAACAAAAGGTCAATAAAAGATTATCAACTATTCCAGAAATTCGGTTAAATATAAACCTTGTACAAGATTTTTCTCAGTGAACTTTTCTCAGAGTTATTCACTAGCTTACTCGGCCGTTACCTCTTGTGTTTTTTCTCATGGTTGCTTACTAGTGCACTTGATGAATTGTTTTCTTTTTTATTTTCTCGTTCATTCACTCCTTCGTTAAACGGTAAGGGCGACTGGACTCCGTTTTCCCTCGCCGAGCGTATTGGTTCTTAACCCTGCACGCCAAGTTTTCTAGTTTGGCTTGATTTTTAATAATTTACGTACGCAAAATTTTTGGCTTGGCTTGTGTGATTTGTGTTTTTTTTTTAATTTCAGATTTCAAATTTTTAGGATTTCCTTTAAATTTTAAATTTTTGGGATTTTTTTTTAAATTCGAATTTTTGGGATTTTTTTTAAATTCGAATTTTTGGGATTTAATACTTGGCGTCCTTTTTTTACTTCTCAGAAGTATTTTGTGATTGATTTCACTTCTTTTTAAAAGTTCTTTCGAAGTATCTTTCCTGATTCAATTTATTTACATGAATTTTATCTAAATTAGTGTTGAAATCGTCCAATATACAGAAGAACAAAAAATGAAAATGCATGGCTTGTTGTGTATACACTAGGGTGGTCCTTATTTAGGCTATGTGGTTTTTTCTTTTGACGATATTATATTAACTAAGTTGAAAAAATGTAAAAATCATTGACCGTATAAAATACACGTATTTCCCCTTTAAAACTTCGACTGCCGTGGGAGCCAGGTTAAAATTGAGATATCGAGCTGAAATTTGTTATGCATTTTTATTTGTTTATTTAAAACTGATTTAGCACTATTGTCAAAATAAAAAACAACATGGCCTAAATAAGGACCACTCTAGTATACACCCATTATACACCCATGTGCATGAAACCTATTTATAAAATCTATTGGTCAGAACTAGATCAAACTCCACAGAAATATAGATTTTTTGTCGTAAAAAGATTTTATATAGATATAGATAAGTAGATATAGATAGATAAAGAAGATACAGATAGAAGATAGACAAAAGATATAGATAGATATAGATAATATAGATTTTTTGTCGTGTTTTTTGACACAATTATGAAAACAATTTTTTTATTGTGTTTCACTATCCCAGATAATATCTCCAAATTTCAAATTGATCGGAGAGGTACTTCATATTAAAAAAAAAAATTTTAATCAAAAAATGGGTTTCTATTTTTCTTTAATATGAAGTACCTCTTCGATGAATTTGAAATTTGGGGACATTATATGGAATAGAAAAACACAGAAAAAAAATATTTTCATAATTGTGCCAGAACGTTATCCTGGAGAAAAATAATAATTACTGATTGCAGTTTTCATTAGTTATTATGAGGATTATGAGCCGTTATTTTTTCTGTAAGTAGCCTTTTCATACCTTTGTAACGTGTCCGAATTTCATTTAAATCAGTCTAGCCGTTTATAAAAAAATTGTTCTTCAATGAAAAACAACTTAGATCGTCTTGCGGCACGTGTTATTTTTAATTTAAAAAAAAAGTACCTCGCGTTTTTTCATTTAGCGGAAGCTTTTTAGGCGCCGTCGCAAAAAATTCAATTTTTCACGACCAGGCTAATACTTATCTATGAATATAAAGCATAAAATTTGAGTTAGATTTTGGTTTGGCCTAAAATTGAAGTCAGATTTTGATTTAGCGTCAAATTAAAGTTGGATTTCGGTCAAACCCAAAATTAAAGTTAGATTTTGATTTAGCTTAAAATTTGAGTTCGATGTTGATTTAGCCTAAAATTTAAGTTAGATTTTAGATTAGCTTTAAATTTGATGTAGATTTTGGTTTAGGCTAAAATTTAAGTTAGATTTTGGTTTAGCGTCAACTTAAAGTTGGATTTCAGTTTAGCCTAAAATTTACGTTAGATTTGGGTTAAGCATCAAATTAAAGTTGGATCTTGGTTTAACCTAAAATTTAACTTAGTTTTTGGTTTAGCTTAAAATTTGAGTTCGATTTTGACTTAGCCTAAAATTTAAGTTAGATTTTGATTTAGCTTAAAATTTAAGTTAGATTTTGATTTAGCCTAAAATTTAAGTTAGATTTTGGTTTAGCTTTAAATTTAAGTTGGATTGTGGTTTAGCCTAAAATTTAAGTTCGGTTTGGTTTAGCGTCAAATTAAAATTGGATTAACCTAAAATTTAAGTTATATTTTACTATAGCTTAAAATTTGAGTTCGATTTTGATTAAGCCTAAAATTTGAGTTAGATTTTAGTTTAGCTTAAAATTTAAGATAGATTTTGGTTTAGCCTAAAATTGAAGTTAGATTTTGGTTGAGCGTCAAATCAAAGTTGGATTTCGGTTTAACCTAAAATTTAAGTTAGATTTTGGTTAGGCCTAAAATTAAATTTAGATTTTGATTTAGCTTAAAATATTAGTTAGGTTTTGGGTTAGCCTAAAATTCAAGTTTCATTTTGACTTATTAGCTATGTATAATGCTATATATTCATGGATATGTTATACATATAGATAAGGATATGTATATATGTACATAGGTGATCTATATATATAGAAAATCCTGTATATAATGCTATATATACATAGATATGCTGCATACGTGTAGATAATACTATATTTAAAGAAATTAAATCTCAAAGGACCACCCTTATATTAATTGAGACCTGAAACAACGACCACTCTAATATACATCTTATAAATACATATATATAAATGATTAAGAGAATTCGAATCTAGAATGACCACTCTAATATAAATTCAGGCCTGAATAACTGACCACCCTAATGTATAACTCAATAAATATGTATATAAATATTTAAAGCATTGAATCTCGGAGGACCACCCTAATATTGATAGAGACCTGAAATAACGACCACCTTAATATACATCGTACATATATATAAAAAAATACTCGCTCACACACACATGCACTCTTTTATATATAGGGATAGAATATTTAAAGCATCAAATCTCGAATGACCACCCAAATGTAAGTTGATACCTGAAGTAACGACCACCCTAATATACATCGTATATATAAAAAAATACTCGACACACTCGCACATACACACATATACTCGTTTTTATATAGAGAGATAGAATATTCATGCAAGCCTGTGTATGAGCCCGAGACTACGGTTGGCAGGGTGGGGATACGCCGTGTTCTCGCACACACTCATATTTTTCCACACTAATGCAAGCCCTTCTCTGTAAAATCGTATTACACCGCTTATACACGGGCTCTATATCTATAGAGACGTGACTTAAACTATTTTCTGATGATAAATATTCGGAATAATTCGCCCAATATTATGATATCTCAGTATCACGTGGGCGGAAAAAAATAAAAATGGTATCAATGGAAAGCTAATTTTTTTTTAAGATGACCATAGTTCGTAAATGTTAAAAAAGTTATCTCGTTTTTTAGTAATAACGAATTGAAGTGTGAAAGGGGCGTGGATTGAGGCATATTCGCGTATATAAGAGTGCGCGGCGTCTCGACTGGGACTCTCAGTTTCTTTAATACTTGGCGTCGAGTCGCTGCCGCGACTCTTGATATGTATATTTTGAGGACATATAACATTTATGTAACACATAAAACGTATTTGGTACGTAGCCTATACTACGAAGATTATAATATCACCATTGTTCTGTAATTGTTACAGCAATGTTCTATAATTGTTACGGATTTGTTACGAGAAATGTCTTGTAACATTTATGTAACACATCATACGTATTTGCTACGTAGTCTGTACTACGAGATTATAATGTCATCAATGTTCTATAATTGTTACGGATTTGTTACAAGAAACGTCTCGTAACATTTACGTAACACATTATACGTATTTGCTACGTAGTCCATACTACGAGTTTATAATATCACCAATGTTCTATAATTGTTACAGCATCGACTCGTAACAATTTTACAGGTTCACAGTATACGTAAATATCTCATAACAGTGACGAGATCTTAACTTATCAATATTACATATTTGTGATATCTACAGTTTTTCGTAATTCCTTTATCTTTCATTGACGTCCTTGCTACATACTGTCATAACGTATTATATACATCTCGTTTACGTCATTATGAAAAAGTTTCGAATTTGTGATGAACATTATATGACGTATTTATTACATTTCAATTATACGTCAGTGTTTCGTAAATTATCCAAGTGTGTTTGCTGGGTTACACGCTCTCAGTCTCAACAATAATGGACTTCTCGAGAATCAACAAAGTGGGCCGCTTGACGGAATTTTTGTCCGTAAAACGGCTCGTAGATCTGACTCCGGAGAAGGAATACAGCGTCACCGATATTAAACGTGTTCAGACAAAATGGGGTTATCGAATCACCATCGATGTGGAGGACGAATTCTCTCGCTTTCTTCCAACGAGATTTGTCAAGCTGTTCGAAGAAGACAACGCTCTGTTCCATCAGATGATATCCGTAGCACACGCAAATAATTTAATATTGCAATACTACGGAGGAAAATTCAACAACTTGGAATTCAAAGAATCGCAAAAATGAAAATTATATCAGTGCTCTTAATGGTGCTTAATTAGGATACATGGCTTAAAAAATTTAATTTCTCGTAAGCAGTAATGAAGTGCTTCTCTCTCTCATTGTACAAATTCATTGTATAAATTCATTTTCTAAAATCGAATAAATTTTATGTCAAATTTACCGAATACCTCTTTACTCTCCCAAATCCCCGACGATCATGATAAAACAAATAATTATTATTACGTCGTTTTTTATGAAGACAGCGCCGGTCTCGGGCTTAAGCTCGTCCTCAGCGAGAGAGAGGGGATGCGACTTATCGTGGGCCTTGCGTATGCCGCGTATAAAAAAAAATTCAGTTTCATGCAGACGCTACGTTGCACGTATCTATTTCACTCGTGTATCCATTGCGCTGCGCGTGTCTCCAGGTTCACGGTCATCGCGGGCTTGTAACACACGCTCTGCTAGAGGGGCGGGAGGCGCGGTAAGAACACACACACACACACTCTTTTGATATTCGTCCAGTAATAATAATAATAACAACAACAACAACAACAACAACAACAACAACAACAACAACAACAACAACAATAATAATAATAATAATAATAATAATAATAATAATAATAATAATAATAATAATAATAATAATAATAATAATAATAATAATAATAATAATAATAATAATAATAATAATAATAATAATAATAATAATAATAATAATAATGTACAACTGTGGGGCTTTCGCCTACCTCCTCTTCCCCCGCGCTATCGTTCTCCGTGCCGCAATAAACCTCCTCGGTGGTGGGACAACATTTTTGTGGCGGCGGAGGCCGCATGGTGGGGGTAGGAGTGGGGATAGGAGTGGGGATAGGAGTGGGGGGCCCTAGAGTGGTACACTTACTACTCCCAAAGTCTGTTCCACCAAGGACACGGACAACGAGATATTTCGCTAAATGCCAAATACATTATAATTTTCAAACACCCTCGCGATCGTGCTCAAATCCAGCATCTTGCACGCCAGGTATATCTGGAAAATCCGCGTTTTTTACAGGAGGCTTATCACGATGCAACGTCTAAGCCGCATGGCTATTTATTTCTCGATTTGAAGCAGTCAACACCCGATAATTGTCGATTCCGCACCTGTATTTTGCCCGATGATTCTTATCATTGTGTGTACGTACCACGGAGTCACGGACAAAGCTTAAAAGCAGCTGTAGTACTAGCAAATTACCAGTTAAGCGCATGTAATGACGTCTAAAAGATCGTCGTGTTACGAAAACTGCATCGCCATATTGAGTGCATTTCAACAAGCCAACACGGTGAGAAGCACGTCTGACTCGAAAAAAAAAAAATCAGGTGTTACTCATAGCGTTTGCCAATGCGTATGTTACATTCTTAGGGGTAGTTTCGCTCCGAAGACCCGCAGTACAAAGGTGGTTAAAAGGAGTGATATATCAAGACGATTAACAGTTTATCACGCGTAATAGCGCGAGGTGGTTCACCGCTCTGCAAAAAGCACATTGCGATATTGCGAGCTCTTTAACATCTCAATAAGGAGCAGCGCGAGGTCATTTTACGTAAAGCGGATCCAGGCATTATTCGCTGTATTTGCGGTCGCGGATGATGGAACATGCAAGAAAAATGGTGCTTGTACCGGAGGAACATCTATCGCAGCTGAGCATACAAAGCCATAAGCAGCCGGTTTTTAGTACGCACACGCGGAGGAAAAGTATATTCGTCATATATCTCAGATATGTAATTCATAAATGTCATGCAAAACAGCAAAAATTTGTATATTCGTCATACATGCGACAAGTTTGAATAATATATCTGAGATATATGACGAATATGTATGGAATGCATCTCTCTTATAAGCTTATGCATATTAAATATATTGCTTTTATATTTTTTTATGTTAAATTATATACCTATAATACATGTGTAGTACATGAAAAATATAATATATATATTAATATTTAAATAAATTATATATCTTTATTACAATTCACATATATCTGTAATACATTTGTAGTACATAAAAAATATAATATGGATAGATATTTATATACCATCAAATATAAAAAGAACATATGATATATTCATGCACAATCTATATGAAAATATGAAATATATATTTTTATTATATAAATTTATTACTTTATATAATAAAATTACAGGTCCCTATCAATTCAACGACGTTTTGTCGGTCGGCCCCTGCGATTTTTTAAATATTTTAATATGGTATTATACATGCAAAAAGAATTACCCATGTAAGTTTTTAGCTCTTTATCTTAAACCATACCGAAGTTATTGATTTTTTAAAAAATATTCCTAAAATGATCATAACTTTTACAATAACCAAGATATTCTAATTTGTTAGGTCATTTTTTTAGTTTTTCAATTTACTTTTCGAACAAAATATCGAGACCTGAGAAGATTTTTTAAAAATATTTTTTAGCTGTTTTAAGCTAAAAAATTGGATTTTCTATCAATGGGACCCATTCCAATTTTTTCAAAAAAACTTATAAAATTCTACGTGAAAGGACAACATTTTTGAGATTTTACCGAAGATGAGATTCAAATAACTTCTTGTTAAAAAAAAATTCGATTTTTTTTTCCGTATTTTTGATCTTTTTTCTTTCTATGACTACAATAGTTGATTTCAATGATGTTACAATAAATAATTTAACTTCTCTTACATATTCCCTAGGTAAATTATAATAATTAACATTAAAAATTACAATTCAAGTACGTTTTGCACTCTATTCAATTTTTTTACATAAAAATTGTAATTCTGTACAATGAATAAGTGGACATTCCGAATCTAGTATTGCAAGTGGCCTGGCGTAGCTCAGTCGGAAGAGCACTGGACTGGCAATCGAGAGGTCGCGGGTTTGATACCCGGTCTCCCAGTATTTCACATCGTTCCTCAAAACCCAAATTTTCCTAGTCATAACACATACATACACAAATTGTACATGTACTGATCACATTATTTATGCCTATCATATTTTTTATGACAATCGAGATCGATGTTAGTGGTCATAGATTAGGGCTCTATTTTTGACTCAAGATATATAGTATATATTTCACATATATTATGAATATATGAAAAATATTGTTCATATATTTCAAATATCTAAATTATGTATGTTAGATCTATATGTGATGTATATCGCATATATAGGGGGCATTCCACGCCAAATCGACCACTTTTAAACCTGACCCCTTTCGATTTGGCTGAAACTTTTTTATTTTTTTCTACCCTATGAAAAAGATTTTTCAGAATTTTTTCAGATTTTTTTACGAAACCGATAAAAAGTTATGAATATTTCAAAAAAAATGGCCTTTTATTTTTCAAATGTCCATAACTTCTTCAAAAATTGACGAATCCAGATGTTTTTTTTTTCAAAATTTTCGTTTTTAAATGTACTTTTCAGAAAAATATTTTAAAAAATGATCCAGAGCTATCTTCATTGTTTTTTTTCTACTTTTCGGAAAAAAACGAAAATTTCTCGATGATTACCATTTTTAATTTTTAATTTTTTTTTTTTATTAGAAACCTTGATATTTTCTGTAAGTTCTCTAAAATTTTCAGAGTGGGGAAATTTTTTCTTCTATTTTTTTTTCAATTAAAAAAAAAAAAAAAATTTTCACTCAGCCTATTTCTTATAATACTACTCTAGGGATTTATAATTATGTAGAGAGAACGTCAAAGTTAAAAAAAAAATAAATGACATTCAAATCTCATGAATTAAAAAAAAATGGCTATTGATTTTTCAAATGTCCATAACTTCTTCAAAAATTGCCTTATCGGGATGTTTTTTTTTTTTAAATTTTCGTTTTTAAATGTACTTTTCAGAAAAATATTTAAAAAAATGATTCAGAGCTATCTTCGTTGTTTTTTTTCTAATTTTCGGAAAAAAACGATAATTTCTCGATGATTACCATTTCTAATTTTTAATTTCTTTTTTTTATTAGAAACCGTGATATTTTCTGTAAGATAACTGAAATTTTCAGAGTAGGGAGATTTTCTCTTCTATTTTTTTTTTCAATTTGAAAAAAAAAATAGAAGAGAAAACAATGAAAACAATTTGAAAAAAAAATAGAAGAGAAAATCTCCCCACTCTGAAAATTTCAGACATCTTACAGAAAATATCACGGTTTCTAATAAAAAAAAGAAATTAAAAATTAGAAATGGTAATCATCGAGAAATTTTCGTTTTTTTCCGAAAATTAGAAAAAAAACAACGAAGATAGCTCTGAATCATTTTTTTAAATATTTTTCTGAAAAGTACATTTAAAAACGAAAATTTTGAAAAAAAAACATCCCGATAAGGCAATTTTTGAAGAAGTTATGGACATTTGAAAAATCAATAGCCATTTTTTTTTAATTCATGAGATTTGAATGTCATTTTTTTTTTTTTAACTTTGACGTTCTCTCTACATAATTATAAATCCCTAGAGTAGTATTATAAGAAATAGGCTGAGTGGAAATTTTTTTTTTTTTTTTTTTAATTGAAAAAAAATAGAAGAAAAAATTTCCCCACTCTGAAAATTTCAGAGAACTTACAGAAAATATCAAGGTTTCTAATAAAAAAAAAAAATTAAAAATTAAAAATGGTAATCATAGAGGAATTTTCGTTTTTTTCTGAAAAGTAGAAAAAAAACAATGAAGATAGCTCTGAATCACTTTTTTAAATATTTTTCTGAAAAGTGCATTTAAAAACGAAGATTTTGAAAAAAAAAACATCCCGATTCGTCAATTTTTGAAGAAGTTATGGACATTTGAAAAATAAAAGGCCATTTTTTTTGAAATATTCATAACTTTTTATCGGTTTCGTAAAAAAATCTGAAAAAATTCCGAAAAATCTTTTTCATAGGGTAGAAAAAAATAAAAAAGTTTCAGCCAAATCGAAAGGGGTCAGGTTTTAAAGTGGTCGATTTGGCGTGGAATGCCCCATAGATAGGTTATTATACATCCAAGTTAATGCATTCCAAGTATATTTGTTCATATATCTTTCATATAATGTTCATACATAATCAGGGTTGCGAAATTTTTAATGAAAAAGTAATGCATTAACCATTACTTTTTTAATGGCTAATGAAATTAATTTCCATTAACCATTTAAATTTAATGGTTAATGGAGATTATTTTCATTTACCATTAAAATTTAATGGTTAATGGAAATTATTTTCATTAACCACTGAAATGTGGTGGATAATGGAAATTATTTTCATTAGCCATTAAAATTTAATGGTTAATGGTTAATGGAAATTATTTTCATTAACCATTAAAATTTAATGGTTAATGGAAATTATTTTCATTAACCACTAAAATGTGATGGTTAATGGAAATTATTTTCATTAGCCATTAAAATTTAATGATTAATGGAGATTATTTTCATTGACCATTAAAATTTAACGGTTAATGCAAATTGTTTTCATTAACCATTAAAATTATTTCCATTAACCATTAAATGTTAATGGTTAATGAAAATGCAATTGCATTAAAATAGTAATGCATTATTTGCAACCCTGTCCATTACAATGTAGTGTGTAATAGAAAAAATTTCCATTACCCATTGCAATGTAATGTGTAATGGACAAAACTTTGATTGCAATTTTGGGAATCGAAAAATATAAATGAATAAATTATTGCAATTTTGCATTACATTTTATTGACTTAGGACTTAGACTTTCACCTTAAATTCTAAAAAGCATCTATATTATAATTCTAAAAATCTAAGTCCTAAGTCAATAAAATGTAATGCAAAACTGCAATAATTTATTCATCTATATTTTTCCTTCTCAAAATTGCAATCAAAGTTTTGTCCATTACACATTACACTGCAGTGGGTAATGGAAATTTTTTCTATTACACACTACATCTTAATTGGCAGGATTGCAAATAATGCGTTACATTTTTGGAAGCAATTGCATTTTCATTAACCATTAACATTTAATGGTTAATGGCAATAATTTCTATTAACCATTAAATTGTAATGGTTAATGAAAATAATTTTCATTAACCATTAAATTTTAATAGTTAATGAAAATAATCTCCATTAACCATTGAATTTTAATGGTTAATGAAAATAATTTCCATTAACCATTAAATTTTAATGGTTAATGAAAATAATCTCCGATAACCATTAAATTTTAATGGCTAATGAAAATAATTTCCATTAACCATTACGTTTTAGAGGTTAATGAAAACAATTTTCATTTACTATTAAATTTTAATGGGTAATGAAAATAATTTCCATTAACCATTACATTTTAATGGTTAATGAAAATAATTTCTATTAATAAAATAATTTTCATTAACCATTAAATTTTAATAGTTAATGAAAATAATCTCCATTAACCATTGAATATTAATGGTTAATGAAAATAATTTCCATTAACCATGGAATTTTAATGGTTAATGAAAATAATTTCCATTGACCATTAAATTTTAATGATTAATGGAAATTATTTCCAATAACCATTAAACGTTAATGGTTAATGAAAATGCGAATGCACTAAAAAAAGTGATGCATTATTTGCAACCCTGTACATAATACGGCAGAAAGTTGGTTATTTCTCATATATTTCTCATATATTTGCGATACATGATTCATACTTGGCATACATGAATTATATATTTCTCATACATATTACAACAACATTATCTCCATTTCATCGATGATGAGAGAACTCAGCAGTACCATGCTCTTATGGAGCATAAACCCCCTGTAGAGCGTGGCTTTGATAAAGGAGAAGTCTCTAATGACATGAACGATTCCGTCATAATTGCGAGCGTACCAGCTAAATTTCGCACGAAAGCGAAACTGGTGCTTCGTCGCTTACGGGACACACCACGAACTAATTTTTCTTGGGATTCAGCTAGGGTTGTGTCAGTCGGTGGAAAGACAATAAAAGATTCAAATATTGTTGATCTCGTGGACGGATGCTATGAGAGCACGAAAAATACCCCCTCCAGCGGGGCGCAGTACCTTCGCTAAATTTCTGAGAACGATCCACACGCCTCGGGGATTTGTCGGTAACGAGGTATTGTGGGCGGAGTAAAGTGCTAACTCAACATTTCAACAGCTCCAAGATGGCGATAACAGTACAGCCAGCGATGGATCGTCCGAAACGAGCCAGTCATCGTTTTTCAGTGGTCGTGAGAAAGAATCACCAGTACTCAAGACACATAGCACAGGGCAAAGTGGCCGTGGTTATCATAATAAGAAAATACGTGTAACCTGGGCTGCCCTTAAATTGTAATCATAAAAACTTTAGAAAAGTTGTACTTTAATCCATCCCATGAAGCATCGTTTTCAGGTGCTACCAATTTGCAACGGCAAGCACGTCAGAAAAAAATTTCCAAGGTAAAGGCGCTGCAGTGGCTTGAAGCACAGGATGCTTACACAAAACACAGGCCCGTGCGACATCGTTTTCCACGACGTTTTTATAATGTGCGGAACATTGATGACTTTTGGGAAGCCGATCTCGTAGATCTTCGCTTGATTAAGGATGATAATGATGGCTATGTGTATCTCCTCGTTGTTATAGACGTTCTTAGTAAATATGCATTGGTTCAGCCATAACACGACAAGTCTGCTACATCTGTGGCTAAAGCTTTTGATCTCATTTTATCTAAAAAAAATAGTAACGGTCGATCACCCATTTGCCTACAGATGGACAGAGCTAAAGAATTCACTGGTGCTGCATTTCAGGAGCTCTTGAGGAAAAAGAAAATACAGATTCGTGCTACAAGGAACCCCTATATAAAAGCGGCTATTATCGAGAGATTCAATAGAACGCTGAAAAAAAGAATGTTGCGTTATTTCACGTATTCTACGCAAAAACGTTACCTCGATATTCTGCACAACATTGTTTTGGCATACAACAACTCTACGCATAGCGGTATAAAAATGACTCCTGTCTCAGTAACGTTTACTACGGCCGCTAGGGCTAGGAATAACCTGATGCAGCGGTATAAAAGAACAGAGCCTTGCTTTCCCAAATACAATGTAGGTGACATCGTACGTATCAGTAGTGCGAAAGCAGCCTTTGCAAAAGGTTACGAAGGCGGATGGAGCAATGAGCTATTCAAGATTCACCGCGTATCCCTCAGTATTTGTCCCGTGATATACGTCCTGCGCGATCTCCAAGATGAGGATATTGACAGTATATTTTATGAAGCTGAGTTACCAAGAGTACAGACAAAGGAAACTAAGAAACGGCCTGTAAAATGAAGGACGAGTTTTACATGGTTTTACCCAGCAATAGTTATTATCCCGATAATGTAACAACACGGTATACCACACATTTGCCACAATGCATGTCTCTTCAGGGTAGTGGGGCTGTTCCTTTAGCTGAAATACACATAGCCATGACAATTTTCTATGTACCACCCAAGGGTAAGCAAAACTTTATAAATGTTATAATGAGATTAGCAGTAGCAGACGTCTTCAGGAACGTTGATTTCAAGATAGATCATGCCTGTGTGCCACCAGATGTATATCATAGCATAGACACATTACTCGAGACTATTAATGAGATACTGTATGTTGCGGGCCATCTGAAATTTAAGTACGCCTGCAACGGATATGTGACGGTGACGCGTATATGCGAATCATGTAAAAACTTCGACCACTTCTGCTTCGCCGACGCATTAAACAAGGTTATAGGATTCACTGAAGCCGGAGACGTAGCAGTAACTCAGGAAGAATACATTGCTCAAAGGCCTGCCAATTTAGCAAACGGAACTCCAAATATAATGTACGTTTATACCGATATCTGCGAGTCTTATATCACTGGAGTCGTGCACGCACCGCTGCTACGCGTCGTACCAGCCGCTGCCGCTGATAATCGTAATTACGGGTCTGTGAAAATAAGCTTCTCACCACCGCGCTATGTTCCTCTATTACGCACTAGTTTTCAAACAATAACCATTGATATAAGGGATGAATTTGGCGAGCCGATACCATTCGAGTACGGGACGCTGACAGTGACGTTACAATTTAAGCGTACAGATTAACTTGGATAGTTCTACAATGGCTTACTACGACGAATACTTTGATATGCAAACGGGAAGTGGTGCTCGAACCGGCTATGGTGGTATCAACCATGTGTATATAGGCTCACCAAATCGAAGAGGTCACGGTATTGGGAGTTTCCAAGGAGGTCTCTTTCGACGTATAATACCTCTCTTGAAACGAGGCGCTGAGGCCGTTGGTAAAGAGGCTCTTCGCTCAGGCATTAACGCTGCTACGGATATCATGGATTCTGGCATTCACCCAAGAGAAGCATTCAAACCGCGCCTGTGCGAGTCAGGGGAGAATTTGAAGCGTAAAGCTGAAGAAAAAATTAGTACGCTCATGAAGGGCTCAGGCTATAAAGCTGGTAAAATTAATCAACTGATGCATTCTCTTGGTGAGAGCACATCACGGCGCACGGGCATGAAGAAAAGGCAGAGGTCCGTGAAGTCGCGTAAACGTTCAGGTGGTGTGAAAAAGAAGCGCAGCAAGAAGAAGAAGAAAACGGTGAAAAGAAGTGCGACAAAACAGGCAGCCACGATACGCAATAAGAGATCAAGAACAGTGACGGACATTTTTGCTTAGCCTGAGCTCGGGGAAAAATGGCGTTCCTGCACGCACACTCGTGTGAGTGTCTTAAACCGGAGCTTGAGCTATTCACACTACCCCCGACACAGACAACGATTGAGGGAACACATTCAGTGTACTATAAGCCAATCTCATCATTGACGGATGATTCGCGAATAGAATTTGTCATAACGGGCCAGGGAGATGAGTACATTGATCTTGCGCATACTATGTTGAGTCTGCACGTTAAGATAAAAACTCCGGGCATAAAGGAGGCTGAGCCCATAAAAATGGGGCCGGTCACTAATCTACTACACTCAATGTTCAATCAGGTCGATGTATTTCTCAATCAAAAACTTGTGTCAACTCCTAACAACGCTTACGCATATAGAGCGTATATCGAAACCCTCTTGAATCAGGGGCCTGCTGCGAAGTCCTCGCATCTCACGAGCGTTTTATGGTATAATGATACCGCGGGTAAAATGGATGATACAGCTGATGCTAATAGCGGCCTTGTGACCCACCGGTCCGTATTAGGTGCGAGTAAAACGGTCGATCTTCTCGGCCATTTGCACTGCGATATCTCCAATCAAGAGAGGTTTTTGCTAAACGGTGTTGAGATGCGCTTGCGACTCGTACGCACCAATAATGCCTTTTGTCTCATGAGTTCTTCGAAAAAGTGCACGATTCGCATTACAGAGGCCTCGTTACTTGTACGACGCATTAAGATAGCGCCTGGTATACTCCTAGGTCATGCACGAGCTTTTTCTAAATCCACAGCAAAGTATCCTTCGACGCGTGTTGAAATTAAAGCGATATCGCTGCATGCAGGATTACACGGGGATACTCTCGACAATATTACCCTTGGACAGTTACCTAAACGTATAATTATTGGTTTTGTCGATAATAAGGCATTCAATGGCGATCGTGCAATGAATCCCTTCAATTTTTAAAATTACGATATTAATTATCTATCTTTGTACGCTGATGGCTTGCAGATACCGTCGAAGCCTCTACAGCTAGACTTTACAGCTGATAATATGTGCGTGGATGCATACCACACATTATTTTCCGGCACAGACATTCACTTTCTCAACGAGGGTAATTGCATTTCACGTTCTGGCTATCCGTGGGGCAATTACCTCTTTGCATTTGATCTCACACCCGATCCCTCGGCCAATAGTAACACTCATTGGAAGCTGGTGAGAAACAGCAGGGTGAGGATAGAGGTACGTTTCGGGGGAGCCCTAACCTCAACAATTAATTGCATTGTGTATGCAGAATATGATAATGTATTAGAGATTGACTTATCCAGACAAGTAATCGTGGATTTTAGCGGTTAGACCGTGAAGCTTATATCAGCGAAAGTATCTCATATCCACAAAGAGGGCAATGCTCATCGCCAGTCTGCGTTCAAAGCCTGAGGTGCTACGACAATTGAGAGGCACCATGAACATCGTCATTGATATACAGAGTTTGAAAGATACACACAATAATTTCATACCTAAAGAGATCGCCGTGGTCTCTGTAAAAACATCTTACTTGGCCCATTGGATTATATCGCCGCCTTACGCTTATAATGTTCTACCGCCTAGTGTAAAACGACAAAACACGTGGCTACAGTGCAATCACCACAGTATAGAGTGGTCCGAGGGTGAAACGACTTTACGCTCAGTCGAGTCTGCTTTAAAGAAAATTGCGGCACAGTCTGATCGGCTGTTTACAAGGGGAGCTGATAAAGCGGCTTATTTGACGCAGCTAACGGACTGCTTTGTTATAAATCTAGAAGAAGAAGAAGAAGAACCATCGTTTCGTAATCTTCCTGAGAGCAGCACTCTCTTCAGATATCACGGTCTATTGCGTAAAAATTGCACATTTACGTGCGCTCTTAACAACGCTGTGAGGATCAAAAAGTGGCTTTCTCATAGCGGCCGCTCCTTGTGGGAGTACAGAACCACCACAGCCTGGAACATTGGTCTACTAGCAGTGGAACGCCCGAAAGCAGTCGATATAAAAAAAGCTCCTGCGCCTCTGTAATCGCTGTCTGTAATGAACACCGAGCCGCGTCTACAGGCCCTACGCAATATAAAAAGCCGGACTATCGGAGTATATCCTGCAGATCGCATCCCCGCGGTGTGGGCAAAGCCAGCAGCAATTGTCGCTAATACCGATGGCCACAAGCAGCCCGGAACCCACTGGGTCGCCATGTACGTCACTCGAGATGGACTTGGATGGTACTTCGACAGCTACGGCATGCCACCAATCATCCCACAGCATCTCCGGCGTCTCAGACAGAACTGCAAATTCTTTCGCTACAACGCTATATAGCTTCAGGGCCCTGAATCACAGACTTGTGGACATTATTGTAATATGTTTTTTCATTTCATGTCTACAGGCCTTGCTATTCACGGTCTTAGGAGCGTATTTTCATCCGATTTAACGCAGAACGATAAAATAGTGTATGACTACTACAATGAGTAGATGAATAAACGAGGCAAGGCAAAACCTTTGAATAAAGTGTTTAACAAACATGCCGATGTAGGGGGAGGCCATCGACATAATAATTTGAATACTTTTAGTAAGGGAACTCTGCCTTGTGTACAAGGCTGTTGTTCTCGTACCGCTAATTGTACCATAATTGTCAAATAAAAATTATTTAAAAGAAAATGCGCATTCTTTGCCTCGACAACCATGAATCTCATACGACGATGATTATAATCCATATATTTTAGTGATGACTCGCTCAATTCTCATAGTTCTTCGAAGAGATCATCCGCACAAAGACAAATTCAATCTTCGCATATCACAGATTATAAAGTGCAGATTTCTGTAACACGTGGTGTTATGGTAAACCAATACCGCCACCAAGACTGCATACCGATTTTGGCAATTCAAGCAAATGATGCATCAGTTGAGCTCGTGCTGCTCTTGTCTGTATACCTGGTAGGGGAATGGATCTGCTAGGTAGGGGATCTAAAGTATCTGCGCTCTTTGACGGACAGCCATTGTCCTTAAAGGGAGACTGACAGCGTCAAAATGCCGATTTTTGAACATCAATGGAAATGTTCATGGCATTTGTGGAAATTTCACAGATAGTCTCCAATTTGATGTATTGAATGTAGCAACTTTTGATGCTAGTTAGAGTCCTTAAGGTGCAGCGGTTCTCTCACAAATCAATTTTTGATTTTCACACGCTGCGCGCAGTTCTGACCAAACCGCTTAACGGATCTTATCCTACAACGTCTCATTTTCTTTGTAAAACTTTTGCAGACCGCTTGAGCGCGGCACATTTTTTTTTTTTAGATCCTTATTTTGGAGTTATAGGCCACTTTTTGAATCGTTGACCCATTTTTGGTTTTTAGAGCACTGCACACAAAACAATATTGATTATAATAAAAATGTGCCGCGCTCAAGCGGTCCGTAAAAGTGTTACAAAGAAAATGAGACGTCGTAGGATAAAATCCATGAAGCGGTTTGGTCAGGATTGCGCGCAGAGTTTTTGAAGATCCAGGTTTCGGGAAACAGCCTCCAAAGTCGAAGGTGTGGAAAAACGTTTCCTCAGTCCTTCGCTCCACCGATTACTGCATCTGCATAACAAACAATATTTTCCATGGTTATTGCATGCAGGAATTTTTTTTTAACACGCTTTTCATGGTTTGTTAATATTTATTTTTGTAATTATTTTTACTATTTGCAAATATTCTTACACCAAAAATGCTATAAAATTATTATAATATAACCTCCAATCCGTTGACAGTTTGGAGGTTATATTGTAGATATAAGGCACGGAATTGAATTCACTTACTGGAAAAAGTGTAAATAAATATGAAAATCAATTCGATTATTTAGTAAAGACGACGAATACCATTGTTCTTACAAATAATTAAATATAATAAACATATATATGAACTGACGTATCACTAACCACTGTGAAACTGCTCGTGTCGTTTGTCGAGATAGAAAAAGCACTTTCACGTCATTTCTCGATCGGTTTAGATATTTTATATTGCTTTTGAACAAATAAATAAACACTCGATAAAAATAAGTGAATACAATAAAAAAATGATAAACCACGCGCAAACGTTTGTTTTCTGTTCATTTCTGTTACACTTTCTGATCACTTGCGACAATTTTTTTGATTGGCCCGTCGTCACTCCTTTCGAGCGTTTCGATTGGTCCGCGGAGTTGTAAGCGCGCAATCGCGCGATATTCAAATTTCGATTCAACAGTAGAATAATTATTTTTTTACCTACTCTACAGGAATGTGAATGAATAATAATTGTATATATATATGAGGCATTTCAAGTGAAATCGAAGAGTCCTTTCCCTCAGGTAATCGGATCCTTTTTCGTATTGATTCCACTTCAAAAACAGCCTAATTTTTTTACAGAATTATTTCATCACTCCTTCAAGTGGCGCGACGATCGTTTGTGTGTAAAAAAGGAATAACTGGAAAAGCACCATTTTCATCAGAAAAAAATTAAAATTTTTTTTTTCAGAACTTATTCAAAGTTCAAAATTTCACAATTTTTCCAATCTATCAAGTTTATTTTTTAAATATCTCGAAAACTATTATAGTTACGAAAAATCGTGCTGAATATATTTTAAAAAGTATACTTGGGGCTACGTAAAAAAAATATTCCGAAAAAAATTTTTGAAAAATTACGAATCTGGAGAATTTTGAATTTTCAAAAATCTCGAAAGTCCAAGTTGTACATTAAATTTTTGCGCCAATTTTTTTTTATATAATACCTTTCACTAATCTTAAAAGATCCTGAAATTTTTAGAGGGGTGTTCTTTGTTTTTTTCAAAAATATTAATTTTTGAATTTTTAAAAGTCGTGTAAATTCACGATAATCATTAAATTTTTCGTTCTATTTTTTTTTTATATAATACCTTGGACTGATCTTAAAAGATCCAAAAATTTTCAGTATGATGTTGTATTCTTAAAAAAAAAAGTTTTTGAATTTTTGTAAAAAAAAAGTGTTGTTTTTTTTGTTAAATTTCGAAAAAATATATTTTTGAAACAAAAAAAACACCATCTGGGAAATTTCAGAATCTTTTAATTATGGTAAAAATAATTTTTTTTTTACCAAAATTCAAAAAATTTATATTTTTTAAGAATACAACATCATCCTGGAAATTTCACAATTTTTCAAGATCAGTCTAAGGTATTATATAAAAAAAAATCAAACCAAAAATTTAATGATTATCGTGCATTTACACGACTTTTAAAAATTCAAAAGTTCATATTTTTGAAAAAACAAAGAACACCCCTCTGAAAATTCCAGGATCTTTTAAGATTAGTACAAGGTATTATATTGAAAAAATTGGACCAAAAATTCAATGTACAACTTGGATTTTCGAGATTTTTGAAAATTCAAAATTCCCCAGATTCATCATTTTTCAAAATTTTTATTCGGAATATTTTTTTTTTCGTAGCCACAAGTATACTTTCCAAAATATATTGAGAACGATTTTTCGTAACTATAATATTTTCCGAGATATTTAAAAAATAAATTTGATAGATTTGAACAATTGTGAAATTTTAAACTTTGAATAACTTCTGAAAAAAAATTTTTAATTTTATTCCTTTGGTAGAACTTCGTTTGGTTAAAAGCGAAACCTGACCAAATTTTATCGAAATCGAAAGGGGTCGATTCCAACTCTTGGTCGAAATGAAATGGAATGACTCATATATTGATTCGTTTAGCCTGCCGATGGATCGTTTTATGATCCATTTATTTATAGGTTTTTCTAATTGTTGTTTATGAGCTTATTCGTTTATTTATTGTGCGATTATACACGGAGACAAATGTTTTTGCTGAAATATAGCTAATGATTTTTTATTATCTAGAATAGCAAATTTTTTTGTTAGAATAGTAAAATTTATTTGCTAGAGTAGCGAATATTTAGTTAGAATAGGAAACCAAAAATTTTCCGTGTAGTTGCTCAGGTGCTCCGTGATCCTAACGTTTTTCAAAACAGCACAAGGTCATTTCGGTTTCTAATGCCTTCCTTAAGTACCAACCTTTCTTGCACAGCACTACCCCTAGCGGTTTCTTCAGCTCGAGCAGTCTAGCCATCATATCATGTTGGCTATTCCAGCGGGTGTCCACATTTTGAATTAATTTCAGCACTTTCTTTTCTGGCTGTAGATACTTCTGAACTTGAGCTCGTTGTTCATGTCCTGTCGTTGATCGTGAGAAGTAGCTCACTATTGCCTGGGCTTTGCGGCATATTTCTTTGAATGAAGCCGAACTCTTGAACACGAAATGGATAACGTTCTATATAATTATAGAGTATCTCATCTCATTTGATATTTCCAAAAAACAGATGAAAGAAAAATGCGGCCAGTTAATCAACAAGATTCTAATGTTGTCAAAGGATAGCCATCGAGGACCTACGATCATTTTTTGTATAAAAAAAAGATCATTTTTCTCCAATTAAACTATACCAACGGAGTCAAATGACAGATAGTTCAACCGCGCGATCAAGCGTCCGCATTAATTTTATGAATATGGTTTGTTACGAGATGCACTTGATTTCATTAATAATTAACTTTTAACATTTAATTTAACTTTTGTAAATGTCTGTATAAGTTAACCTTAAAATTACCTTGACTGAATCTTTGACAGCTAGCTGCAAAGTGTGAGCAAAGCATGGGATTCGAAACCACTTGTTGTTGTTACGTATGGCTGCGACGATATTTGGTGCATTATCAGTGATGAAAAAAGTTGTTTCGATTAATGGATCATCGAGTCCCCATTCGTGAATCATTGTTTGCAGGATATTGTGCAAATTTACGCTCGTATGACTTTCAGTCAGAGGAGTAATGCCCAACGTGAATTGCTGTCCTTCAAATTTTTTTGTCACGTAGTGAACTGTCAAAGAGATATAATTTTCGACCGCTCTCGAAGTCCATCCGCCTGTGGTGAGTGCGATCGTAGAAACGCCTGAATAAGCAATAAAGAATGATAAAGCTTCTAACAAAATCGTTAAATATGAATATAAACCCGGGCCACGATAATAACAATTTTACTAACTTGCGCTAAATATAAGATAAACAGAATTTCAAAAAAGATCGATATATAAATAGATATTGGGAGTGCACCGCTTGTAACGTGCCTTCTTTTATATCATTTGAAATGATTTGTCTGATTCGCTCAGTCTCGGTCTTATATAATCTTGGTATATATTCTCGAGAAAAAGTCGTTCTTGACGGAATGTTATATGAAGGTTCGACTTTCGACAGTAGATATCGGAACCCTTTGTGATCTACAAGGCTGTATGGTTCTAAGTTCCAAATCATCATGTTGGCAATAGCGTCCGTCAACTCTTCGGCCCTCGGCGAGTTACGATTCATCGTCATTTGTGATCCAGATCCTCTTTCTGTGGCTAAAATCAAAGAGAAGGGATAAAAACGAAGAAAGAATTATACAATCAAAGAAACACGATTAATAAAATCATAAAACTCCCTAATTAGAGACCGGTAATTTTCGGTAAAAATGTTGGAGGTATGGATACGTTGCTGTATTTTGTGTAAACTGACTATTATTGGGAAATCCCTTTTAATTAAATAATTGTTTAATTGAAAACGGGGCAAATTGAAATTTGTTTAATACTTCCTTATAATTTTCGAACATTTTACAAATTTTCCCGTCTGACAAAGTAGTGTTCTTCCTTTTTTAACCTACCAACTGGTAGAATAAATTAGGATTAGATTAGATTTCTCTGGTGTCATTTTCTTCATTTTTACGTTCTCAAAATTTCAATCTGTTCTCGGTGACCATAAGCACTGGCCTGCCATCTAAACATGCTCTGGAGTCCCCTTAATGAGCAAGGCGTCCCATACAGTCAAAAAGTCAGAAATATGTCTGAAAGATGTCTGAAAGACTACGTTTAGACGACTTAGACGACTAAAAGACTACTTTTAGACATCTTTCTGACTTTTGTACTGTGTGGGGAACTAGAGAAATAGTCGCGCCAACAGTTTCGCTGTGGCATTCGAAAAAAAAACATCGCGCGCGAGCTGAGGTCCATTTGACCACCAGTGTGACCATTGCATTATTTTCTGCGGAAAACTCTGATTTTCTTCTTTTTTTCCTACATCGAACATTAGCATAGAAGATAAAAATAACATTATGAAAGTCGAGTTTTTTTTCAAATTTTTATAAACTATTAAAATTTCCTCCAAAACTCCAAAAATGAAAATTGCGGAATTTTGACGGCTTTTGGAATCTTTAAAGGTTTCTCAAATAACAGTCTCTAACGACAAGGAATTTTCCCATTTTTATATACGAAAATTTTGAAATAAATGAAGTATTTTTGGGATTTATTGCATTTTTTTACTCCAAAATAGAGTTCCCTAAGCCCCTTTTCAAATTTTCAAATAAATAACTTTTTTCGAAATGCCCACTATGCAGCTGTTTTTTTCTTAAGCGTGCCATATGTTAAGAGTGTTATCTTAAAATTTAGTAAAAAAAAAAAAAAATTGCGAAAGTTATGATTTGTTTTTGAAAAAAATAGTTTTTTTCGTGTATTCACTCGTTTGTGATTTTCTTTCACTATCTTAAAAATAAAATAAAAAAATTCAGAGTGCATTGCATATTGAGGATGATTGAAAGTATCACTCTGAATTTTTTGAAGTCATTTTGAATAACACTCTGAACATGGCAAGCGCTCGAAGATGACTGGGGTTACAATGACCCACATGCACGTACGGGCACTTTTCCTATAAATATATTCCCACGACATTTTAGAATATTTTTAACACTGGTATTAAAAACTTGATTTTTTTCGCATAAAAAAGAAACTTGCCATATTAGGAAGGAAAACGTACCTTCTGTCATGACAAAACCCGGATGGCTTCGAGCATGTCTTAACATTGAAGTTGTTGCACCCGATACAATCCTCAAAATTTTGCCGCAATAGTTACATTTAGCAGATTGTAGGTCGATGCTCGTAAAATATTGCCACGCCACACTCTTTCGCTGGATCTGCTTTTCAGTACTAGCGCTACTGCTACTCGAGGAATTATGGTCCGATCCACGTGGATCGATGGGTTCATGAAAACCATCGCACGAATTCTCTTCCATTCTCCAATAGTTTAATTATTTCGCAGGAATATTTTCCACGCAGATCACACGTGGTAACACTGTTGAACACGAGACACACAGGAGAAGCTGCATGACGCGTTATTACTTTTTTATACAAAACTAGGTTACCTGTTTATGAATTATATAATATAAATAATTAAACACTCTTACCTTCGTAAATGTGAATATAAAGAACTATGTATACTTTGAGAGCGAGAAAGGTAATTAATATCGGTGAATATATGAGTTTACAGTTCGCACATATTCTGGAGAACGAAGCGTTAGCTCTTACTCGTCGAACAAACTATTCACGAATGAGGTGTTGCGATTGTTTTGCTAAGAGAAAAAGCAAAAAGCTGTTGTCATGCCGAGAAATTCCGAATGCCGAATTACACTGAACTCCCGGTATTTTTTGACCCTGGGGCTTGCGCATAAGACCGAGGGAATATATAGATATAGCGCTCTGAACTCGACAAGCTTGAATGAGTGCCCATGTAAACATGACACATATAATGCGCCATACATGTGTACGCACACACTCCTGAGTTTTTTGTCTTCACGTCGCGCGTCGAGCCATTTTTTATCAGTTAATAAATTAAATTAATATTTTTTAACAGTTATTAAATTGAATTAATATTTTTTAACAGTTAATAAATTAAATTAATATTTTTCAACCGTCCATTATTTTCATACAAATAAAATATTTCTTAACGACTAACAAATTTTGTAACAGTTTAGAAATATTTAAGTAAAAGTGCCAACTAAATATATTTCTTTATGCAAAAAAACTTGTTTCCTCCGTGCAGTGGAGCTTTCGCCCCACTCGAGCCACTCGAACGCTTGTGCCACGCGAGCCGCTCGCGCTATTCGAGCCGCTCGCGCCATTCGAGCCGCTCGAGCGCTCGAACCTCTTGGATGCTCGAACCGAATGAGCGCTCATTCCTCGGCTCGAGCTTGCTCGAGCGCAGGCTGTTGCGTTCGAGCAGGCTCGAGCGCGCTTGTGCACATCCCTATAATATACAATGTAACATATATGAGAGATACGTGTGATTCACATATATCTCTCATATGTTCTACATATATTCTTAATATATGCTGATATATATGCAACATATATGAGAGATAGGTGTGATTCACATGTATCTCTCATATATTCTACATATATTGTTAATATATGCTACTATATGTGCAACATATATGTGTGGAAGTGATGTGATTTTATTCTCTCTAACAACATATATCAGATGTATGCGAAGTATATTTTATCATAAGCTTATTAACACAATTCTTCAATTTATTTCACGCACACATAAATTACGCGTGCTACCTCAGTAGATATATGTCACATATGAGGGATTCTCTGTCAATTCAGCCACTTTTATTTCGACTATCTCAGATGTGCCCCATAATTGGTTATATCAAAGTGCTACTAAAAGGCATTCTATGTGAATTTTTTCAGAGTTGTTAATTCAAAATTTTAGAAATCGCCGTTTTTTTCCATATGAATATGTCTTGGAAACTTAAAGTAACTGCAAAAAAATGTCGATACATAAAAGTTGTAGTTTCGTGTTAGCATTCGACCGGAATATTTGAAATAATTTTTACGTTCCGGTAACGCTGATTTTTTACCAAGAAGGAGATAATTATTTTTTTATTCAAAAGAGGCCATTTTTTTGGCTGAAAAAATTACAGTCTTCCAGTATACCTGACGATATCGCATAAAAATCGCCAAAGCGGCACGTATCGAGGTTCTAGGGTAAAAAAATGTAACCAGACAAATTAATTTTTTTTTCTACTGGAACCTCGTTAACATATCTCGGAAACTTGGAGTTACTAAAAAAAAATGTCTGCACATAAAAGTTGTAATTTTGTGTTAGCTTTCGAGCGGAATATTTGAAATAATTTTTACGTTTCGGCAACGCTGATTTTTTACCAAAAAGGGGGGAAATAATTTTCTTATTCAAAAACAGCCTTTTTTATTTGGCTGGGAAAATTATAGTCTTCCTGTATAACTGACGATATGGCGAAAAAATCGCTAGAGTCGCACGGATCGAGGTTCTAGGGTAAGAAAAATAAAACTCCACAAATGATTTCTATTTTCTACTGGAACCTCGATCCGTGCCACTCTGGCAATTTTTTTTGCGATATCGTCAGACATACTGGAAGACTACAATTTTTTCAGCTAAATAAAAAGGGCTGTTTTTAAATAAGAAAATAATTTCCCCCTCTTTTGGTAAAAAATCAGCGTTGCCGAAAAGTAAAAATTATTTCAAATATTCCGCTCGAAAGCTAACACAAAACTACAACTTTCATGTACAGACATTTTTTTTCAGTAACTTCAAGTTTCCGAGATATGTTAACGAGGTTCCAGTAAAAAAAAATTAATTCGTGTGGTTTCATTTTTTTACCCTAGAACCTCGATCCGTGCCACTCTGGCGATTTTTTCGCGATATCGTCAGGTATACTGAAAGACTGTGTAATTTATTCAGCCCAAAAAATGGCCTTTTTTGAATGAAAAAAAAATTATCCCCGTTTTTGGTAAAAAAAATCAGTGTTACCGAAACGTAAAAATTATTTTAAATATTCCGCTCGAATGCTAACACGAAACTACAACTTTTATGTATCGACATTTTTTTTCAGTCACTCGAAGTTTCCGAGATATATCCATTTGGAAAAAAACGGCGATTTCTAAAATTTTGATTTTAAAAATCTGAAAAAACTCACATAGAATGCCTTTTAGAAGCACTTTGATATAATCAATTATGGGGCACATCTGAGATGATCGAAAAAAAGTGGCTCAATTGACAGAGAATCCCTTATATACGTTTTGTGGTCATAGCGTCATCTTTTCAAATTTGAAGTTCCATATACCAAATGGCCAGAAAATGGGCTGGTCCTGAACATGTTTTGTGAACTTATAAAAATCGTATTTTTGAGAGTTGTTCATGTAAATTATACGGTTCATACTATATAGTTATGCATTAAATATATGAGCCATATTCCACCAATTTCGGACGTCGGAACCAGCCCTATACCCCCTCACATCTTTTCTCAATTTTTTTAGCTGAAAGTCTTCATCGGAAAACAAAATCCCAAATTTGTTCTGATTTTTCTCTCCGCTAACTTTCGCACTTATTGTGTGGGGTATTTCAGCTCGTATTACGATTTTTGTTTTATTCATTTTGTTTTGCCGGCTTCCCACCACAATAAAAAATTTCAAAAAAAAGTTTTTGGCGTGAAAAAGTCTCAGTTTTCCGAGAAAATATTGTTTTTTCGTTCGTGCATTTGAAAAGCTCTTAAAGTGGAGTTTTCAATCTCAAAAGCTGTTTTTGGCCGTTGCCCAAATTTTGAAAAAATTTTCAATCGATTCAATTTTTATTCGATTTTTTTTTGCGGTCTGCCACCACAAATTTGTTTTTGAAAAAATAGGTTTTTTGAGTAAAAAATTCTCAGCTTTGCAAAAAAAATATTGAATTTCGGTTATGCTTGTGAAAAGCGAGAAATGAATAAATGAACAAAAATTGATTTTATTCGATTTTTTTTTCGGTCTGCCGCCACAAAATTTTTTTTTGAAAAAATAGGTTTTTCGAGTAAAAAATTCTCAGCTTTGCAAAAAAAATATTGAATTTTGGTTAGACTTGTGAAAAGCTCTCAAAACTTGGTTTTTAATGTAAAAAGCTGTTTTTTAGCCGTTGCCAAAATTTTGAATTTTTTTCATGTTTTTTTCAGAAAGCTGAAAAAACTTATGAAACTTATACGTGTCTCTTTTAATATCTATATTCATTATTCACATACAAGAAGTGCGGCATCGCTCGCCTGATGTCTCTCAAAACCTATTTTTTCATTCCTGCATTTGAAACAAAAAGAAAAAAACGTGAAAACATTAATGCATGTACAAATTAACATTATATATATTTCATCATTTAAGTTTGATGTATTCACACTTTTAGTTATCATTCACATTATTATTTTCATCCCGCGAGAACAAGCAATCGGGCGCCTGCCACATGTTCGTAACGTAGGCAGCGTCGCGTTAGTTTCCAGACTCGCCGCGAGATGTCGCAGAATGGCAACCGCTGAGTCTCCATAAGGAGGATGCGAAGAATATGCTTATAAGGCGGACGCGAGAACGGAATATTAACAGACGTCTGTTGCAAATAAATCCATATTAAAAGATCTTGCCGGCTTCTCATGAACTTAAGTAGTGAAAATGGGCCGGTTCTGTCCCAAGATCCCTACCCCGACATTTACCGACCTTTTTCAACCCGCGATTCAAGGCACTTAGCCGAGACACAAACCACTTAGCCGAGACCAAACCGTTGCGCGTCGTGAGTGGGTGGCTTACGGGTGGCCAGTGGGTGGTGGGTGGGTAGCTCAGGGGGGGGGGATTTTTTCGTCCGCACATCTTGTGTGTATATACGTATGCGTGTGCATGTGTGTGTGTGTGTGTGTGTATGTTGCGCACAGGGGGTGGTGGGTGGCAGGTGGGTGGTGGGTGGCAGGTGGGTGGTGGGCGGTAGGGGGTGGGGGGGGGATTTGGAATTTTTTTCGTTAGCATGTGTTGCGTGTATGTGCGTGTATGTACGTGCATGTGCGTGTGTGCGGGGGAGGGGGGGGGGATTGTCGATGCCAGAGATTTTTTGAAGAAAGCATTAGGCGTCGTCACTGGCGTTGACTCATGCTCTCTCTCTCTCACCCTCTCTCTCTCGCACGCGCACTCTTTGTCACCCGCGCTCTCACGCGCCGAGTGTCAAGTATCAAATTTACGATGTATACAACTCTGTATCCAAACATGATCCAAATTTTTTCGTCGCGACGCATATTATCGACACATAGCTGCATAGACGATCATCGCAATTCACAATATTCGAGTTTTTTCAAGCAATTCTTCGGCAACGTTATTTCCCTCTCTCTCTCTCTTTCTCTTTATCTCTCTGTCCTCTCTTTCACTTGTTCTCCGTATTTCGTACGTCAGTGTATTCTAAGCTATGAGATTGCTAATGATTTAGACTTTTTGTAGTTCAAGCATGGTTTTTGAGGAAAATGTGAAATCAAATATTTTTGGTGAAAGGCCCATTGATATTCACTATTTTATTTGTTATCAATATCCCTAGATGGCATTCAAATGGAAAAAAGTTTTATCATGATAGATTGATATCTAGATATTTCAAAGCTATGATGATTTAATTATTTCAGCAAAAATTTCTATCGTGTTCTGCCCGCGGGCCCACTGATATTAGTGGTTTATACAAATTCTATGGTTGATATAAAAATTAGGAAAACTTGTTTTTTCATGAAGCAATTGGATTTTTAGAAAATTTATTATTTTTTCTCACCAAAGGTCACTAAGCATATTAATTTAATTTTTTTCTTATCTTCTGCGAATAATATAATAGCTTACTTTGAAATTAAAATCATGAACAATACACCTTTTTTTATACTGTCTTTCCAAGTTTTTTAAAATAATTTTTATAACTTCACGTAAGACTCCTATGCGAGCCGCAGAGGATGAGAAAGCATAAGTAATCATCACTTCCAAGGGCCCTCGTTCAGGAAAAATTATATATATATTGTATTATTCAGAAAAATCTTGGATGTCTTAGCTTAGTTTCACGAAATTTTAATGTCGTCAGCACATTATGATAAAAATCAATTATATTGATATCTTTGGGTCTATGGTCAGAAACAAATATTAAAATTTCTCAAAAATGCGAATTGTCATAATTTTAAGGAGGGTTACTTTTCTCAAATATGAATACATTTTTATGTAATTATAATAACAATAACAATTTCCAAGAACCATAGGCTTACAGATAGGAAAATCAAAATTCTCGTAACGTTGAAACATCCGAATCAATAACAACATTTTAACTAACAATTTTTGTTCCGCAAAATCTGTAGATTACATGGAAATCCGTGAAAAATATATATCATGACGGAGCCAGCCCACTTATTCGATTTCTTTTTAAAGCTTTTTAAATAACTGCTTATAGCTTTGCATAAAATTTATGTTACATCCACAGAATATGAGCAAAGTAAGTAATCCCCACATCGACAACTCCAGATGAATATAAAATTAAAACAAAAATCACGGTTATTGTGAGTATGAAAGATCTGATTTTTTCATGATTTTGGGAACCTAAGGAGAAGTATGACTTAATTCTGACGTCAGCAATATGGCGACGTAAGTAAATAGCTCGCTCGCGACTCGCATGTGACAGCGTGGTGTAGAGAGAGAGAGAGAGAGAGAGAGAGAGAGAGAGAGAGAGAGAGAGAGAGAGAGAGAGAGAGAGATTTGTCGTCGATTATTCTCAGCTCATTACAGATTATGCTACTCACTACCGGACGAAAATGCAGTAAACGAGTAAAGCAACTTATGACCCTAACCTAAAAAAAAAAAACAACCACATTCTGCATCCAAACTCCGAACTCTATATGTATATTATTGTTACGTGGACAATCTCAACAATTTTCATAATTGATCCTAACAAACCTCGACGTTTCGCATGGTCGACGGGGCTTTGCGCTTCCTACTTAGTCAGTTCTTAGGTTTCGCCACCAGATGAATCTAACTTTGGATCCCCGATACATTATCCGGCATCTCCGTGTCAATCCTTCTTGCAGCATTTGCATATCATCTACAGATTGCGAAAATCATTAATATTAATGAAGGGCTCTCGATCGAAAAATATTTGCTTTCTACTTTTCTTCAAAATCGGAATAAAAACATCCGAAATAATTTCAATTTTTATTGTAGTTAATGTTAACTTTAATTTGCACCATGATAAAACTTTTTATGAATTTTCATATATAATTGGCAGATTATGAAAAATAAGACATCAATATCGGAGAGTTCTCGTTCGGAAAAATATTTCTATTAGCCCCGAAAAGAATTGGCCTTGAGTCTCATCATTGCCAGTATCATAAAACTGAACTATTATTTACATATGGTTTTTTCCGGTGATATAACATCAAGAGGGGATCACTCTTCCGCTTGATATACAAATGATTTTAGAGAGGGTCTGACTTCACGTGATTTCGTGTATAAAATTCAAACAAAAAGCACGGCTGAAAAAGTATAGAGATATTGACACTGATTCACGTAAAAAATCAAATAATGAATTTGAGAAAAACTTTTTTAAACTCATGAATAATTTCAGTTTTCGGGAAGATAATGAGAAACGTTAGGCGACATCGAGATGTTAAGCTTGTGAGGAAATGGGGTAGAGCTTTTTGGTGCAAGGACTTTAATCGCAAAGGTGACATTTCACAGCTACACGAGCTGAAGTGAAATTTATGAAAACCGACACGTGTGAAGTTTGCAATTCTTAACATTTTAAAAATCACCCCTTTTTATGACTTTCGTTATAATTACCCTGAAAAGAAAAAATTTTGATATAGTAAAATAACTTTACACCGATACCGGCAGTCTGAGTATCACATTAGGAGCCCCTCCCCGATGTATAGAGCCACGATAGGGACGATTCGCCTCGATTTGATACGTCGGATTATGCACCCGACAATCGCTATGGCATACAATAAGCTAATAAATAAAAATAAATGAATAAAAATCATATAAATATAAGGGTTCACGAAGGATAAGAATAACGGAAAGATAATGGAGGAATTGACGGGTTTGAGAGCCAAACTATACACCCCCCCGCCCCCCCCCCCCGCCAAGTATATATATATATCATAAATTTTTTAAATAATTTTTATATGTTCTGATAATCATTTTTATACATTGCATTTTCATACATTGCATTTAAAAATAAAAATAAAAATATTTAGAAATCTATAAATTTTGGAAATTGAGAAAAAAATGTGTGTGTGTAAATGTATGTATGTGGATGTGTTTATGCTCCTCATTAAGATTCCTCGACGAAGGGCTTTGTAGAGAGTGCACCCCTAGCTGCACTGCAAACCTCAATGCATCAGGGAGAGAGAGAGAGAGAGAGAGAGAATCAGTGTCAAATTTTCAGCATCCTCGTAACTATCAAGTGGTTCGAGTGGTGGTGCTGGTCGTTTGGGTGGTAAAATATATTGCGTTTGAAGATGTATATATTTTTCGAAAATTTTTCAAAAAATTAAAATGAGTACAGTGCGAAACAACAGCGATATAACGGGCATTATCAAATTTCTGATCAAACGTTTTTCCCCACTGAGAGTGGCGTTTTATCCTCAAGAGTGCATACGGGATGTACGTTTGATTAATCGGGCAGCAGCATTGCGTAAACTGCGGAGGATTCTGTATGCTGCGCGAAAAATAGATTTTATAGCAGCGTTTAATCTCGGGTTGCTACATACATTCGATGTACTGGACTCAGCCGTTCGGGTGATCCGATTATTCAATTGGCAAAATGTAAATCGTCTCCGACCAATTATTGATGCACATGGTAAGTGAATTTCAAATTCCCATCTCCCATACATTTATATATTACTTAATTCTGTTGAAGTCGTTCAATATTTTAACAGAGAAAAACAATTTCTGTCACAGCGGAGATGTCTCGTCGCAGACGATCCAATTTGTGGGGAGAAGAAGAAGAAGAAGAAGAAGAAGAGGAGGAGAAGGAGGAAAAAGGAGAAGAAGAAGAAGAGGAAGAAGACGAAGAAAGAGAAGAAGGAGATGAAGAACTAGATGCTGATGATGAAGGTGGAGAAGATGATGATGATGAAGAAGAAGAAGAAGAAGAAGAAGATGATGATGATGATGATGGAGAAGAAGGAGAAGAAGAAGTGCATGATGCACTAAGACCACCAACACCACCACCACCACCACCACCACCACCACTACCACCATACACCGATAGCATCGATTATGAGAGGGCCCGAATAGAATGGGAGCATCTGCAAATCGAGAGAGCTGCCGGAACCGCAAGAAATGTGGATGAAGGTAAAAAGAATATGGGTGGGGTATTAAATTAATGATGCTCATGAGAGATATTGATTTCTATCCATCTTTTCAGGATATGAATCCGGTCAGTCCGATGAGCTGACGTATAGAGCACTATTCGGGGACGATCTCGAAATGTTCCCCGGTATGTTTAGCGAAGAAGAGCTGAATGCTCAAGATGTTAACCTTAGTTTTTACAAACATTAATTAAGAGAATACTTTATAAATATTTATAGCATAATTTTTTTCAATAAAAAAACAAAATATAAATAAAAAATCTTCGATAATGATCATTTCGGAATCCTTCCTATCGCGAAAAAGCGTTCCTTGGGGTGAAAAAAAAAAATCATAAAAACTGTAAATTTCACAAATCAGCTTCATTGGTCCATGTGTTCTGGGTATCATCAAATCTCAACCATTTTACAAAAATGTTATTACCGTGCTTTTGTAGAACTTTTACGAGATCAGATAAATTAAGAGAATACTTTATAAATATTTATAGCATAATTTTTTTCAATAAAAAAACAAAATATAAATAAAAAATCTTCGATCATGATCATTTCAAAATCCTTCCTATCGCAAAAAAGCGTTCCTTGGGGTGAAAAAAATCATCAAAACTGTAAATTTCACAAGTCAGCTTCATTGGTCCATGTGTTGTGGGTATCATCAAATCTCAACCATTTTACAAAAATGTTATTACCGTGCTTTTGTAGAACTTTTTCGAGATCGGATGAATATCTGGATATTCAACTTTCAATAATTCTTGTTCGTAAAATCCACCGACGATGGGCTCGTTCTGATAATCTTCAATATTATACGTCACATGATTGGTATTGTTCACTCAGCTAATGGTAAATATTTCTGTCGTTCAATTTGGGATATAACCCTTCGCGAAAACATTCTTAAACTTGCGTATTCACACTTTGTCGCCAAATTTTTCAATGTGCGATTAAATCAGTGGCAAATTGCTCTATGTCGAGTACATATGAATATTATATTTTTGGATGAGCGATTCAAAATCTGGATTATTTATTCCATAATTGTATAGAAACTCTGCATCGCCAAAACCAAAGTAACTCTGCAACGGGGATATCCATTCTAGTAGCAAATTTCGACTTCCCCTATCTGAACGTAAATGGCGTTATTCACCAGTATCATTGTGTATAAAAATATGTATGAGAAATGACATTATGCTTACGTTCTTTTTTTATCGAACCGCAAAAAAATAAAATCAAATAAAATAAAATAAAAACAACAGAAACTCTGCAACGGAGATGTCCATTCTAGTAGCAAATTCTGGCGCGTCCCATCTAACCGCAAGTGTCATCATTTACCAGTATTATAGTATATACAAATTCGTATGAGAAATGAAATTATTTCTACTTTTTTTAATATAAAAAATAAATAAAAATAAATAAATAAATAATAAAAAATAAAAAATAAAAATGGAAATAAAATAAAAAACAAAAAAAAAACAAAAAACAAAAACAAAAACAAAACAACAAAACAAAAGAAACTTTGCAACGGAGATGTCCATTCTATTTCTCATATATATTTGCATCCACAATAATACTGGTAAGTGACGACAGTTGCGTTCAGATAGGGGGGAGTCAAAATTTCTGTCGTCACTTACCAGTATTATTGTGGATGCAAATATATATGAGAAATAGAATGGACATCTCCGTTGCAGAGTTTCTGTTGTTTTTATTTGATTTGATTTTATTTTACTTTTTTGCGGTTCGATAAAAAAAGAACGTAAGCATAATGTCATTTCTCATACATATTTATATACACAATGATACTGTCAAAATTTGCTACTCGAATAGATATCTCCGTTGCAAAGTTTCTTTTGTTTTGTTGTTTTATTTTTGTTTTTGTTTTTTGTTTTTTTTTTTGTTTTTTATTTTATTTCCATTTTTATTTTTTATTTTTTATTATTTATTTATTTTTTTTTATTTATTTTTTATATTAAAAAAAGTAGAAATAATTTCATTTCTCATACGAATTTGTATATACTATAATACTGGTAAATGATGACACTTGCGGTTAGATGGGACGCGCCAGAATTTGCTACTAGAATGGACATCTCCGTTGCAGAGTTTCTGTTGTCTTTATTTTATTTGATTTGATTTTATTTTTTTGCGGTTCGATAAAAAAAGAACGTAAGCATAATGTCATTTCTCATACATATTTTTATACACAATGATACTGGTAAATAACGCCATTTACGTTCAGATAGGGGAAGTCGAAATTTGCTACTAGAATGGATATCCCCGTTGCAGAGTTACTTTGGTTTTAGCGATGCAGAGTTTCTATACAGTTATGGAATAAATAATCCAGATTTTGAATCGCTCATCCAAAAATATAATATTCATATGTACTCGACATAAAGCAATTTGCCACTGATTTAATCGCACATTGAAAAATTTGGCGACAAAGTGTGAATACGCAAGTTTAAGAATGTTTTCGCGAAGGGTTATATCCCAAATTGAACGACAGAAATATTTACCATTAGCTGAGTGAACAATACCAATCATGTGACGTATAATATTGAAGATTATCAGAACGAGCCCATCGTCGGTGGATTTTACGAACAAGAATTATTGAAAGTTGAATATCCAGATATTTATCCGATCTCGAAAAAGTTCTACAAAAGCACGGTAATAACATTTTTGTAAAATGGTTGAGATTTGATGATACCCACAACTCATGGACCAATGAAGCTGACTTGTGAAATTTACAGTTTTGATGATTTTTTTCACCCCAAGGAACGCTTTTTTGCGATAGGAAGGATTTTGAAATGACCATGATCGAAGATTTTTTATTTATATTTTGTTTTTTTATTGAAAAAAATTATGCTATAAATATTTATAAAGTATTCTCTTAATTTATCTGATCTCGTAAAAGTTCTACAAAAGCACGGTAATAACATTTTTGTAAAATGGTTGAGATTTGATGATACCCAGAACACATGGACCAATGAAGCTGATTTGTGAAATTTACAGTTTTTATGATTTTTTTTTTTTCACCCCAAGGAACGCTTTTTCGCGATAGGAAGGATTCCGAAATGATCATTATCGAAGATTTTTTATTTATATTTTGTTTTTTTATTGAAAAAAATTATGCTATAAATATTTATAAAGTATTCTCTTAATTAATGTTTGTAAAAACTAAGGTTAACATCTTGAGCATTCAGCTCTTCTTCGCTAAACATACCGGGGAACATTTCGAGATCGTCCCCGAATAGTGCTCTATACGTCAGCTCATCGGACTGACCGGATTCATATCCTGAAAAGATGGATAGAAATCAATATCTCTCATGAGCATCATTAATTTAATACCCCACCCATATTCTTTTTACCTTCATCCACATTTCTTGCGGTTCCGGCAGCTCTCTCGATTTGCAGATGCTCCCATTCTATTCGGGCCCTCTCATAATCGATGCCATCGGCGTATGGTGGTAATGGTGGTGGTGGTGGTGGTGGTGGTGGTGTTAGTGGTATTAGTGCATCATGCACTTCTTCTTCTCCTTCTTCTCCATCATCATCATCTTCTTCTTGTTCTTCTTCTTCTTCATCATCATCATCTTCTCCACCTTCATCATCAGCATCTAGTTCTTCATCTCCTTCTTCCCTTTCTTCGTCTTCTTCCTCTTCTTCTTCTTCTCCTTCGTCCTCCTCCTCCTCCTCTTCTTCTTCTTCTCCCCCCAAATTGGATCGTCTGCGACGAGACATCTCCGCTGTGACAGAAATTGTTTTTCTCTGTTAAAATATTGAACGACTTCAACAGAATTAAGTAATATATAAATGTATGGGAGATGGGAATTTGAAATTCACTTACCATGTGCATCAATAATTGGTCGGAGACGATTTACATTTTGCCAATTGAATAATCGGATCACCCGAACGGCTGAGTCCAGTACATCGAATGTATGTAGCAACCCGAGATTAAACGCTGCTATAAAATCTATTTTTCGCGTAGCATACAGAATCCTCCGCAGTTTACGCAATGCTGCTGCCCGATTAATCAAACGTACATCCCGTATGCACTCTTGAGGATAAAACGCCACTCTCAGTGGGGAAAAACGTTTGATCAGAAATTTAATAATGCCCGTTATATCGCTGTTGTTTCGCACTGTACTCATTTTAATTTTTTGATTTTGTACGGCCGTTCACTCTGAGTTTTAAAATAGAAGTGAAGCTAAGATTCAATCTCGATGTCACACCAAGCCCGAGAAACAAGGATGGAAATTTTCGAAAAATATATACATCTTCAAACGCAATATATTTTACCACCCAAACGACCAGCACCACCACTCGAACCACTTGATAGTTACGAGGATGCTGAAAATTTGACACTGATTCTCTCTCTCTCTCTCTCTCTCTCCCTGATGCATTGAGGTTTGCAGTGCAGCTAGGGGTGCACTCTCTACAAAGCCCTTCGTCGAGGAATCTTAATGAGGAGCATAAACACATCCACATACATACATTTACACACACACACACACACATTTTTTTCTCAATTTCCAAAATTTATAGATTTCTAAATATTTTTATTTTTATTTTTAAATGCAATGTATGAAAATGCAATGTATAAAAATGATTATCAGAACATATAAAAATGATTTAAAAAATTTATGATATATATATATACTTGGCGGGGGGGGGGGCGGGGGGGTGTATAGTTTGGCTCTCAAACCCGTCAATTCCTCCATTATCTTTCCGTTATTCTTATCGGGCGCATAATCCGGGTGCATAATCCGACGTATCAAATCGAGGCAAATCGTCCCTATCGTGGCTCTATATATCGGGGAGGGGCTCCTAATGTGATACTCAGACTGCCGGTATCGGTGTAAAGTTATTTTACTATATCAAAATTTTTTCTTTTCAGGGTAATTATAACGAAAGTCATAAAAAGGGGTGATTATTAAAATGTTAAGAATTGCAAACTTCACATATGTCGGTTTTCATAAATTTCACTTCAGCTCGTGTAGCTGTGAAATGTCACCTTTGCGATTAAAGCCCTTGCACCAAAAAGCTCTACCCCATTTCCTCACAAGCTTAACATCTCGATGTCGCCTAACGTTTTTCATTATCTTCCCGAAAACTGAAATTATTCATGAGTTTAAAAAAGTTTTCCTCAAATTCATTATTCGATTTTTTACGTGAATCAGTGTCAATATCTCTATACTTTTTCAGCCGTGCTTTTTGTTTGAATTTTATACACGAAATCACGTGAAGTCAGACCCTCTCTAAAATCATTTGTATATCAAGCGGGAGAGTGATCCCCTCTTGATGTTGTATCACCGGAAAAACCATATGTAAATAATAATTCAGTTTTATGATACTGGCGATGATGAGACTCAAGGCCAATTCTTTTCGGGGCTAATAGAAATATTTTTCCGAACGAGAACTCTCCGATATTGATGTCTTATTTTTCATAATCTGCCAATTATATATGAAAATTCATAAAAAGTTTTATCATGGTGCAAATTAAAGTTAACATTAACTACAATAAAAATTGAAATTATTTCGGATGTTTTTATTCCGATTTTGAAGAAAAGTAGAAAGCAAATATTTTTCGATCGAGAGCCCTTCATTAATATTAATGATTTTCGCAATCTGTAGATGATATGCAAATGCTGCAAGAAGGATTGACACGGAGATGCCGGATAATGTATCGGGGATCCAAAGTTAGATTCATCTGGTGGCGAAACCTAAGAACTGACTAAGTAGGAAGCGCAAAGCCCCGTCGACCGTGCGAAACGTCGAGGTTTGTTAGGATCAATTATGAAAATTGTTGAGATTGTCCACGTAACAATAATATACATATAGAGTTCGGAGTTTGGATGCAGAATGTGGTTGTTTTTTTTTTTTAGGTTAGGGTCATAAGTTGCTTTACTCGTTTACTGCATTTGCGTCCGGTAGTGAGTAGCATAATCTGTAATGAGCTGAGAATAATCGACGACAAATCTCTCTCTCTCTCTCTCTCTCTCTCTCTCTCTCTCTCTCTCTCTCTCTCTCTCTCTCTCTCTCTCTCTACACCACGCTGTCACATGCGAGTCGCGAGCGAGCTATTTACTTACGTCGCCATATTGCTGACGTCAGAATTAAGTCATACTTCTCCTTAGGTTGCCAATATCATGAAAAAATCAGATCTTTCATACTCACAATAACCGTGATTTTTGTTTTAATTTTATATTCATCTGGAGTTGTCGATGTGGGGATTACTTACTTTGCTCATATTCTGTGGATGTAACATAAATTTTATGCAAAGCTATAAGCAGTTATTTAAAAAGCTTTAAAAAGAAATCGAATAAGTGGGCTGGCTCCGTCATGATATATATTTTTCACGGATTTCCATGTAATCTACAGATTTTGCGGAACAAAAATTGTTAGTTAAAATGTTGTTATTCATTCGGATGTTTCAACGTTACGAGAATTTTGATTTTCCTATCTGTAAGCCTATGGTTCTTGGAAATTGTTATTGTTATTATAATTACATAAAAATGTATTCATATTTGAGAAAAGTAACCCTCCTTTAAATTATGACAATTCGCATTTTTGAGAAATTTTAATATTTGTTTCTGACCATAGACCCAAAGATATAAATATAATTGATTTTTATCATAATGTGCTGACGACATTAAAATTTCGTGAAACTAAGCTAAGACATCCAAGATTTTTCTGAATAATACAATATATATATTTTTTTTTCTGAACGAGGGCCCTTGGAAGTGATGATTACTTATGCTTTCTCATCCTCTGTGGCTCGCATAGGAGTCTTACGTGAAGTTATGAAAATTATTTTAAAAAACTTGGAAAGACAGTATAAAAAAAGGTGTATTGTTCATGATTTTAATTTCAACGTAAACTATTATATTATTCGCAGAAGATAAGAAGAAAATTACATTAATATGCTTAGTGACCTTTGGTGAGAAAAAATAATAAATTTTCTAAAAATCCAATTGCTTCATGAAAAAACAAGTTTTCCTAATTTTTATATCAACCATAGAATTTGTATAAACCACTAATATCAGTGGACCCGCTGGCAGAACACGATAGAAATTTTTGCTGAAATAATTAAATCATCATAGCTTTGAAATATCTAGATATCAATCTATCATGATAAAACTTTTTTCCATTTGAATGCCATCTAGGGATATTGATAACAAATAAAATAGTGAATATCAATGGGCCTTTCACCAAAAATATTTGATTTCACATTTTCCCCAAAAATCATGCTTGAACTACAAAAAGTCTAAATCATTAGCAATCTCATAGCTTAGAATACACTGACGTACGAAATACGGAGAACAAGTGAAAGAGAGGACAGAGAGATAAGAGAAAGAGAGAGAGAGAGAGAGAGAGAGAGAGAGAGAAATAACGTTGCCGAAGAATTGCTTGAAAAAACTCGAAAATTGTGAATTGCGATGATCGTCTATGCAGCTATGTGTCGATAATATGCGTCGCGACGAAAAAATTTGGATCATGTTTGGATACAGAGTTGTATACATCGTAAATTTGATACTTGACACTCGGCGCGTGAGAGCGCGAGCGAACGAGAGAGAGAGAGAGAGAGAGAGAGAGAGAGAGAGAGATCGTGCGGGTCAACGCCATCGACGACGCCGTCATCTAACGCTTTCTTCAAAAAATCACGGGCATCTCATCGAAAATCCCTAGACTTCCCCCCCCCCCGCACACACGCACATGCACGTACATACACGCACATACACGCAACACATGCTTACAAAAAAAATCCCAAATCCCCTCCCCCTACCGCCCACCACCCACCTGCCACCCACCACCCACCTGCCACCCACCACCCCCTGTGCGCAACATACACACACACACACACACATGCACACACATACGTATATACACACAAGATGTGCGGACGAAAAAATCCCCCCCCCCCTGAGCCACCCACCCATCACCCACTGGCCACCTGTAAGCCACCCACTCACGACGCGGTTTGTGTCTCGGCTAAGTGGTTTGTGTCTCGGCTAAGTGCCTCGAATCGCGGGTTAAAAAAGGTCGGTAAATGTCGGGGTAGGGATCTTGGGACAGAACCGGCCCATTTTCACTACTAACTTATACTTTTGTACAGGGTGGGCCACGAACTGTTGCCACCTTAAATATCTCTGTAATTATCGATGGCACAAAAAAAATTTTCAGACAAAAGTTGTACGGTATGGAAGGGGTCATCAAATGCGACATTTTTTTTCATTTCGGTGGAGGCGCTGACGCACAGTAAAGGTCACCTCCACTTTTTTAAATGGTAAGGTACATTTTTTTTCAACCATCTTGTAGAGCATCGCAAACTGCATAAAAAACATTCGGGGGTCAGAGTCGTCCAAGGTCATTCAAGACCGATAAGTGACATGAACTTTATTTTTATGTGAAATAAACTTTTTTTTACAGAAGGTGTTCAAAGACATCACCATTGGAATCACGTAAAAATAAGTGACATCAACTTTATTTTTATGTGAAATAAACTTTTTTTTAATCACGTAAAAATAAAGTTCATGTCACTTATCGGTCTTGAATGACCTTGGACGACTCTGACCCCCGAATGTTTTTTATGCAGTTTGCGATGCTCTACAAGATAGTTGAAAAAAAAAGTACCTTACCATTTAAAAAAGTGGAGGTGACCTTTACTGTGCGTCAGCGCCTCCACCGAAATGAAAAAAAATGTCGCATTTGATGACCCCTTCCATACCGTACAACTTTTGTCTGAAAAATCTTTTTGTGCCATCGATAATTACAGAGATATTTAAGGTGGCAACAGTTCGTGGCCCACCCTGTATATAATTCTCCTAGAGAATGTCCGATTTGTCGGAAATTTGTGAACGGGTATCACATATTCAACCCAAATCCAGGATGTATGCAGCCCATATTTCAACTATATTTGGAATACATGCAGCATATATTTAATCTATATTTCAGATGTATGTATCATATTTATAATATATATATCTATATTGTATGTATGTGTCGCACATTTTACATATATCTAAAATGTATTTTAAATACATTTGAGATATACATACATATGCGAAAAGCGGCAAAATCTATCCAAAAAATAGATTACACATTCAAAAAAAAATATTTTAATCACATTTATTTTTATATGGTAATTATATTTTGAATATATAGATTTCCGTACGGAGACGCCCTACCAGAATCATGCAGCAGCCACCGACCCCTCGCAATGGGGTGTTGGGACCGATTTTTATTTAAGGTGGGGTCCAAATACACCGGGAGAGCACCAGAAACAATTGAAAAAACCTTTTCAGCGGTGTCGCCTCGGGGATCGAACCCGGGTCCGCGAGTTACGAGACCCGCGCTCTAGCCCCTCGGCCAGTGCTCTTCTTATTATTTATGTATATATTTGATAATTTACACTCAGTCAAAAAATTAAAGGAACAGCAAAATTTTCGAGTTTTTTCAGCAATTTTCCAAAGGCTGTAACTTTGTTAATTTTGGTCGTAAAATTTTTTCAAAAAAAGCATTTTGAAGCTTAAATCTTCTACTTTTAGAATCTTGACTCAAAATTTTTTTATGTGTATCACCCTCGACGCAGTCGAAAGAAATATCACGGTTAACATTTTCTCGAAATTTTTGCTTCTTTTAAAATAGTCGATAGGCTCAAGAAAAAAATTCCGAGCTTAACCAATATATGGATCGTTTAGCTGAATTCTTTGGCTTCAATTTGCTTTTTTCATTTTTGTTCTACGCCCATTTTTTGCTGAGATATCGGCGATTGAACAAAAATTCGTCTTTTTTTTAAATCTTCGAAATCTCTGGAAATGATGATCGTACAGTGAGTAATTGGTGGGTTTTGGAAACTTCAATCTCCCCTATATGAGTACCCGTTATTGTCATAAACAAAAAAAATGGTTTCCATCCTTAATATTGACTTAAAAAAGTCAAAAAAATTAGCTTTTCTTCTTGTTTTAGAAAATCTACCGTAACTTTGCAGATATTGCGAAAAATACCAATGTTTTAAGGTCCTTATTTAGATCAATACATACCTAAAAACCATGTGAATTTTTACAATAATCGGTAGAACCGTTTTTTGTGACCGAGTCATCAAACTTTTAGAAAAATTGAAGGAACACGTTTATTGATCCTTCAGGACCAATTAATTAATGGTGTAAAAAATAAATAAAAAAGTTTTCCTTTTTTTTTCTCTCAAATTTGCATTTAATGAGCGTGAAAACTAAAAAAAATACACATTTCAAAAAAATTTTTTTTTTTTTTTTAATCAATTTTTTTTTCATTTTTTCAATTTGAATGAAAAAAATTAATTAGCATTTTTTTCAAAATTTTATTTCGATATTTATTGAATATTGAAACCAAAACTGTGAAAAAAATGCCAAGATAATTTTTTTTTCAAATTGAAAACAAAAAAAATTCAAAATTGAAAAAAAATTTTTTTTTCGAAATTTGGATTTTATCTAGTTTTCCCCGCTCGTAAAATGCGAATTTAAGGGGGAAACAAAGAAAACTTTTTTCCAAAATTTTCAACAACATTAATTGGTCATTAAAGATCAATAAACGTGTTCCTTCAATTTTTCCAAAAGTTTGATGACTCGGTCACAAAAAACGGTCTGACCGATTGTTTTGAAAATTGGCATGGTTTTTAGGTATACATTAAGCTAAAAAAGGACCTTAAAACATTGGTATTTTACGCAATATTTTCAAAGTTATGGTAGATTTTCTGAAAAGAGAAAGAAAGCTAATTTTTTGGACTTTTTCAAGTCAAAATTAAGCATGGAAAATTTTGTTTTTTGTTCATGACAATAACAAGCACTTATAGAGGGTAGATTCAAATTCCCAAAACCCACCGTTTACTCGCTGCACGATCATTAGTTCCAGAGATATTGAAGATTAAAAAAAAAAGATAAATTTTTGTTCAATCACCGATATCTCAGCGAAAAATGGTCGTAGAATAAACAAAAAATCAAATTGAAGCCAAAGAACTCAGCTAAACGATCCATATATTGGTTAAGCTCGGAATTTTTTTCTGGAGCCCGTCGACTGTTTTGAAAAAAGCAAAAGTTTTGAAAAAATTTTTACCGTGATATTTCTTTCGACTGCGTCGAGGGTGATGCCCAAAAAAAAATGTTGACTTAAGATTCCAAAAGTAGAAGATTTAAGCTTCAAAATGCTTTTTTTGAAAATTGTTTACGACCAAAATTAACAAAGTTACAGCCTTTGGAAAATCGCTGAAAAATCTCGAAAATTTTGCTGTTATTTTAATTTTTTGACTGAGTGTATTTCTCTTTTTACATCGAGGAAACTTATTTCTCGTGTGAATTTTGAATTCAAAATTTGTATGTGAAAATGTTTAAAATTTTCCAAGACCAAAATTTCCGTTTTTCAAATTACGATTTAAATTGCGTCATTTTTTGTATCTATATATGGCCAATTTTTGCTCTCACAGATTTCATATAATTTTTTTTTGTTTATGGATAGAAAAAGGAAACAATATGCAAAATTCTAATTTGCAGGATTTTCGGCTCCCTTCATACAAGTTTCATCGATTATAATTCCGATCGCTATGATCCTTCGCCGACTCAGAGGGTTCGTCGTATATCTGCAACTATCGTGATCAGATTCACAAGACCCATCATGTTCATTAGATCCAAATGCGCATCTTATCATGGATTTATAGTTAAATTTGTTCATTGTGAACTTGATAAATATCGTTACATATTTGATTCGATTGATTATTATTATATATTTAGATTAACTCGATGATCACTCAAAATGTAGGGATCCAATAATAAAAACAATATTTAAAATCCTCTCAAGAGCGCTGCAGCGCTACTGCTCGACTCACGCGTGGCAGCGCGCGCACACTCCCTAGTTTTTTCAAATAAGGGATGTTTGGAAAAATCTGAAAAAATACGAGGGTATATTTTAGACTCATTGCGATCATATGAAAAAAAATCAAATAAATCCGAGAGGGTCAGGGTCACGGGTTTACACACTTGGGCTGAAATGACACATATGATTCCACTACGGAAGTGGAACATAACCTTAAATTAAACGATAGCGAACGTGCAAAAATCAAAGGTCATCGGATTTTTTACATGAAAACTGTTGAAGAACAGCTTATTTGCATTTAGTTACGAAAAAAATAATACATTTATGAAAAAGTTATTTTTTTATGTCTTTATTTGCGTATTTAAACTGCAGGTTTAAGGAGGTTCACGCGAATCTAATGTTAATCGAAGTTAGTAACTTTAAGATTTGAAATTTCAGAATATTACGGAAGAATATACCATACATCTAACACTGAAATTATTTTTGGATTCACTGTCTAGTTATCGAGAAAAAAGTTAATAAAAATCACGTTTTTATGTCCTTATACATGGGCTCTTATGGTAGGCACTCGGCATTTGTAACTATTTGCATTTTTTAAAGATTGATCTCCGTAACTTTGAATAACAAAAAACGAACATAAGAAAAATGAATGTTCGTAGAGTTTGATGGTGTAATTGAAAACCCTTGTTAACGAAGAAAATAAGTCAGAAATAACATTTGAAATTTTTTTTTTTAAGGTTAATGAGTGATAGCGACACACACGACGGAACGTTTGGCAATGATGCATGAGCCAGCTGCTTTAGAGCCAGGCTCCCCCGCCCCCACTTATACACTCTCATGAATGCGAGAAATATAGAGCTAAAATTAACACGTATTTCTCGAAAACGACTCAATGAAATGAAAAAAAAACAATAGTGCGGCCACCTGTACAAATTGGTTACGCAGGCAGCCTGGTTTTTTTTATTTTATCAGGCCATCTGCGAGAGAAATATGTCAAATTTTTTTTGGAGTTATGTACTCATCCCTTTATAAAATATAGACATCTACGAACTCAAAATAATCGAATCTAAACGATATTTTTCGTTTGTTATATATTTCCAAATAATCATGTAATTTTCAAATAAATACAAAAATTTCAATGAGGTTTTAGAAATTAAAATTAAAATGAGGAATCCCAGGATCGGTAATATTTCTGAAAATAAAAAACTCACGTGCATTTTATTTGAGAATATTTTCATTAACTTTGGCATTAGTTGAAAATATACTTTCTGTTCGGAAAAGTGCCTGAGTTGATCTGGTCGGGAAATTGGTCTAAAAAGGTGGAAGGTTGAAGGGAACGAAGTGGCCGGAAGTTCGATGCGGACAAAGAAAAATAACTCACTCGCGTGCACACAATATTAGGTATTTATTGATAAAGGGTTAAAGTTCGAAAATAATATAATCAAATGTTCCAAAAAGTTCAATAGTCTCGCCTTAGCGATGACTACGCACGATCGAAGCGATGCCGGAAAATGGCGGCCGTATCGGTCGACGCTACGTGTCGCGTGAATAATGAATACGTGCCAATTCTCGAAGAAAACCGTACCGAATCGAAATGAATATTAACCGTGGAATTACCGCGTGAAGCCGAACCCGTTTTCGCTCTTGGCCGGTCGTAAATCGTCCAAGAGCTTGTGAAAAGGAACGAATGAACCCGAGAAAATGAAAAATGGCCGATAATCGATGTGAATCGAAGGGATTGCCAGAACGAAGTGACGAGGCAATGATCGATCGCCGCGAGAGAGCCGCCGTTTGGAGGGGATAGAGTCACGAGAGCCACGGGTAATGCAGAGTCCAGCGAGAGCTTGACCGTTCACTGAGGATCTCTCGCGGGAGCTCTGGCAACTACACGCTTTTCTGAACACTTTCCTTCATAAAAATATTTTGAATTTATGAAGAACATATGCAAAACGATACAATGATATTGGTAATTAATGATCAGCTAGCAAACTGCTCAATTTTTGGCACAAGCTTTCAATAATTTTTTTGCTCTTCGTTATCCTCGGTTTTGCGTTAACATCTTGCGCTAGTAAAACGTATATTCCTTTTAGCACACTAGATACGAAGCTCTGTTTAATGTTATTTATTGTCATACCTGCAGTGGCTATTTTGTTTATTATATGAGCAGATAAACCGCTTCCATTGCTTGGTTCGTATTTGAGACATTGGATAGATTTTTTTAAATTATCAATGCTTATTTTTCTCGACTTTACCGAAATTATTGAAGGAACATCTTTCACATTCTTTAAAATGTCTTCGCTTGTTATGTTTATTTCTGAATGTTCCAAAAGCTTTTTTAGTACATCAACATCATTAACAGCATTATGCGCGCTTGCTGATGTATTACCAATTCAAAACTCTTCAGCAAGTACAACTTGTGTATAGCTCGCTTTTGCTGCCCGTTTACTTTTTAATTTTGCTTCAAATATTGGCAATGAATCTGCAAACCCTACGACTGTTGTTAAATATTCTTTCAAGTGTCCTGCTCTCTCCACAAATGTAAGTATTGTCGGGCAATCAAATCTGAAGCAATTGTGCGCTAATAAGATTATCTTGTTACCAATTGACTTTAGATATTGTACAAAACTCTTAGCAGCATCTTCTTTGGAGAGTGTTATTACAAGAGTGGATTGATAACATAAATTTCCGTTGCAAATCGTTAAGCCAGTAACTTCTGAAGCTTGTACAGAAATACCATTCAAAGGCATTATGTAAACATCGAACTGACTTTGCGCTGATTGGGTGGCTATTTGAATAATTTCTTTTCCAGTACCGAGACTCGTTGTCTCTAGATCGAAATACTCAATCTCTGCTGAAGACAAATCCGATTGCACTGACATCGTGTCAGGCTGATCAACAAAATCGATTCCAATGGCGAGTCCACATCCAGATTCATAACAAATTCCTTCTTTACGCGTGCCCTTTTTTCTTTGGTTCGACTTTAGATTAGATAGTTGTCGTCGACGTCTTTTGAACTGAATAGTTTGGGCTTTCAAATTTCATTAAAATGCTCTCGTATCTTGCTGCAGTTGATACTGTTCTGACATTTTCGAAGAAGGTGAAATATCCATTTTTTGGTTGATCATTTGAATCGATGTGTTTCCAACGTTTTTCTGAAGGATTGCAGAACCAACTCTTATATCATTTGAAGACGAACCTCCGTAATGTAGCTGCTTTGGAGCCTTACTTGCAATTATTCTATTCAAGGACTCATTGCTTTAGCTTGATGCACATAGGCTTAGTTTCTCAGCAACGTTGGCAAAAGATTCAAAGATCCCAGCAAACACACTTGGACAATTGACGAAACATTTACGTATAATTGAAATGTAATAAATACGTCATATAGTGTTTATCACAAACTCGAAACTTTTTCATAATGCACGTAAACGAGATGGATACAATACGTCTTGACGATATGTAGTAAGGCCGTCAATGAATGATGAAGGAATTACGAAAAACTATTGACATCACAAATATGTAACATTGATACGTCAAGATCTCGTCATTCTTATACGAGATATTTACATATACTGTGAACCTGTAAAATTGTAACGAGTCGATGCTGTAACTATTATAGAACATTGGTGATATTATAATCTCGTAGTACAGGCTACGTAGCAAATACGTGTAATGCGTTACATAAATGTTACAAAACATTTCTTGTAACAAATCCGTAACAATTATAGAACATTGCTGTAACAATTATAGAAAATTGATGGTATTATAATCTCGTAGTATAGGCTACGTAGCAAATACGTATAATGTGTTACATAAATGTTACAAGATATTTCTTATAACAAATCCACAATATATACATATAAATCTACATAACCTCAAAATATCTTGAATTATTTTGAGGTTATGTAGATTAAGGAACGCAAACCATATGTGAGTGTAATTAACGATATGCGAGTGTAATATGTCAGTGTAATTCAACTCTAAACCTGCTGGAATAAATTTCTACTATGATTTTCGATGCTTTTTTGGCATAACAGCCCCCTCCAAGACCCCACAAGGGTTAAACAAAAATTGTCTCCGAACGAGATTTCGATCAGGTTGAAATTTTGATGAACGAATTCATAAGATAATTTTACGTTATACATTTTTGGCATCCCCATCACCTCCTCGCCGCCGGCGTAAACCGGCTCCTTAATATTGATCATTTGTCAATGATTTATCAACTTCAAATCTCCTATAAAGAATTCGTTCAATACGTAAAAATAAATTTCAGTGATTCATGTACCCTAAATGTAATATAAACATCACGGGTTAATAAGTAGATGATAGTGTAGTGGTAGCGTGTCAGTGTTAGATCGTTAGAAAGGTTCAGTATTCAGGCAGGTCCCAATCCCCCACAATCGGCAAATTAACTTTCTCGGATCCGAGCAAAGTTGAGGAGCATATATCAGGAAAAATATATAGCTAATAAGTTAAATTTGAAAAATATAATTTTTTAAATATTGTTTTCCTTCTATTTTTGGATATTACCATGAAACCGGTTGTCGCGAGTTCAAACCCCGATGGCGACGTCTATTTTTTTTTTTTAATTAACCCTAACATCTCATAATGATTAAAAATAATAAAGTATTAATAAAAAACCTCTATTTTATCGGAATTATAAAGAAATATAATATTACGAATAAAATAAAAATTGCATGTTTCGTTACGTAGCAGTTACATCAATTTGCCGAGTGTGTTATGGTCAGGCTAAATCGCCTCTTCCCGCGCACGCGTTCCCGCTCTCGTGAGTGCGAGAGAGATAGAACTAAAAACTTTGACACATATTTCTCGAAAACGACTGAATGGAATGAACAAAAAATGGTGAGGCCACCTGTACAAATTAATTACGCAAGTAGCCCCACTGTTCTTTTTTTATTCCATCAAGCCATCTTCGAGAAAAATGTGTTCAAAAACTTTCGAGGTTATGTTAACCCTGACACTCCCTTTATAGCTATGAGACGAGTTTGTTACATCTATGAGCTGATTGTGTTACATCTATGAGTTGAGTTTGTTACATTTATATGAGTTAAATATTTTACATCTTGGGTATGAGTATGTTTCATTATTATTCTTCGTAGATTTTTCATATCTGTGACATGTTTAGAAAATGACATATTTGAGAACAAACTCTGCTTCATTAACGGAGTTTGTGATGGAAATGTTATATCCAATGTAGCACGCGTTACATAACATTTTCTTAACTATTTCGGGATTGTGTTTGCTGGGATGTTTTGAAGTTTTTGTCGAAGTCCTGTATCGCTGAGTCCTTTGCCTCCAGGTAATATTTTATGTTTATAGTTGTCTGGATCTCTTTGATTTGTGCACCAATCGCCACATTTGACATGATCATCAAATGCATGTAGAGTTATGTTCAAAATGCCCACTCTCGTTGCTTCAACATTATTCTTGTTTCTTTTCAGCACGCAAGCAAAGCAATACTTCAAGTACTTGATGAGAGGTGTCGATAATTTGATCGTGTATTTAAGCATTTGCTGAGTTTACAAATGACATGATTTTTGTCACTCCATTTTTTAATTTCATAGTTCGCTCCGCTGCGTAATGTCGATAGGGTGTGCTTGAATCATCATCGCCAATAAGTGTTCCAAGTTGTACTTTCACTTCATCGAAATGAGGATTCTGCAAAAAAATTTCGCGAGCCATATCTGCTTCCATTGCTTTTGATGAACCTTCGAAATTTTGTCTGCAATCGTGGTTTTTTTTAAAATCGAATTCTCATCCGTGTTATTATTTAATTCCTCAACGGCTCTCAAAACGTTCACATGTGGTACAACCCTTATTTCTGGTAGTATAGCCTAATACTTTACTTGTGTAAAAACCAATAGCAGTACCGTGACCGGAAAGAGTGAAATTAATGAAAACATCTCTTCAATCCATGACAATAGTTATAAGCATTTATTTTATCTTACTGTACCTGTCAAACTGTAGTACGACCGACCGAATCCTTTCTTCTGCCACCCAGCATCGTAACTAATTGTTAATTTAACAATATTCCCCTCGGTCCTTTCAACTCTCTCAAGCTATTTGCATCTCAGAATTTTTTAGAATGAAAAATTAAAAATTAAAAAATCTTCAGAAGAGTATTGTTACAGTATCTGAAAATAATTTTTTTTGAAATTCTTAAAACTAGAATTATATAGACAAATTTTCAGATATTGTTGCTGCAATTCTGCAAAATAATGATATTTATAAATAATACTTTAACTTAGCATGTAATTTTTTTTAAATTTCGGAAACTGTTCATGTTATGGAAATGTTTTTTTCATCTAATATTATGAAAAATCATATCCAAAACATTACGAGCAGTATGAGTAAATAACTAACACCAACCATGTTTATAATTTAATTAGTATTACTTATTTTACCGTTCTCTCTCGATCGTCATTTCTCACTCTGCTTGCAAATTTCCGAGACAACTCTCCGCAGCCAATTCTTCAATTGCCTCGCCAACATTTTTTTTATTCCTTTTAAACGTTGAAAAATGTATAACAGGAAGGTCAGCCGCTGATAAAATTTTATTGAGGTGCGTGCTGCCTGTACCACTTTCAATAGTACCTATTTACAAAAAAAAGCTTTATCATTACTCACGTCATTATTGTTGTTCTATTACAGTTAGACCACATGATAAAATATACTTACCAGTCACGATCTTTGAGTTTACCGAATAGGTTTGTCTCGTCGATGAGCTTGGTTTGGTAGTCGATGCGTTGACTCGATAGATTTTGAAACATTTTTTACATTTGACATCGAAAATGCTGGCCAATCCATTTCGTGACTCATTGACGGTATTGCAAAACGTTAATGGATTTTCGCAAGAATTGCACCACAATTCTTTTGCCAATAATTTGATGTCAAATATCCGGCGTCCACTCAACTCTGAGGAAAGTACGTTGATAATAATAGACCAAATATTTGAAGAAATCAAATAATAATATTAAAAGAAAGTAATTGATAGTGAATTGGTAGAATTATTAGATAGATTATTTTTGCACTTCGCGACATTTTTTTTGCAAAATATGCCCTTGTATCGGCTTACACGCATTTTCACGGATATTGTTTGTACCGGGTAGTGCTGGGCAGTAGCATATGTCGCTTTGCATACACACGCATACACACGCACACACATATATATCGAAAAGCGCTGTTGCCAGATTTTGTTCGACGATTCTACTTCAATGTTGTTATACCAGGTGTGTAAGTATGAAACCGGAATTTTTGTACAGAAAAAACACGTTTATTGTAATGATATGATACAAAGTAACTTATTCAAAGTATTGTCCGTCGCTATCTATACATTTTTCCCATCTTTCTGGCAATTTGTGGATTCCGCGCCAAAAGAACTGTTGCTCTTTTGAGGCAAACCAGTCATCGAGCCATTTTCGTACATCTTCGTAAGAAGTAAAGCGCTGCTCAGCAAGTGCGTGTCCCATCGATGCAAACAAGTAGTAATCGGATGGGGCAAGGTCTGGTGAGTAAGGCGCGTGCTGAAGAATCTCCCAACGGAACGACTCTATCGTTTTCTGGACCTGTTTTGCTTTGTGTGCTAGTGCATTGTCATGCAGCAAAATCACCTTGTGTTGTCTTTGTTGGTATTCTGGTCGTTTTTCACGCAAAACTCGATCCAAATCGGTCATTCGTTGTCGGTAGCGTTGGGTATTGACAGTTTCCCCAGGTTTCAGCAGCTCGTAGTAGATTACGCCCTTCTGATCCTACGTTTCACGTTCGTCGTTCCTCACGTCAAAATCGCCACTTTTGAACCGTTTAAACCACTCGAAACACTGTGTTTTACCGAGAGCATGCTCACCAAACGCCTCCAGAAGCATTCGATGCGATTCGGCTGCGGTTTTCTTCAGATGAAAACAGGAAAGTAGGGCTGTCCGCAAATCGTAATTTGTTGGCACACAACTCGACATGGTTATCTCTAATAAACTAATGCTACTGAATGAAACTCGTGTTATTGTGAGTTGGAAATCTTTGTTGGATATCAATACAATAACAAGACACCGCTGACGTGATGTGTCGGTAACTGCATCGACATCTAGCGCCACCTATGGGCAAATTCCGGTTTCATACTTACACACCTGGTAATGTTAAACAACAATTAACTTTAAAGAAAAAAGCTACAAATAATTTAAAAAATAAAAAATAATAATTTCTGCCGCTTCGTTGATATTGAAAAGAGCAAAAAAATTCAGGCGCTCTTTTAAGTCACAAGTAACGCGTGAACCTCCTTAAAATACGCGCCAATACCATGTGTTGCATCGTTGCCACACATGGTTTATTGAGGTTTATTATTGCGGTTTTATTAAACCCCCAAAAACATCAAAAATGGTGTGCAAAAATCGGAGACAAGTACATTAACGAAAGTATCTCTAGTTGATTCTTCTTACAAAAAGTGGTGAAATAAATAGACATGAAACTCACAGCACGCATTGCCAAGCAGATGTAGTTTCCCAATGTAACCTTAACTTGGAAAAATTCAAAAAAATCATGTCGGTAAAAATTCGAAAAATAGTAAAATCAAGTTGAAATTGTCAACAAAAAGAAATAATCAATAAAAAAAAGAATCCGAAAAATAAAAAGTACTTTGCGAGTTCGTTTTTAACGGACGATAAGTAAAAAAAAGTCGCCAAGTACGTTTATTTTTTTTGACTGTTTTTTTTTATTGATAATTTCACTTCGTTGACAATTTTCACTTGATTTCACTATTTATTAAATTTTTACCGTTAAGATTTTTTCGAATTTTTCGAAGTTAGGGTTACATTGAAGAACTTCACGTGCTTGGCAATGCGTGCGGTGAGTTTCCGGTCTATTTATTTCACAACTTTTTCTAAGAATACTAAACTAGAGATACTTTTGTAAATGTCTCCAATTTTCGCACATCATTATTATTGTTTTTGGGGGTGATTCGTCCACTTTTTTAAAAGTGTTGCCATTGGGTTTTCAATTTTACATAAATCATCCATTATTTCACCTAATTATATAATTCAATATTATTTATAATTTTATGTAATTTAGCAAAGGTGAGAATTCTATCCGTAATGAGGTTTATAATTTTTTTTACGCATCGATGGAAGATTTTATATCCAGTATATCTAATTCGTGATGTTAGTAGCTGAAGAAAAAAGTCCCCAACCTTAATATTAATAGCATTATGTCCACTGCACAATGAAGGAAATTCTACCCATATTAAGGTAACTCCTGCGGTCCAGTTGAGTCAAATCATGGTCCGTGAAAAAAAAATTCGATGAATCTCAAAGAAATGTGAATTTGGTATTTACAGGTTCAAGTAGCATTATTGCCGCCACAAAATTATCATAATGTCCCAGGAAAGTATCGCCGATGCTGACAATCAGGCCAACGCTTGGCCGAACATTGGCATTCGAGAGTCGGCACTCAAGGCTGGCCCAGCTTACAGCCAAATTGTACCTTGTAATAACAAGGTCTCTCTGAGCCGATGGTTGGCACCCAATGATGGCCCGATCTTTAGCCAATCAAACCTCACGAGGTATACCCGATACCTAGCCGATGTTTGATTTCCAAGCCCGAACCTACGGTTGGCTGACCATATTTACCGATTGGCAACCAATCCTATATTCTATGACCGGCATAAGAAAGATCACCATATCTTGGCCATTGTTTGGCTCGGATAAATGGAGCCAATATATTTTTAGTAGCTTAGCGTCAACGTTGATCCAATGTTGGTAAATAGTCGTCAGCCGACCGCTTCTAAATTCATACCCGTTTCTTATTATTAATTGAAAAATAATGTTCTCAAACGATCTTACATATAAATTTACAGGGTTTTTTTTATAAACTTTTTCAAACAAGTACTTAAAAAGTATTAATTTGGTTGCAATAAATATACGATCGCGAGTGAGCATATATGTAACGAAAGATAAATGGAGAATCTATTATTTTATTTAAACATAAATGTATATACATATGTTTATATAAAAAGCTAGTTTCCACTAATATAATTATATATATATAAATATAGTTTGCATCTCAGGTGGGATTTAACGAATGGCCCGACAATGTGCTAGTATATTGCCGGTACTGAATTGTTAACCACGGCCCAACTGGCATACAATGTCAGCCCGATGCTGGTATTGAATCGCGGCTCAGCGTTGGCTTCAAATCATGGCCCTGCGTTGGCATATAATGTCGGCCCTATGCCGGCCAAACGCTTAAGCGTCAACATGACCTCAACAAAATTTCAACACATTTTTCTCGGGGATAGCTTGAGGGAATATAAAAAGAAGAGTGGAACCGTCTGCGTAATCAATGTTTATAGGTAGCGCGATTATTTTTTTTTTCATTGCATTAAAAAAAATTTATTCCATTTTTAAGGCTTATGTTGATCTTTAGACTCTGCTTATTAAGGAATAAATCTCAAACTCGGACCAGGTCATGAGAGAAACGATGATAGAAACATTTATTTATTCTTTAACATATGTATTTCTAAAAATAAAGTCTAATAATGAAGCTATTTCATCCTCGATATCACGGTTGTCATCTTCGACAATGATTTGAGAATTTACAGGATTAGAAAATTCGTGGATTAGAATAGAATACACCAAATCGTGCTCTTTTTTTCTTGTTTTTTCCGCTGGTTGTTTCATAACTTCTTCGATAGTTATTTCCGACTCACTATTCTTAAAGAAACGGTATGATTTTGCTCGTAAGTTACTTGAACGCGGTTTAAACATTTTGCACGATGTCGATAGACATTTACGTACGAACATAACCTCTCAAACGTATTGAGCGTATCGTATGGGATAAGACTATTAACCAGGCCTGGCACAGCATTGGGCCAGCATCAATGTACGATTGTTGGCCCGAGGTTCAGTTATAGTATTAGCCCGACGTTCGCCTCGGAGGTTGGCCAGATCTGGCCTGAGATTACAAACCAGCATCGGCAGACTGCATTGGGCCGATGCTGTGCAATATGTCAAGCGCTGGCCAATTCCACCTGGGATATAACGATGGCAAGCTAACGTTGGCCCAACATTGATTTAATACTGGCCAATCTCAAGCCAACGCTAGCTTACCCTGATAGAACAAAACGTCCAATGGACGTCCAGTGAACGTCATTTTTTGGACATTGTAATATCCATCTGACGTCCATGGGCGTATATGGATCATCCATAGAAGGTGCGAATATGTCATAGTTGTACGTCTTATTAACGTCCAATGAACGTTACAGTTCACGTCCAAGGAATGTATGTTAAACGTCCAATGAACGTTACAGTGTACGTCCAAGGAATGTATATAGAACGTCCAATGAACGTTACACCGTGTACGTCCAAGGGATGTACATTGAACGTCCAATGAACGTTACAGTGTACGTTCAAGTAATGTATATAGAACGTTCAATGAACGTTACACAGTGTACGTCCAAGGGATGTATATTAAACGTGCAATGAACGTTACGGTGTACGTTCATTTTTTGTACATTGTAATATCCATCTGACGTCCATGGGCGTATATGGATCATCCATAGAAGGTGCGAATATGTCGCAGTTGTCCGTCTCATAAACGTCCAGTGAACGTTACAGTTGACGTCCAAGGGATGTATATTGAACGTCCAATGAACGTTACAGACTGTACGTTCAATGGATGTATATTGAACGTCCAATGAACGTTACAGTGTACGTTCAAGGAATATATATTGAACGTCCAATAAACGTTACAGTGTACGTCCAAGAGATGTATATTGAACGTCCAATGAACGTTACAGTATACGTTCAAGGGATATATATTGAACGTCTAATAAACGTTGCAGTGTACGTCCAAGGAATGTATATTGAACATTGAATGAACCTTACGGTGTACGTTCAAGGGATATATAATGAACGTTCAATGAAGGATATATATTGAACGTCTAATGAATGTTAAACTGTACGTCCAAGGGATGTATATTGAACGTTCAATGAACGTTACGGTGTACGTTCAAGGGATATATATTGAACGTCCAAGGGATGTATATTGAACGTTGAATGAACGTTACGTTGTACGTTCAAGCGATATATATTAAACGTCTAATGAATGTTAAAATGTACGTCCAAGGGATGTATATTGAACGTTGAATGAACGTTACGGTGTACGTTCAAGGGATATATATTGAACGTTCAATGAACGTTACAGTATACTTTCAAGGGATATATATTGAACGTCCAATAAACGTTGCAGTGTACGTCCAAGGAATGTATATTGAACGTTGAATGAACGTTACGGTGTACATTCAAGGGATATATATTGAACGTTCAATGAACGTTACGGTGTACGTTCAAAGGATATATATTGAACGTCCAATGAATGTTAAACTGTACGTCCAAGGGATGTATATTGAACGTTACGGTGTACGTTCAAGGGATATATATTGAACGTCCAGTGAAAGTTAAGTTGTACGTCCAAGGGATGTATATTGAACATCCAGTGTACGTCCGAGGGATGTATATTGAACGTTGTAATGACATTCACGAAGCGTTTAGAATTTGCTTCATGGATGTTCATTGGATGAATATCGAATGTTTTTTATATAACGTTATATAAATAACTTTCGAAAGCCGTCCAATGAACATCCATGAAGCAAATTCTAGACGCTTCGTGAATGTCATTACAACGTTCGATATACATCCCTCGGACGTTATATACATAACGTTCGATATTTGTCCAATGAACATCCATGAGGATAATTCTAGACGCTTCGTAAATGTCATTACAACGTTGGTAGATGATGGACTTACATTCACAAAGCGTCCAATCGACGAATCGTCTATTAGATGTTTCAAGTTTTGTCGATTGGACGCTTTGTAAATGTAAATCCAACTCCTACCAAGAGGATTAATCGTCGTTTCCGGAACACATTTTGAACATCTACAAAAAGGATAATAAACGTTTTGTTGTTAAATATATAACGGGAATATGATTGTAACGTAAAAAATATAAGGATCAAGTTTATTTACCCCAACATTGTTTTATATTGAACACATAACGCATAAAACATACAATTTTACAAACTGAAACAGCATTAACTTTCACAGGTAGTAATATCATCATCAGACTATTCTTATAATAATCACAGCATAGTCTTATTAGCTATGCGATAGGATTGATACGATTAAAAATACGATTGATTGATTGATACGATTGATATCAAATGGAAGTAATACGATTGTAATGTAATAGTTGTAATATAATAATCGATAAAAATAATGCATGAAATTGAACACATTTATATGCGGAGTTAACTTGTTGTACCGGGATATTTGGACTCATCTGGTCATGCAATATGGCTGTATCTCTTATCAAATCAAATAAACCTGGGTAAGTAATGTCCGAGATAAAGTGGACCTAATAATTGACTGATTTCCGTTGCTAACTTATTTTTCAAAAGAATGGACTAAATTCATTCTGCCGGGAAGTCAAAGATTTGTTATATGATAGCTGTAATATAGACGATTATATGACATTTGATGAACGTCTATATCTATCTTCTATCTATATATATATATATATATATATATAAATGGCTTGACCGATTTGAAATTTTTTTTTTACTTTCGTTCGCTATAATACAGGGTTGGTTTAAAAGAGAAAATGTCCGAGAATCCTAAAGTTGAGCTGAAAAAACGAAAATCATCATGTACATATATAAAAATCACTTGCTGTTCATTAGTCTCGGGAACACTCAAAAACGACTTGATGCATTTTTTAATATTTTTTTTTGTTTTGTTCATTATAATACAGGAGTGGTTTAAAAAGTCGGAAAACCCTTAATTTCAGCTGAAAAATCGAAATTCGCAAATATATATATATATAAATCAATTGCTGTTCGTTAGTCTCGCTACAACTCAAAAACTTCTCGATTATAGGATTGATAACCACTGATCAAAAATTGTAATAACATATATTGTAGGTGATACGGAGTTCACCGGGTGATAAAAACATACAATATACGTCTGTATGTATACGTACAATCGACGTCCATTGAATGTACACCTTATCAGGCACAACCGTGGATGGTAGATAGACGTCCATCTGACGTATAGATTACGACCCGGCATAGCTGTAATATGGATAAATAAATGACATTCAATGAACGTCCATACATAGACATACAATATACGTCTGTACGTATACGTACAATGGACGTCTATTAAATGTACATCTTATAAGGTACAACCGTGGATGGCAGATAGACATCCTTCTGACGTATAGATTACGACCCGGCATAGCTGTAATATGGACGAATAAATTACATTCAACGAACGTTCATACGTAGACATACAATATACGTCCGTACGTAGACGTACAATGGACGTCCATTAAACGTACACCTTATAAGGTACAACCGTGGATGGTAGATAGACTTCCATCTGACGTACAGATTACGACCCGGCATAGCTGTAATATGGACGAATAAATGACATTCAATGAACGTCCATACATAGACATACAATATACGTCTGTACGTATACGTACAATGGACGTCTATTAAATGTACACCTTATAAGGTACAACCGTGGATGGTAGATAGACGTCTATCTGACGTATAGATTACTTCCCAGCATAGCTGTAATATGGACGAATAAATGACATTCAATGAACGTCCATACAAAGACATACAATATACGTCTGTACGTATACGTACAATGGACGTCTATTAAATGTACACCTTATAAGGTACAACCGTGGATGGTAGATAGACGTCCATCTGACGTATAGATTACGTCCCGGCATAGCTGTAATATGGACGAATAAATGACATTCAATGAACGTCCATACAAAGACATTCAATATACGTCCGTGCGTATACGTACAATGGACGTCCATTAAATGTACACCTTATAAGGTACAACGTGGATGGTAGATAGACGTCCATCTGGCGTATAGATTACGACCCGGCATAGCTGTAATATGGACGAAAAAATGACATTCAATGAACGTCCATACAAGTACAATATACGTCGGTACGTATACGTACAATGGACGTCCATTAAACGTACACCTTATAAGGTACAACCGTGGATGGTACATAGACGTCCATCTGACGTATAGATTACGACCCGGCATAGCTGTAATATGGACGAATAAATGACATTCAATGAACGTCCATACATAGACATATAATATACGTCCGTACGTATACGTACAATGGACGTCCATTAAATGTACACCTTATAAGGTACAACCGTGGATGGTAGATAGACGTCCATCTGACGTATAGATTACGACCCTGCATAGCTGTAATATGGACGATTTTTGGATGTCCAATATACGTCCATTTAACGTCCCGAGGGGCCGTGGATGTATTCTGGCTCTATGGATCAAAAATGGACGTCCATTGGACGTTTTGTTCTATCAGGGTAATATTTTTTTCTAAACGTTTTTTCAGAATTTTCTCTCTATTTTGAAATTTCCATTTTGAAATTTTTAGAATGACTGATGGACTCATGTATTTTTTGGCCAAGTATCTTTGAAACTTTTCAAAGCTGAAGATAAACCGGTGCGCAAAAACATTTACAAAATTGGCAATTTTTTGTTCGTATTTCAAAATTTGTTTTATAATATTTCAAAACAGAGAGAGAATTCTGAAAAAATTCATATGCGCTCAGAAAAATAAATGCATTCGATTTGTTTAAGAAAAAAAGAACTTACCGATAAATTGTTGAATAATTATTTGTTTGAACAATTTATTAATAACTTTTGGGCAATATTGTTATTGATAATTGTTGATTGTTTTTCCGTGTACGTATATATTTTTGCAGCCTATGTTTGATAAATATGATATAGACATGAAAATATTATAAGTAGTCGATGGTTTAGTGCTTAGTGTCAGTATTAGGTCACCAGGTAGGCTCGATAGGTAGGTAGGTAGGTTTCAAATCCCCGACTAGGCTCGTAATTATTCTTCGGTTGGCGTATATTCAAGAAAAATTAATCAGTCAAAAAAATTGATTAATTTTCAAAAGATCTTTTTTTCATACTTAATTCATAGTCAAATCAAAGATACGCGTAAAAGATGAGGGTCGAGGGTTCAATCCCGCCTATACAATTTTTTTTAAATTTATTTTTCATTCTTATTAATTCTCCGATATCATCTAATGCTCAAAAATCATCAAATATTAATAAAAACTGTATTTTTATCAAATTTATAACAAAAATATATATTTCAAATAAAATTAACGAACATGGGATATTTTGCTTGTCCGACGCTTGGCCAATGCTCGTCCGCTGCCACTGGCCAAATAATTCATTTCGACAATAAGCCGATAATCGGCCGAGAGTCGACTAATGTTGGTTCGAATTTGGGCCGACGTCGGTTCGACGATGGCGTTACAAGACCAGGCGATACTCAATAGTGATCTATGGGCCAACGTTGGCTGCCAACGCTGGGCCGAAGATAGATATCGACGTTGGCCCGGACTTATCATTTGGGCTTTTAGCTATCCGTCGCCCAGTGTTGGCAGCCAACTGTTGACCAATCATGAGCTACCGTAGGCGCAATACTGGGCCAGCAATGGCCCATTGGTGTATTCTTTCCTGGGATTGTATAGTTAGTCGATTGAAAGCGAAAAAATAAAAAAACATATTGCCGATATGGCTAGTACCAACTGTCGAAATCGCGGAAAATAACACGTTTAATGAATTACTCTAAAGTAGGAACACGATTTGGCAATATCGCAATATTCACACGTTGGTAACGCCACTTAGCATTGCACGACTTACGTTGTGAACGAAGATCGAGATCCTTGCTTACGTCCGTCTATATGCAAATATAGTGATCGAGGGGCGTTTAAATGTCAAGATAACCTCAAAAAATAAAAAATAAATAAGAGTGGGATCACCTGCGTAATTAATATGTATGGGTGGCCGCACTATTATTTTTTTTATTCCATCAAAAAATCTTCGAGAGCAAGGTATTAAAAGTTTTAGCTCTATATCTCTCGCACTCACGGGAGCTGAGAGGCGGGGGAGGGGGGGTTACTCTCCCTTTAAGAACCCATGCATGTGTGTATGTGAATCTGTACAGTAAAGCTAATGAAATGCGAATTATCAACATACTTCATAACTTGATTCAACCCGAGGTCCCCACCTTATCACGCAATAGCTATTTTTGTAAGCGTACGGATCGAAATTTGTGTAATTTTACTACTCTTCTATGATTTATGAGTTAGGTGCTATGAGTTAGGTGCGGTGCCTTCCGCGAAAGCCCTGTTGCCGAGTTTCAATGACAGACTAGTAAAAACTGATCATCAGCCTACATTTTACGTATTTTAAGCTTCAAATCTGGTTTATTCGATGGTGAATCTACGTTTTTATGACGTTCTGCCTTATATGTCAATTAATAAATTGTTGTCTTTTTTGCATGAAATCTTTTATGAACAGTGCTCAAAAGAATTCATCAGTTTGCGAATAACCAGTTTTCCCTATGTTCTCCTATGTAAAACGAAGGAATTCAAAATTGTTATATCTCCATTACCAGGTGTGTAAGTATGAAACCGGAATTTCGAAAGTATGAAACCCATTTCCCCACCTTTTGTATATTTCCCATGGCTTTTAACCGAAGGGAAATGGCTTCTCGGGTCACCTTTAACTGATCCGCCAGTTGTTGTTGTGTTTGAGCGTCGTCTTCGTCCAACAAGGCTTGCAGGTCAGCGTCTTCAAACTTTTTCGGTGGTCTTCCACGTTCTTCGTTCCTCACGTCAAAATCGCCACTTTTGAACCGTTTAAACCACTCGAAACACTGTGTTTTACCGAGAGCATGCTCACCAAACGCCTCCAGAAGCATTCGATGCGATTCGGCTGCGGTTTTCTACAGATTAAAACAGAAAAGTAGGGCTGTCCGCAAATCGTAATTTGTTGGCACAAAACTCGACATGTTTATCTCTAATAAACTAATGCTACTGAATGAAACTCGTGTTATTGTGAGTTGGAAATCTTTGTCGGATATCAACACAATAACAAGACACCGCTGACGTGATGTGTCGGTAACTGCATCGACATCTAGCGCCACCTATGGGCAAATTCCGGTTTCATACTTACACACCTGGTATACAGTGGTCAATTTGTTTGAAATTAATTGTGAACATGTATTTACCCATGTACAATGACATAGTTTCGTGCCAAAGAAAAATCTTTGTTTTCGCTAATGCAGGAGCTACCTTAAAGTTTATGATTCTTTCTCTCATCGATGGATGATATAGTGTCTGAAATATAATTTCGCTTGTCAGATAGATTGCACAAATTATATTTTAGACCTCAAATCATACATCGATAAGCGAAAAATCATAAACTCAAATATGGATAGAATCATATTCTGTTGGTCGCAGAAAGTTTAATTCGATTTCGTGAGGGATAATGTGGAGGATAAGTGAATATAACACACGTGTCTTTACAATTTGCAAAGACGGCTGACTATTTTATTCTTCTCGTTGCGTTTACTTCTGTACAGCTTGGCGTTAGTAGCGAGACTTGACCGGTGAGAGCGTGCTTGCGCCAAGACGCCTCGATGAAAGTCGAACAGTTCCGACATTACCCGAACGACGCTCATACATTCGATAAGCTTCGTTCACACCGGAGAGACAGATAATGCGCAATAAACTCATTCACACCAACGCTACCGCCGTTTGAGTGCATTATTACTTTACATTTCGCTTGTTATGCTAAGACTAACCCTTAGTTCTTCGAAACGCCTGTTTGGCAGTGCTTTTGTGAAAACATCTGCACGTTGTATTTCACCAGGTACATATTGCACAAGGATATCTTTGCTTTCAGACTTTCTCTTATGTAATGGTACTTTATATCAATATGCTTTGTCCGCTTATGAAATTCCGGGTTTTTCACAAGACGGATACCGCTTTAATTATCTACGAAAAGCTTTGTTGCCCCGATGCACGGGTGCCCAAGGTCCTTTAACAGTTTTCTGACCCACATAACTTCTTTTTTCGCCTCGGCTGCTGGGTTTCTGTTTCTGTGAGCAGCACGTGATCGGACCGTTTGATAGATACAACACGTACCCTGTTATCGAACGCCTTGTTTCTACGTCACTCGCAAAATCTGCATCAGAATATCCTATTAAACCCGAATCTCTACCGCCGCATCGATACTTTATCCCTAAGTGGGAGGTACCGTTTACGTATGAAATTATTATTTTTATCGCGTGCCGATGAGAATAATTGTGATTGTGAATCTACTCGCTGCATTAACTGCGAATGCAATGTCCGACCTTGAAACGATTGCCAGGAACATTAATGAGCTGATTGCCTCTCTATATGGCACGTTAGTTGTACCATCGTTTTTCTCTTCTACCGGTAAAAGAGGCGCGTGCGGATCCACCGGTATCCCGACCGGTTTTGATTCCGCCATTTTAAATCGCTTAACTATTTTGCGCACGTACGCTTCTTGATGAATCAAGAGCGTCTTTTCATCACGATTTCTTTTTATTTGCAGCCCGACAAATATTTTTGCATCACCTATTGTGATGCTAAGCGTTTTGTTCAACTCGCTCGATATTGTCTCTAATATGTCCATTGACGTGGTGGCCAGCAGACCATCATCTACGAATAACGCGAGGTACACTTTTGTGTCGTTGAATTTTCCGACAAAAACACAATGATCCATTCACTTGATTTAAACTCGTATTGGCTCAAAGAATCTACGAACTTTTGTTCCAGCAACGTGGAGACTGTTTGAGCCCATTAAATGACTTCACCAATTTGCACACGTCGCTGTTTTTCTTCTTGCTTCTTTCTTCCTCGACGTTGAGTCCATCTGGTACCTCCATATAGATTCTTCATCTCGCTCACCGTACAGGATAGCAGTTTGGACGTCGAACTGAAGAAGTTCCAGGTCCTCCTCTGCGACTATCGCCAACAACGTTTGGAGAGAGTCATAGCGCACAACTGGCGCAAACGTTTCTGTAATGTCGATGCCCTCTCTTTGCATGGAGCCCCTCGCACACAGTCTCGCTTTGAATCTTTGCGTTTCCTTATCCGGATCCTCCTTGACTCGGAATACCCATTTTGAATCAACGAGTCTTTGACTTTGCGATCTGGGAACGAGCTTCCAAGTTTTGTTTTTCTTGTGAGCTTGGAGCTCTTCCTTTACAGCATGCGCCCACTGCGCGGCGTCTCTGCTGCTAATGGCCTCTTTAAACGATTCTGGAGCTCCATACTCGACAACGTCAGCATATCTCGCTGGTACCCGAAGATCCGTCCGATTTCTTAGGACTCGACGTCCACGTTCAACTACCGGTAGTGGTTCAGCTTGAATCGGGACTTCTTCGATTTCGTCTTCCGACCCGCTGTCTGAATCGTTTACTTCCTCGATTCGTTCCGGACGTATTGCCTTTTGTTCCAGCACGATCATGTTTTCTTCGTCCTCTTCTTTGATCGGCTCGATCTTTCCCGGCTTCTCATTGAATGTCACGTCTCGCGACACGCTGACCTTTTTGGTCTCAGGATCGTAAACCCTATAGTTTGACGAGTTCTGCTCGTAACCGACAACTAATTTTGGCTTATTGCGAGAAGCGAGCTTCTTCGTGAGCTGCTTCGGCACGTGCGCAAAAACTTGGGACCCAAATATCTTCAGGTGCTCGAGACTGGGTTTTCTTCCGGCCCACAATTCGTACGGCGTCGCATTTTTCTTTGACGATGCCGATCAATGCAGCACGTACACTGCCGTGTTCGTCGCTTCGGCCCAAAGGGTCAATGGCAATCCCTTCGCATGAAGCATCGATCGTGCACTCTTGACTATCGTTCTATTATCGCGTTCCACACGACCATTTTGCTTCGGGGTGTATAGCGCGGTATTTTCTTTCCTAATACCGTTTTCGGCTGAGAATTCGTTCATTTTTGCGTTCACGAATTCACCACCATTGTCCGATCGGAGCACCTGAATTTTCTTTCCGAATTTATTTTCGACGAGCCGCGCGTATTCTTTAAATTTGTCAAGCACATCCGCTTTGTGTTTAAGAAAGTATATATGTCGATATCCGGACGAATCATCTTTGAAAGTCAAGAAATACCGCGCACCGCTTAGCGAGTCGACCGACATGGATCCGCATACGTCGGTGTGCACTTTTTCACCCGGCTTTGTTTTCACCGCGACGATACGCTTTTTAAATGGCAAGCGATGCTGTTTACCGAGTTGACACGCTTCGCAGAAAAAATATTTTTCATCTTTCATAGACGCGCCCATTTTTTATTAAATTGCGCACCGCACTTTTTCCGACGTGTCCCAGGCGCTCGGGCCACACGCGAAAGCTCACGGCTGTCACGTTTGCTTCTTTTGGTACCGGTATAACTCTGAACTGCAGTCGGTAAGTACGATTGCCTTGTTCGATGCCGGACGCGACTACCGGGCCATTTATTTCTTGATAAAAGTGGTTTTTTTCAAACACGGCGCGACACGACTTTTCCGTCCACACTCCCACCGAAAAAAGGTTCCTTTCAAGTCTCGGCACGAAAGAACGTTTTCGATTTTTTATTTTTGCCAGACTCCATTTACGTATTTTTCGATGCTCACTGTCCCTTTTCCCACGACGTTGCACTCTTCGTCATCGCGGTACTCATCAAACCAGCCGCTATCAGTGAGCCAGACGTCTCTCTGATTGGCCGTTTGCACTGCCCTTACCGTTGGACACGGCATGTTCGCGAACTTCGTGCGTTCAAACTTTTTGACGCCCCCCCTTTTCTCACCAACGAACGCGAAATCACACGCGTCTTTGTCTTTCGCATCGTCTTTCCCGCGTTTTTCACCGTACTTACTGGCAAAGTGTCCTTTTTCGTGGCACTTCTAGCACTCAATTTTTTTCTTTGAACGCTTTTTCTTCTTTTTCTTTTCAGTATCGTCCCTTTTTGCACCGTCACTCTTTTTCTCACGATCTCTTCTCGACACAGTGAGAGCGCTCGCGCTGTCGCCATTTTCACCTCTCATTGTTGCTTCCTCGGCGATCAATCTTTCTATAAGATTTTCTAGCGTTTGTCGAGTGGGAACGACATTATCCCACACGGACCTGAACACGGAGAATTTTGACGTTAAGGTTCCGATTAGCTTCGCGATCACTGATTTATCGGTCACTGTTTCACCGGAGTCGATCAAATCGCCGGCCATATTTTGCACTATAGCAATATGCTGCTCCATCGACTCACCGGCCGGCATTTTATATTCGTGATACTTATGCCACATGTCCATTTTATTTGACTCACTTCGCTGTTCATGTAGAGAACACAACTTGTCCCACATTTCTTTTGCGGTTACACATGTCAATAGCGGCTTGAGTTTCTTGGACTCTGATGACGAGGAGATCAGATAACCCGCCTTTGCATCTTCTTTCCTCCATTCTTTTCCGGCGGGCGAGTTGCGATCCGGTGGTACCGCTCTCGTGCCGTCCACGATGTCGTCTACACCTTTCGGGATAAATAATTTCTTTATCTGATATTTCCACTCTTGGAAATCACTCCCGTCGAATTTCTTTAGGTTTCGAGTGGAGATGTCGTCAGACATTTCGGATACAAAAACTTTCACGAACCGGCCTTTTGAGAAACTATACCAACGCACACGGCTGCCCCGAAAAATGGCCGCCACACCAAGCACCACGCAAAAAAGGACAAAAAAGGTTTATCACTTTTCTTCCCTTCTCTCACACTGAAAAAAACTCCGCGCAGTGTTCAGATGTGGTCTGGGCCCATAACCTGTTGGTCGCAGAAAGTTTAATTCGATTTCGTGAGGGATAATGTGGAGGATAAGTGAATATAACACACGTGTCTTTACAATGTGCAAAGATGGCCGACTATTTTATTCTTCTCTTTGCGTTTACTTCTGTACAGATTGGCGTTAAGAGCGAGACTAGACCGGCGAGAGCGTGCTTGCGCCAAGACGCCTCGATAAAAGTCGAACAGTTCCGACATTACCCGAACGACTCTCATACATTCGATAAGCTTCGTTCACACCGGAGAGACAGATAATGCGCAAAAAACTCATTCACACCAACATATTCTAATTATAAATTTATAATATTACTTGTCCAATGGACTGCACTCTTATGTGGATAAAATTTACTTATTCTGATTATAAATTTACAATTTTGCTTGGGCGATGGACTGCACAAATTATATTTAAGACGACAAATCATCCAACGATAAAAAAAGAATTATAAACTTTAATATGAATAGTACTTTCTTATTCTAATTATAAATGCATAGTTTTGCTTGTTCGATAGACTGCACAAATTATATTTTAGACACCAAATCGTCCATCAATAAGAGAAAGAATCATAAGCTTTAATACGGATAGAATTTTCTTATTCTGATTATAAATTAATATATTTGCTTGTACACTGGACTGCGTAACCTATATTATAGGCACCAAATCATCCATCGATGAGAGAAAAAATCATAAAATTTAATACGGATGAAATTTTCTTATTCTAATTATAAACTTATAATTGTGCTTGTCCAATGGACTTTACAAATTATCAAGAGACGCGGTAGCGTCTCGAGACAAGTACATTTACGGCGAAGTTCATGGACCTCGAAACGCGCCAAGTCTCTTATACGCCAAGCAACGTGAATTAGCCAAATATTTGAATTTTCGTTAATCATATCTCATGAATTATCGAGTACTGGAGACGTCAATTATGCACATTAGAAAGATTTTTTTCTCTTTCGAATGGGACCAATACCAAGTCTGTAGCTATTGGCATAACGATAATATCGGCTTTTATTTTTCCGTTTGAGGCCACATCTGCTTTGAGGGATTCTCCTTTGACGATTTTTTCGCACCATCTCATCTGCTATACACGTCACGAGCGTACGTGGCAGAACGACATAGCTGCATTCGCTTAGACGCTTACAGCGCACTTCAGTCAGTTTCGCGAATAATAAGAAAAATGTCATTATTATTTTCCAACTAATCGATTATTCGTTTCAAATAATAGCTAATGATTTGGATAAAAGTGATTCATAAGATGTAAATGAAGAAACTGATGATGAAATGGATTTTAATACTCTGTAAAAAGAGAACGTATTATGCCAAGTGTCCAAAATTATGTTGAAGAGGTTATACCTAATTATACTTGCCACTGACAACGAATTCCAATCGATGGAAGATCAAGATTTTTTATCCAGAATTAATTCGTGATGTTAGTATAGTTGAAGAGAAAAAGTAGTCAACCTCAATATAAATACTATTTTGTTCACTGCCTAATGAAGAATTTTGTTTGTTGTGCAATGGACAATAGCATTTTGTTCTCTACGTAGTGGACAAAATTCTATCCATAATGAGGCTTATGATTTTTTTATTAATCGTTGATAGATTTTTTATTCAGAATCTAATGTGTGGTGTGAGTTGAAGAAAAAAATTATGAATCTCAGTATGAATTTAATGAATCTTGGATAATATTCATTATGAATTTATTGTATGAAGACGGGTCATTTTTTTGTGATCCTTGGTGTCTGTGAGAGGGAGGATTTTGATATTTTATTGCTTAGTTTATGTTTTTTGTGAGACTTTTGTGTATGTGTTATTCACCTATGAATTTCATGTTTGATAATTTCCAAGATTCATTTTTGATCAAAATTAACAGTTTTCATTACATGGCGATTCGAGAGCTAAGTAGCGACTGAGTATTGAGGCGAGTGAGGAGGTATTTATATTGATGGGGTAGTGTGATTGAGTATTGAAGAGTGGGGGTGGTTTTGCATGGTTGGGGAAGTTTGCCGTTAGTGATTTTTCTTGCCGGACTGGTTATGTTAACCAGTTTTGGATCGCGTTTGAATTGATAACTGTTAGATTTGGTAATGAATTTTCAATTGATGGATGGTAATTTGAGGTTTTTCCGTTATTATTTTGAGTATTATTAAATTATTGAATTATATATGCTGCTTAGTTTGTCGATGTCGGTTCTAAAGTTGATTGCTTTGGGGTGTGCTTTAATTTGTATCATTTCCAGAATTAATCGCTTTTTGAGCCATTTTTCATTATTTAAAATTTTAACGTCGTCAAATTTAAAATTGTGTTTTAGTTCTATTCCGTGTTTTGCTAACGCTGTATTTATTGTGTGAGTGTGTTTTAGACTATTTTTGTGTTCATTGATTCTCGTTTTTAGGTATCTTTTTGTTTGTCCGATGTACAATGCATCACAATCATTACAATCGATTTGGTAAACTACGTTGGATTTATCCATGATATCTATTTTATCTTTTGTGGAACCGGTGATGGAGTGAATGTTGTGTTGGTTGTTAGTGACTAGTGTTATATTGAATTGTCGAAAAAGGCGGACTAGTTGGTGGTGAATATTTTCAGTATAGGGTAAATTTATTAATCTGGAGGAGTCGAATGCGTTGTCGTTATTTGATTGTGAATGAATTAATCTTAGCCTTTCGTTTATTGTTTTTTCTGTGAAGGAGATTGGGTAACAGTTTTGTGTCATTGTGTTTTTGATTAGTTCAATGTTTTTTGGGTGGAAGGATGCGTGTGATAGTTTGATCGCTCTGTCTACCAACATCATGATAATTCCTTTTTTTTGCGTAAGAGGGTGGTGAGAGAAGAAGTTTATGAATCGACCTGACCAAGTCGGTTTTCTGTATCAGTCTGTGATTATTGAGTTATTTTTGTGGATTAGCAATATGTCTAAAAATGGTAATTTGTTGTTTGTTTCTACTTCAACTGTGAACTGTAGTTTAGTGTGGTATGAGTTAAAGATGTTAAGTGTTGAATCTATTTTGTCCGTAGGCAGAGCCATAATAATATTGTCTACGTATCTTTTGTAGATTGGTATCGTGAACTTCAGTTTTTCTAAGCAGTTGGTTTCTAAGTCGATCATTACAATGTTTGATAATATCGGGGCTAACGGTGAACCCATTGGCAAGCCGAATATTTGTTGATATATTTTGTCGTTAAAGGTAAAGTAGGTTGAGAACATTATGAATTCTATTGTTTTTATTACTTCGTTTAGTGGAAATTTTTCAGAGAAGAGATCTGATCTTTTTTGGAGGCTTTGTATGACTAATTCCAAAGGTACATTGGTGTAAAGTGAGATGACATCGAAGGAAATCGACAAACTAGACTACATCACCAAAACTGATAATCTACTTGCAGACGAAACCACATATAAAATCACAAATAAAAATCCACTTAACAGACTACGAAAAGGCGTAAACCAAATTCTTACGAGATGGAAAAATCTTAAAATAATAGATGAAACCACACAGAAACATTTAAAAGCAGAAAACTGTAATTTAGCACGAGTATGCTGCCTTCCAAAAATTCACAAACATAACTATCCGCTACGTCCAATCGTATCTTCTATTAATAATCCTACACATAAATTGGCCGAATTAATTCAAACTAAACTCTCAAAAGTAATAGACACAACAAACTCACACGTTACAGACAGTTTCTCATTTAAAAGATTGGCATCAAACATCTTTATACCCGATAACTACCAACTCATTTCCTTCGATGTCATCTCACTTTACACCAATGTACCTTTGGAATTAGTCATACAAAGCCTCCAAAAAAGATCAGATCTCTTCTCTGAAAAATTTCCACTAAACGAAGTAATGAAAACAATAGAATTCATAATGTTCTCAACCTACTTTACCTTTAACGACAAAATGTATCAACAAATATTCGGCTTGCCAATGGGTTCACCGTTAGCCCCGATATTATCAAACATTGTAATGATCGACTTAGAAACCAACCGCTTAGAAAAACTGAAGTTCACGATACCAATCTACAAAATATACGTAGACGATATTATTATGGCTCTGCCTACGGACAAAATAGATTCAACACTTAACATCTTTAACTCATACCACACTAAACTACAGTTCACAATTGAAGTAGAAACAAACGACAAATTAACATTTCTAGACATCTTGCTAATCCACAAAAATAACTTAATATTCACAAACTGGTACAGAAAACCGACTTGGTCAGGTCGATTCATAAACTTCTTCTCTCACCACCCTCTTACGCAAAAAAAAGGAATTATCATGATGTTGGTAGACAGAGCGATCAAACTATCACACGCATCCTTCCACCAAAAAAACATTGAACTAATCAAAAACACAATGACACAAAACTGTTACCCAATCTCCTTCACAGAAAAAATAATAAACCAAAGGCTAAGATTAATATATTCACAATCAAATAACGACAACGCATTCGACTCCTCCAGATTAATAAATTTACCCTATACTGAAAATATTCACCACCAACTAGTCCGCCTTTTTCGACAATTCAATATAACACTAGTCACTAACAACCAACACAACATTCACTCCATCACCGGTTCCACAAAAGATAAAATAGATAACATGGATAAATCCAACGTAGTTTACCAAATCGATTGTAATGATTGTGATGCATTGTACATCGGACAAACAAAAAGATACCTAAAAACGAGAATCAACGAACACAAAAATAGTCTAAAACACACTAACACAATAAATACAGCGTTAGCAAAACACGGAATAGAACTAAAACACAATTTTAAATTTGACGACGTTAAAATTTTAAATGATGAAAAATGGCTCAAAAAGCGATTAATTCTGGAAATGATACAATTTAAAGTACACCCCAAAGCAATCAATTTTAGAACCGACATCGACAAACTAAGCAACATATATAATTCAATAATTTAATAATACTCAAAATAATAACGGGAAAACCTCAAATTACCATCCATCAATTGAAAATTCATTACCAAATCTAACACTTATCAATTTAAACCCGATCCAAAACTGGTTAACATAACCAGTCCGGCAAGAAAAATCACTAACGGCAAACTTTCCCAACCATGAAAAACCACCTCCACTCTTCAATACTCAATCACACTACCCCATCAATATAAATACCTCCTCACTCGCCTCAATACTCAGTCGCTACTTAGCTCTCGAATCGCCATGTAATGAAAACTGTTAATTTTGATCAAAAATGAATCTTGGAAATTATCAAACATCAAATTCATAGGTGAATAACACATACACAAAAGTCTCACAAAAAACATAAACTAAGCAATAAAATATCAAAATCCTCCCTCTCACAGACACCAAGGATCACAAAAAATGACCCGTCTTTATACAATAAGATCATAATGAATATTATCCAAGATTCATTAAATGACCAAAAAAATTACCCGTACAAATTCAGGTCAGTCATGACACATAACATTTAAGCTTATAATGTAAAACATATCATACAAAATAAGACAAAAAAGAATGTAATTTGAGAAATAATAAATCCGAAGAGGATTCGAATTAGGATCGAAACGTTATACCAAAAAAAAATTGTCCACTGTCATTTGGACCCACTGGCCGAATCGCAGCCGATTCTTCCTTCACTATTGTCTCTCTACGGCCGCATACCTAAATCACCACTCATAAATTTATAATTAAAACAAGACCATTCTATTCATATTAAAGTTTATGATTCTTTTTTATATCGATGAATGATTTAGTGTCGAAAATGTAATTTGTGCAGTCCAGCGGACCAGTAAAGTTATAAATTTATAATTAGAATGAGAAAATTGTATCCATATTAAAGTTTATGATTCTTTCTCTTATCGATGGATGATTTGGTGTCTAGAATATAATTTGTGCAATCCATCGGAAAAGCAAAATCATCCATTCATAATTAGAATAAGAAAATTCTATCCATATTAAACTTCATGATTCTTTTTCTCATCGATGGATGATTCAGTATCTATAATATAGCTTGTGCAGTCCATCGGACAAGGAAAACTATAAATTTATAATTAGAATAAGAACATTCTATCCATATTGAAGTTTCTGATTCTTTTTATTATCGATGGATGATTCGGTGTCTAAAATATAATCTGTGCAGTTCATCGGACAAGCAAAATTCTAAATATATTATTGAAATAAGAAAAATGTATCCCTATCAAAGTTTATGGTTCTTTTTTTTATTAATGGATGATTTGGTGTCTAAAATATAATTTGCGCAGTCCATCGGACATGAAAAATTATAAATGTTTATCTAGAATGAGAAAATTCCATCCATATTGAACTTTATGATTCTTTCTATTATCAATGGTCGATTTGGTGTCTAAAATATAATTTGTGCAGTCCATCGGACAAGCAAAATTATGAATTTCATAAAAATAATATTATTATATTATTTATAATCTTGCTTGTTCAATGGACTGCACAAATTATATTTTGGACACCAAATCATTTATCGATGAGAGAAAGAATCATAAACTCTAATAAGAATATAATTTTCTTTGTTGTGCATTGGGCATAATGCTATTAATATTTAGCTTATGACGTTTTTTCTTCAACAACTTTCATCACAAATTAGATTCTGAATAAAAAATCTACCAACAATGAATATTATGGATAGAATTTCGTCCATTTTAGAGCGATCGAAATTCTTGATTGTGCAGTGAACAAAATAGTATTAATATATGTATTAAAGTTGGCAACTTTGTTTCTTCAGCTACTAACATCACGAACTAGATACTGGATACAAAATATTCCATCGATGAGTAAAATAATTATAAACCTCATTAAGGATAAAATTTCGACCAGTGCTGAATTACATGAAATTATAAATAATAGTAAATTATATAATTAAGTGAAATAATGAATTATATAAAATTAAAAAACCGAATGAAAACACTTTGCAAAAAGTGGACACATCAACCCTAAAAACACAAAAAATGGTGTGCAAAAATTGGAGACACATGTAGTTTCCTAATATAACGTTAACTTTGCACTCATGATTTTCAAGGGCGGAACCGGAATAAAAAAATTCGAAAACATGTTAACGGTAAAAATTAAAAAATCAGTGAAATCAAGTGAAAATTGTCAACAAAGAGAAATTATCAATTTAAAAAAATTTTAAAAATAAAAAGTACTTTGCGAATTTTTTTGATGAGCATATACTGACATTCTGGTGTTAACCTGTTCACTAAAAACCGTTTTGACTTGACGTCCGTTAAAAACGAACTCGCCAAGTACTTTTTGATTGTTTTAATTTTTTTAAATTGATAATTTCTCTTTGTTGACAATTTTCACTTGATTTCACTGATTTTTCAATTTTTACCGTTAACATGTTTTCGAATTTTTGTATTCCGATTCCGCCCTTGAAAATCATGAGTGCAACGTTAACGTTATATTAGGAAACTACATGTGCTTGGCAATGCGTGTTGTGAATTTCATGTCTATTTATTTCACAACTTTTTGTAAGAAGACTAAACTAGAGATACTTTCGTAAATGTGCTTGTCTTCCATTTTTTCGCACCATTTTTGGTGTTTTAAGGGTATTCTAGATGCTACCGCGTCTCTTGATTATTCATATGTTACCAAACGAAATTTCATTGAAAAAACGCTGTTATTTCTATTTCAAATTCAGCATTGAAACGCATTAGCAGTGACGAACGCTATAAAACGCCATGTTAGATGTCTGATATTTACCGAAATTAATTTATTACATAATTCAGGCCACAGCGATTGAATCTTAACGAAAATTGGTATACGCGACTTTTACAAAATGAATAATAGGTGGACCAAGTTTCATCGGAATCTTCCTGTTAATTCTCTTAGGTAGAGAACCTCCTTAAGTTTCCCATTTCTCTCTCGGAGGAAAAGACGACGCGAAGAAGAGTTGAGTTTTTTCTAGTCGTGCGCCGTAGCCCCTACCTCCATTTTTTTCATTGACTTATACAAGAAGCTTATGCGACCACACAAAAAAAATGTACAAGTATGAAAAACTAAGAAAAAACGATGTTTCAAACTAAGGATTAATTTTAATCATAAATGTTTAAACATAAGCAATTCAAAATCCATTTGAAAAACTGCGAAATGAATAATTTATAACAATTTAGATTGTAATTTGAACCCGCAAAAATATCGCACAAAAAAATAGTTAATTCATCTAAAGGCCCTAGGGGTATGAAGTATGCTGAATCTGCCCCCCAAAGATATTTAAATGATATTTAGAGCATAAGTTGCTACCATTGAAATAATAAGATCCTGAAAGTTTCAGCCCTTTAACTCAATTGGTTATTGAGAAAAAGTAAATCATGTAAAAGACTTTTTTTTTCTTCTGAGGATTGACCGAACCGATTGATCTAAATTTTGTATATGTTATGGGGGCTGATAATAGCTCCAAAAGAAAAAAATTAAGAGTTGTATAGCTTTATAAGATCCTCGAAAGGAAAATTGTTATTCATTTAATTTCAGTTTTTTACCATGATACAATTTTGGCAAAATTTTAAAACTATTTTTTTTCAAATTTTCTACATTTTCCTATAATACTATAAATTTTTTTTATTCAAAAAACGGTACGCTATACCAGAAAAAAATAAAGACCACTTTTTTGCCCAAATAATTAATTTATTCATATGTTTTGAGGTTCAATTTTTGGATTTTAACGCATTTTTACATAACTAGGGTCTATCACGCGTGCTTCTGCGTGCTTGCGATTTCCTAATGGCGTTGCACAGTGTTGCCAGAAGAAAATTTTGTTTTGTACTAGATAGCGCGACGAAAACGTAATACAATGTACTAACTTTTCGAGATATATATATGAGGCAATCCACGCCATTTCGCTTGGCCCGGACCCTGACCATTTTTAATTTTTTCCATTTTCTCTTATAAAATAGTATACTATGTGAGGAGTATTTTGACCAATTTTTAAATTTTTATCGCATGTATTTAAAAAGTTACAATTTTTCGAAAAATCTGGATTTCAGAAATTTCGGAAACGTTTTAGCGCCGATATCTCTTATATTAATGGATATATCGAAAAATATTTAGAGATCGATTTTTTTCATATTAGTTCACACTTTCATAAAAAAAGGAACAAATTTTTAAATCATCATTATTAACATTTTTTTTTTTTTTTTTTAATTCTCTAAAATGATATGATGAATTATGTGAATTTCGACGCTAGTCTTATCGTGGGCCCATTTTTCATTCTATTTGTTAAAAAAAAAATCCAATTTTTTTCCACGAAAATTTTAAGTGTTCCGTATGAATTACTATAATAGTTTTTATTACAAATAATACACGTAAGCAGTGTTGGGCAAATTTGTAATTAGCTAATTACAAATTACAAAATACGAATGTAATTAGTATCGAAATTTTTACTAAATACAAAATACAAATGTATTTAGTATCGAAATTTTCACTAAATACAAAATACAAATGTAATAAGTATCAAAATTTTCACTAAATACAAAATACAAATGTATTTAGAATCGAAATTTTCACTAAATACAAAATACAAATGTATTCAGAATCGAATTTTTCACTAAATACAAAATACAAATGTACTTAGTATCGAAATTTTCACTAAAGATAAAATACAAATGTATTTTGGATCGAAATTTTCACTAAATACAAAATACAAATGTAATTAGTATCGAAATTTTCACTAAATACAAAATACCAAATAAACTGCAACCTACTGTGGATGAAACCACAGTAGGTTGCAGTTTGTTTGTGTGTATTGAGGTTTTATTTCAGGCGAGGTTGCAGTTTATTTGGATTTATTGAGGTTTCATTCACTGCAGGTTGCAGTTTATTTGGGTTTCATTTGTACTGTGCCAGTACAAATTAGTGGAAATTTCGATACTAATTACATTTGTATTTTGTATTTAGTGAAAATTTCGATACTTATTACATTTGTGTTTTGTATTTAGTAAAAATTTCGATACTAAATACATTCGTATTTTGTATTTAGTGAAATTTTCGATACTAAATACATTTGTATTTTGTATTTAGTGAAAATTTCGATACTAATTACATTTGTATTTTATATTAAGTGAAAATTTCGATACTCATTACCTTTGTCATTAGTATTTTGAGGGTATTTAATTACTTCAAGTAATTAGTAGTGCCCAACCCTGCACGTAAGTAATAATTATTGTGCTTATTCACAATTAGTAATTGTGGTGAGAATTTTACAATCAGTAGCCCGATCTAATATGTTGAAGAATTATTTTTCCATTACTTTTCTATAGAAGAATATATTATAGGAGAATATATGAATGAAAAACTTGCATATTTTTTGACTGGAGAGAGTTATAGATTTTTATTCTTTCACTCATTTAAAAAGTTTACACAATCGAGACTGATCAGATTTTGAAAAATCTTTTACTGGCACCATCATTATCGGGCGCAACACCGTGCAATTTTGTGTTACTCGTTATGGTTTTCACCCGTTTATACCGGTCGCTTAGTTTTTGTTCAATACATTTTGATATCTGATTAGTCTCGATTGTGTAAACTTTTCAAATAAGTGGGAAAATAAATATCTATAACTCTCTTAAGATAAAAAATATGTAAGTGTTTCATTCATATATTCTCCTATATGCATACATTTCTCCTATAGGAAAGTAATGGAAAAATAGTTCTTCAACACATTAGATCGGGCTACTAATTGTAAAATTATCACTATAATTACTAATTATAAATAAGTACAATAATTTTTACTTACGTGTATAATTAATAATAAAAATTATTATAGTAATTCACACGAAACACTCAAAATTTTCGTGAAAAAAAATTATATTGATTTTTTTTTAAATAGGAGGAATCCCACGATGGGATTAGCGTTAAAATTCATATAATTCATCATAATATTTTAGAGAATTTTTTGAAAAAATAAAAAATAGCAATCATCTTTAAAAAAAAATAGTTTTTACTTTGCACGCTGAAAAATGTTGACAACGATGATTTAAATTTTTTTTTTAAATGAAAGTGTGAACTAATATGAAAAATCAATCTCGAAACATTTTTCGATATATCGATTAATTTAAGAGGTATCGGCGTTAGAACGGTTACGAAATTTCTGAAATCCAGATTTTTCGTAAAATTGTAACTTCCGAAATACATGCAATACAAATTTTAAAATTGGTCAAGATACTCCTTGGATAGTATACTATTTTATAAAAAAAAATGAAAAAAATCAAAAATGGTCAGGGTCACGGCCGAGCGAAATGGCGTGGACTGCCTCATATATATGTATATATACACTAGCTTTTTCCAGCGACTTTGTCCACGTGAACTACGAGTTTGGATTTTAGTCATCGGGATTTCACATACACTGGGTTCACGATAAAAATTGATTGTGGAACCTAGAAGTGAAATATAATCGAAATGCTCAATTTCCAAACCATAATAAATATAAATTCAAAATCATAGTATAGTGATCGTATGTAATATAACCCCCACAACCACCTATGGAACTCACACCTACCCCCTTCCCCGCAACCACCCATACCTACCTAAGTTAAGCAACACACCTATGTGACAACTCACACCCGTCCTCACCCCCACAACCACTTACGGTGCCCAAACCATCATCCACACCTACCCATGTAACAACTTACACCCATCCCAACCCCCACAATTACCCGCATCACCTTAACCATCATTCAACCCCACCCCCATAATAATTCGCACTCACCACCACCCACACCTACCCACGCTAAGCAATAGTTGTAATGGTAACCGTTGCCATGATAACCGTCTCCATAGTATCCGTTGGGTTACTGTTGTTATGATAACCGTTACTATGGTAACCGTTGCTATGGTTACCGTTGCTATGGTAACCGTTACTATGGTAACCGTTACTCAAAATACGTTCTTAGTGAGCGTCTTCGTCGAGAAAGAAGCAGAGATGTTCAAATTTGTAACTAGTCGTTACTCGATACTCGATACTTTTGTATCGAGTAACTAAAAATTTTAGTTACTTCGATACAAATGTATCGAGTAACTATGGTTACTCGATACTTTCGTAACGGGTAACGAAAATTCCTTAGTTACTCGATACTTTTGTAACGAGTAACGAAAAAATTTGAGTTACTCGATACTTTTGTAACGGGTAACGAAAAAATTTGAGTTACTCGATACTTTTGTAATAAGTAACGAAAAAATTTGAGTTACTCCATACATTTGTAACGAGTAACGAAAACTCCTCAGTTACTCGTTACATTTGTATCGAGTAACGAAAAAATTTTCGATACTCGATACTTTCGTAACGAGTAACAAAAAAATTTGAGTTACTCGATACATTTGTAACGAGTATCGAAAAGTTTTTCGTTATTCGATACTTTTGTAACGAGGAACGAAAAAATTTTCGACACTCGATACATTTGTAACGAGTAACGAAACATTTGAGTTACTCGATATATTTGTAACGCGTAACAACAATTCCTCAGTTACTCGTTGCATTTGTATCGAGTAACGAAAAACTTTTCGATACTCGATACGTTTGTAACGCGTAACGAAAAAATTTTAGTAAGTCGATACATTTGTAAAGTTCTCAGTTACTCGATACTTTTCTAACGAGTAACGAGTAACGAATAACGAGTAACACCCATCCAACTATTGACAGCCTCTAAACGCAGCTTAACTTCGGTGATCGCCGAGTCTTACACCGACCGCGCGCCCACTTCTTCCCACTTCTCGATACCCAACCTACACTCGATACAAATGTTTCGAGTAACGAAGAAATTTCCAATACTCGCTACAAAAGCACCTAGCAACTCAAAAATCTTCGATACTTAATACAAAAGTATCGAGTAACTAGGACATTTTCGATACTTGTTACTCGATACAAATGTAATGAGTAACGGAAGAATTTTCGTTACTCGATACAAATGTAACGAGTAGCTGACGAATTTTCGTTACTCGATATAAATGTAACGAGTAACTAAGGAATTTTCGATACCCGTTACAAATGTATCGAGTCACTCGAATTTTTTCGTTGCTCGTTACAAAAGTATCGAGTAACGAAAAAAATGTTGATACTCGTTACAAATGTATCGAGTAACTCAGATTTTTTCGTTACTCGTTATAAAAGTATCGAGTATCGAAAATTTTGTCGTTACTCGATACAAATGTAAGGAGTAACTGAGGTATTTTCGTTACTCGTTACGAAAGTATCGAGTATCAAAAATTTTTTCGTTTCTCGGTACAAATGTAACGAGTAACTGAGAAATTTCCATTACTCGTTACAAATGTATCGAGTAACTCAATTCTTTTCGTTACTCATTACAAGAGTATCGAGTAACTATAGTTACTCGATACATTCGTATCGCAGTAACTACAAAATTTTAGTTACTCGATACAAAAGTATCGTGTAACTCTGTCGCAACTAGTTACGAAAGTAACTCGTTACTCACATCTCTGGAAAGGAGTAATCATGCCAAATTTTGAGTCAATCGGACGTATAGTTTTGGAGATCTCGTGATGAGTGAGTGAGTGGTATTTCGCACATATGTATATAAAGATTCATATATATATATATATATATATATATATATATATAAATATTAGACTGGTCCAAAAAAAATTTTTTTTTTTTTTTCGGTCCGCCTTCCTCATTAAACTGTTGTTTATGATGACAAACAAATCCTCTGCAAATTTTAGCTTGATCGGAGAAGATTTAGAGGTCCCGCTATCGATTTTTTCGTTTTTACATTGAAATAACACGTAAAAAAATGTTTACGTTAACTCACGGTCGATTTCGCGTGAAAATATAGACGTGAATGAAAAATATCAAGAGAACTTTTTTGTAGGTGATAATATTTGGTACAAAAAAGGTCTCTAGATATGTCGCGTGCCTAATGCCAAAAGGGCCTATAAAAGTTATAGGCCCTTTTGGCTTTGCAAAACCAAAACGGCCTATAATTTTTTTTTTGCGCCAATCGTTTTGCCAACATTTTCTAAGCCTAAAGACAAAAAAAAATTTTCCAAAGCCAAAAGGACCTATGTCTCAAATTTTGGCTTTGGGACATTGAAAATTTAGTGATCTAAAGCCAAAAGGGCCTATAATTTTTTTTTTTACTTTCCGCTAAGAAAATTGAAAATTTTTTTTGGAAAATTTTTTTTTTTTTTTTTGGAAAAAAATCTTTCTTTTTTGAAATTTTTTTTTTTTTGAAATTTTTTTTTTTTTATATGGAAACAAAAGTTTAAATCATTTGTTATTATTTATTTGTTTCAACAATTTGTTATTGTTTATTTGTTTAAAGAATTTGTTATTGTTTATTTGTTCAAACAAATAAACAATAACAAATTATTTAAACAAATAAACTATAAAAAATTGTTTAAAAAAAGAACAAATTGTTTGAACAAATAAACAATAACAAATTCTTTAAGCATATAAAAAATAACAAATTGTTTAAATAAATAAGAACAAATTGTTTGAACAAATAAACAATAACAAATTCTTTAAACAAATAAAAAATAACAAATTGTTGAAACAAATAAACAATAACAAATTACTTCAACTTTTTTTTTGCAAAAAAAAAAAAATGAAAACAAGTCAAATAATTTAAACAAACGTTTAAACAAATTGCTTAAACAAATAAAAAATAACAAAATGTTGAAACAAATAAACAATAACAAATTATTTAAACTTTTTTTTTCGAAAAAAAAAAAAAATTTTTTCCAAAAAAAAAAAAAAAAATTTTTCCAAAAAAAAAAATTTTTTTTCCAAAAAAAAATGCTCTGGTATGCAATTTCTATTCAAAACTTTGAAAAATTTTGATTTTTTTTATAGGCCCTTTTGGTTTTAGGCTGACAATTTCCTAAAACCAAAAGGACCTATGTCTTAAGATAGGCCCTTTTGGTTTTAGTACATCAAAATTTTTTTTTTTACAGATCTTCACGTTTCAAGCAATTTTAAGAAGAATGGCAAAAAAAAATTTTTTTGTAGGCCCTTTTGGCATGGACCCCTATCTTCTTGCTGTAATAGGCCCTTTTGGCATTAGGCACGCGATTTTTCATTCACGTCTATATTTTTCACGCGAAATCGACCGTGAGTTAACGTAAACATTTTTTTACGTGTTATTTCAATGTAAAAACGAAAAAATCGATAGCGGGACCTCTAAATCTTCTCCGATCAAGCTAAAATTTGCAGAGGATTTGTTTTTCATCATAAACAACAGTTTAATGAGGAAGGCGGACCGAAAAAAAAAAATTTTTTTTTTTTGGACCAGTCTAATAAATATATATATACATATATATATATACATATATATATCGCAAAAGTGGTATAGTTAATACACAAATATTCCGCACGCTGAGCGCTCCCTTGCTTTTATACGTGGGTGGGGATGTGGGATTTAGGATATGAATGTATGAAATAACGCACTGATGATTATTTGTGTTGTACGTAGTTCGGAACATTGTATTCAGAATTACAATATTGCAAATATTGTATGTTATAATGTTGTATATAGTATCTGTAAGTATCTATCGTTTTTACGAAATTTCAATACGTACCGCTTCATATTCGTATTTTTTAGGCACTCACCATACATAAAAAGTGTATTGGCTTCCAAAAACCTATTTCTTATAAAAACAACCATACAAACTTTATACCAACATATGTTGGCATATTATACAAAAACAAAAAATTTTGGATTTTCCGGCCCCTGAGCAATCCGTCCTCACTCATAACTCAGCAATCCATGAACGGATCCGGTTCAAATTCATAGCACAGTTTCGTTTTACTATAATCTCAAAACCTTTCCTGACTCAATCCATTCAGAGAATGTTGAATATGAAATTTTCCAAAAAACAGCCATTTTTGAGCCAAAAAGCCATTTTTGTGTCCGTCCAGAGTCAGATCTCCGCAACCTGTGAACTAATGTTTTTATAATGTATAGACTTTCTTTATAAGATCATAAAGAAGTTTCCTGTAGAGTTTGAAGTCTTTACAGTTCTTTGAACCATTTTGTTTTAACGAAAATAACTTTTTTTCAGTTTTTCGCTCATTGCACGAAGATGCGTGAACGAATATTTTTTATTTTTACCATGTACTTTCATTTTGACACATTTTAACTATTTCAAGAGTTTAATATGATTTAAACGATTTTAACATAGAATTTTTAATATTTTTGTTTTTTTCATTTATAACTTTTTAACGTATTTGCCAAAAAAACACTAATTGGACAAAAATTTTAGAGATTTCTTACTATTTCATGAAATTTTATTTTTCTCCAAAATATAATGATTGATAATTAGTACACTTCTATGTATTCAAATATTTTTAAAATATTATTACTTTTATGTGAAGAAAAAAATTATATGAAACATAACTTTATGTTCCTGAAATACACAATTTTCAATAAAAAAAACATCCCCACACAATACACCAGTCTACACTCAATCGAATTGCACAAATTGTCACTTTAACAAATCACATGTCATATTTTTCAACATTATAATTTAAGTAAACAATACAAAGGGTCAACGGCCGTGATTACGATGACAGAATAAAAATGAAAATTAAGGAATAAGAATCAACCAATCGCTGCGCACTTTAGAGAAACTACAGCAATCGGATGGCTGATTCTTATTCCTTGTTTCTCATTTTTGTCATTGTGGCTCCGGCCTTACGCGCTTACAGCACGTACACATCGTCATATAAAATGATACTGTATATGACGCTCACAGCGCTCAAAACGTTCAAGACGAATGCAGCCTATGCTATCTCGCTGCCACTCGCCACTTATTGATTTTTGAAAAAAATATTCTCAACATAATCATAACTTCCACCATAACTAACATATTCTAGTTTGCTAGGATGTCATTTTTGTTTATTTTTCAATGTACTCTTTGAGAAAAATATCAAAAAATTGATTATATTCAAATCTGTCATTAATAATGATTAATATAATTTATCAGAATAATTAATCGATGTTCATAATGAATCAAAGCGTTTGAATTACGGTGTGAGTGCCTATTAAAACGTCCCCAAGGGACATGTTAACCAACATTCAAAATATATTCGATCATTATGGAATAAATCAAGACAATGATCAAGAATACGGAGCGCGAAGCGTGACGACAACGGCGCGCGAAGCGTGGGGGGGGGGGGGGTTTGGGGAGCGAAGCCCCCCATTGATTACGCGAAGCGTGCTTGTTAAAAATTAATATTCAATATCTATGAAACGTGTCGTATACTCGTATCTCGTATGTCGTGACCCGTGAGCTCTAAAAGAATAAGCCGGAAAATGGAATATGGATGCCGCGGAAACCACTATCCGTTCTTTCCGAAACAGTTATCTTTGTACAAAATAAAAACCAATAGTACAATTATCCAACAAGTAGCAGTGGAACACACTGAGCTATATACATACTGGAGCGTGCACCACCTATCAAAATGTGTAAGTGGGAAGTCTTTGTGAGATAGACTGCTTTTGAAGAGAGATAGACTGCGTTGGAGAAAATGCCATCTTAGTCAATCATTCTGCGTTTTGACTGTACAGACAAGGACCGAACGTCCTCTAAAATGTTATTTCTCTCGCACAGAACTGGAGATCCAGTGCCTCTTCCAGTTTCTATTTAATTCAGTGATGGAACATGATTGATAGAAACCGATATACCCATAAAGTGGCCAATCGAAAGAGGTTAAAGCCAGCTACAAAGGCTGTCGTCTGTAACACCATGCGCGCGGCGATGCACAGCGCGCGCGGGTTGAATAGCCGGCGTAATAGCATATCGAACTACCTATAAATGTAATAGATTTATTACAATTGTAATAGACTGGCAACACTGGCGCTGCAGCGCTCCAGCCGAAAATCTTTCATACACTACGATCTCGATTTATGCAAGAGCGGCGGGACTGGCACCGCTAGACACTTGCAAGAATCGAGGGTGCGCGAATGTCGCCCGTGCGTGCAATGCGCATCTCACACCAGTCGGAAGCCGTGTCCGCTTTTACACCGGCGCTCTCACACCATGTGCCACGTCGATGGATATCCGCTGCATAGTGAGGACTCTTGCAATTATCGAAGCTGCATAAATCTAGATCGTAGTGTACTTGAATCACAGAGTGTTTTCGCATTGCCTAAGAAAATTGAATATGTTATTTGCGATAAGTGCTTCGCCAAAAACCATTTTGGAAGATTTGAAAATTTGAAAAATCAAAGAAAAAACTCGTCCTTTTTGTTATACACGAAGAGAAAAATCTGTTAAAAATTACCATGCAGTACTTTAATCGTGATGTAAGAGACACGAGACAGAATTTTTACAGTGCCACATCAGAAAAATTACGCCGCTTCATCAGAAAAATTGGTCACCATATTTTAATTTTTTTCATAAAAAACCCACAATTTTTGAAACATGCATCTATAATTACTGCATTACGTGTCTTGTACATCACCATTATAGTACAGCACTGTAATTTTTAACAGATATTTTTCTCCGTGTAAACATAACTCGGCTTGTATCTTAACGATATACTAAAAACACTTCCGTTTTGTTCAGCTCTCTACGACCTCACATTTTCTTAGCCTGAACCTTTAAATGCATAAAAACAGTGTCTTCGCCTATTTCTCGTAAGAATTTCTTCCTTATTCATGCATATTCGTGATCGGCGGTCGATTTCCCATCGATATACCCCCTCAGATGTGAATACAGAAAATTAAATAAATGATTCTTCGGCGCCATGGAGACTGTCAATTTGCCGATCTACTTTCGCGAATCCTTGACCCCATTAGAAAGTCGAATTTTTTTTTGTCGTTTGGAGGTTTAAAATCAGTATTTTGGATCGAAAATTTCCCGGGAATACGAATATGCTATTTGCGATTATAGAATTCCTCACGGATCATGCATAAAAGTGCAAAAAACTATTAAAGGAGGGTTGAAAATTTGGAAAATCGACGGAAAAATTAAAATCTCGTAGTTTTCGTTCCGAACATAATTCAGCATGTATTTTGACGATATACTAAAGAAAATGACATTTCATTTAGCTCTTTCTTACCTCTCCCTTTCTTAGCCTGAACCTCCAAATGCATACAAACAGGGTTTTTGCCTATTTCTCGTAGGAATTTCTTCTTTATTCATGCATATTCGTGATTAGCGGTCGATTTTCCATCGATATAGCCCTTGAGATGTTCATAATTACGAGTTTTTCAAAAAGTTACGATTTCTTCCCTCATCCCCTCCCATCCCTTCTCTTCCCTTTTATTCCATTCCCTGAAGGCTGGAAGTGACATTTTTTTCCGTCATTCAGAGGTTCAAAACCAGTTTTTTGAATCAGAAATTTCCCGCGCAACACAAATATGCTATTTGCGATTTAAAAAATTTCTCACGGATCATGCTTAAAAGTCCCAAAAACCGTTGCAAAATTCTTGAAAAATTGAGAAGTCGGTGAAAAAACAGAATCCTCGACGATTTCGTGACGAGTATAATTCGGCCTGTAACTTGACGATATACTAAAGACAACGGCGTCTTATCTCGCCCTGTCCGACCTCTCATTTCCTTGGTCAGAGCCATGAATTCCCTAAAATCAATCTGTTCGACTATTTCTCGAAAGAATTTAATTTTTTTTTATTGCAAATTCGTGATCAGCGGACGATTTTTCATCGATATAGCCCTTGAGATGTTCATAAAAACGAAAAAAAAAATCATGATTATTTCCCCCTATCTGTCACTTGCCCATTCGCTAAATGACTGGCTGATTCGTGATCCGCCAGACGGTCGAATTTTTTTTCATCATTTGAAGGTTTATAGCGTGTGTTTTGGATCGGAAATTTCCTAGGGAACACGAATAAGCCATTTGCGATCATAAAATTCCGTACGGAACATGCTTAAGAATACCAAACGTTGTTTTGGCCCGTCCATTTGCAAATGGACTTGTGCTGATCCGGGCGCGGGGCCACGAGGAATTTATTCTTTTGTTGTTTGAAGGTTCGAAGCGTGTGTTTTGAATCGAAATTTTTTTGGGCTACACGAATACATACTTAATATTATAAATGCGAAAGTAACTCTGTCTGTCTGTCTGTTACGTTTTCACGCCTAAACCGCTGAACGGATTTTGATAAATTTTGTCATATACATAGAATGGACCTTCAGAATAAATATAGGCTACCTTTTGTTGGCAAAATAAAATTTCAAGGGGGTGAAATAGGGGATAAAATAAAAAAACGGTCTCGTTGACGCGGTGGACACTGATACTCTTCCAAAACCTGAATTCCACGCGGGCGAAGCTGCGAGCACAGCTAGTAAGCTACATTTGCGATGGTATAATTCCTTACTGAACATGCTTACACCCAGAAAAAAGATCTAGTCGTAGGTACTATAATCGTTTATTTGATTATTTTTTAGTTACAGTGGTGATTTAGGTATGCGGCCGTAGAGAGACAATAGTGAAGGAAGAATCGGCTGCGATTCGGCCAGTGGGTCCAAATGACAGTGGACAATTTTTTTTGGTATAACGTTTCGATCATAATTCGGATCCTCTTCAGATTTATTATTTCTAAAATTACATTCTTTTTTGTCTTATTTTGTATGATATGTTTTACATTATAAGCTTAAATGTTATGTGTCATGACTGACCTGAATTTGTACGGGTAATTTTTTTGGTCATTTAATGAATCTTGGATAATATTCATTATGAATTTATTGTATAAAGACGGGTCATTTTTTTGTGATCCTTGGTGTCTGTGAGAGGGAGTATTTTGATATTTTATTGCTTAGTTTATGTTTTTTGTGAGACTTTTGTGTATGTGTTATTCACCTATGAATTTCATGTTTGATAATTTCCAAGATTCATTTAATTCAATTATATATGCTGCTTAGTTTGTCGATGTCGGTTCTAAATTGATTGCTTTGGCAGCATATATAATTCAATAATTTAATAATACTCAAAATAATAACGGGAAAACCTCAAATCACCATCCATCAATTGAAAATTCATTACCAAATCTAACAGTTATCAATTTAAACCCGATCCAAAACCGGTTAACATAACCAGTCCGGCAAGAAAAATCACTAACGGCAAACTTCCCCAACCATGAAAAACCACCCCCACCCTTCAATACTCAATCACACTACCCCATCAATATAAATACCTCCTCACTCGCCTCAATACTCAGTCGCTACTTAGCTCTCGAATCGCCATGTAATGAAAACTGTTAATTTTGATCAAAAATGAATCTTGGAAATTATCAAACATGAAATTCATAGGTGAATAACACATACACAAAAGTCTCACAAAAAACATAAACTAAGCAATAAAATATCAAAATCCTCCCTCTCACAGACACCAAGGATCACAAAAAAATGACCCGTCTTTATACAATAAATTCATAATGAATATTATCCAAGATTCATTAAATGACCAAAAAAATTACCCGTACAAATTCAGGTCAGTCATGACACATAACATTTAAGCTTATAATGTAAAACATATCATACAAAATAAGACAAAAAAGAATGTAATTTTAGAAATAATAAATCTGAAGAGGATCCGAATTAGGATCGAAACGTTATACCAAAAAAAATTGTCCGCCGTCATTTGGACCCACTGGCCGAATCGCAGCCGATTCTTCCTTCACTATTTTTTAGTTACTTTAAAGAAAATTTTCTTTCCATCCAATTTCGGGCGATATTTACTTCCACCATATTTATTTATTTGAATTCCCTGTCATCGAAAAAAGGCGTTGAAGAAAAATTCTATTCGTTGTTACTAAATACCTATTCACCCGTAATCTCATTCGATCATATCTGCAGATTTATCGGTATCCCAAAAATCCGCCAGGTGGCTACCTCTCGCACAAGTGAACCAGCCTCTCGACGCCTATATCCTTTCCAAGCTCGTCTATGTTTACTATCCTTATTTTTCCATATGGATATTTAATACATTGAACATTGCGGCAAAACGCAAAATGGTCGAATCCCCGAAAAGGATTCCCATAAAAAAGGGTCTTTTTACACGCTTTTATTTAACTCACACTGTTTGTATGTTGTCTGTGTCAAATTTTGTAATCGATTTTTCTCTCCCCTTCTGTTAAAGAAAAGATGAAGCTTTACGAAATTGTAGACTTCATATGTGTAGCTATACATTCAAAGATTGAAATGTTTAAAAATATATATTGTGTAAATATTTAAAAAAAAAAATTATTTTAATACATTTTTGTTTAGTTTGAAATAATATTTATTAATATTAAATAAAAATTTATTAGATCGCAATATATTCTCCTAGTAGGTCATTCAAAAAAAAATTTCGTTGACATGAATAGAGTTGTATTAGGCCGGCCTACAACTAAAAAAATTTATTTGGCTTGACTAGGATTTAGTTAAATGTACTGGATCTTTTTTCTGGGTGTAAATATGCCAAAAATAATTTTAGACCTGTCCGTTTGCAAATGAACTTCGGTAGATCCGTGTGCGGGGCTATGGAAAATGTTTTTTTTTCGTTGCTGAAATTTCTCTTTCGGAAATTTTCTGGAGAACACGAATACGCTATTTTCCATAGGCCACCGATGTTGTCGATCTGATGTGACTGACATGACGCTCCGTATCTTTAAACGCATCAACTCTCAAACTCATCCGAGACTCGCGATGTGTCGATGTACATTATTGACCCAAAATCGGCATCCAAATTTTCCGTGAGATCTATGGATAAACATCGATGAAATTTTGATCATTAAAGTGGAATTCTGGCCAGAACGGAGTCCTGGGTGATATATTAATACTTGAAAATAACAAATTATAATGAAGAAATCAAAATTACTATTTGTCGTATATGAATAATGGTTGACTTACTGATGGAAAGTTTTTTTTCTCAAATTGAATACTACCACCCGCTGTTTCGCAAAAAATATCATCAAAGCTTTATCCTTGCCACAAATTGACGTTGACTGTCAAAATATTGACATTTATTCCAGCTCGTGACGGAGAAAGTTTAAGTCTTTGAGCCGATGGTACGATGCTTCCCCTTAAAAAAGGCCAGAAGACCTCCTCTCTCACTTGAGAAACGATTCCGATGGAGCTATTTCTCTCGTACTGTACAAGGCTGATTACCACGGACGATGGAATTCGCACAAAAATCGAAGAAACAGAATGATATCCGTGCTTCTTGAGGTATCAACGTACCGACACTTTTCCATTGCAACTTTTTCTTTTATAACACACGTATGGAACAGTCATAACCGACATTTTCCAAGCGATTTCACGATTTCGTCAATGAACACGACGTATCTCGCACCGACTGTCAAAACATCGCGCGACTCGCGATGTACGAATTCGCGCACAAACCACCGTTACACGGGATTGATATCCGTGTTTTTCTTGAAATTATCTTACTGACTCTTCCCAAGTGATACAGATCCTTTGCCCGTATTACGCGTAATGTGTAACTAACCGATTTCTCCGGCTAACGTGACAGACATATAACCGCAATCAACTCGAATCAACTGTCAAACACATCGCACGACTCGCGATGTGCGAAATCGCGCACAAGCGAGGTCTGAAGTCGCACTCGAGTCTGGCCAACCGACCAATCACAGCGCGAATAAAACGGCTTCAGTCCGAACATAGCAATTCCATGACACACCAACTTTTATGCGGGGATTCGTATCTATTAAAAATAATATTTCATATTCAAAACAACAATAAACATTTTTTTGCTGTAGTCAAAAATTAAATCAGGTAAATGTCAATAATAATTTTTATAGTAATATTAACAAATATTTTTAGGAACATTTTATTATAAGACTCGATTATTTATATATTCTTATAGACTTGCGACATGGATATATTCAAAATTTACCGACTTGATAAAAGACAAGAACATTTTCTTCTGAACAAATGTAAACGTTCCAAAAAATCTAAAATTCAGTTTATCCTATTTTTTAAATTGATAAACACAACAGTTCACACTAAAATAGGAATTTCTTACAGATTTATAGATAAACTGTAAAATACAATAATAAGATACAAAACAGTTTTTAATAAATAAATCATAAAAAGGGAACCAAATATCTAAAAGATATATTTTTCGAAAATATTGCAGAATCACATTTCAGCTGTGAGTGTGCAAATGGCTTTAGAACTATTGGATGTTGGTCCATATTGGTGCGATTATTTATTATTTGTGATTATTAAAACGGTGATATTTGTCGGAAATTCCAAGGCCTGATGAAATATTGAGCAAATTATCTGATAAAGACAATGTTTCACCTATAATTGAAAAAGACAAAGACCAAGACTGATGAAATGTGATTCTGCAATATTAAAAAAAAAAATATGTCTTTTTGATATTTGTTTTCCTTTTTATTATTCATTTATTAAAAACTGTTTTTTATGTTATAATTGTATTTTACAGTATATCTATAAATCTTAAAAAAATCCTTCAATTATTGTGAACTGTTGAATTTATTAGTTGAAAAAAAATTATAATAAATGAATAAAATGAAACTCAGATTTGTTTGAAAGTTTAGATTTGTTCAGAAAAAAAATGTTTTTGTCTTTCATCAATTCGATCATTTTTAGTTATTGTATCTATGTCTCCAGTCTATAAAAATAGACAAATAATAGAGTTAAATAATAAAATGTTGTTGTTTTAAATATGTAATATTATTTTTAATGAACACACATTATGTAAATATGCGTTAAATCACAAAAATTAAACTTCAAAACAGTTTTTTAAATTTTTAGAAATTCATAGTGTTATAGTGAAATGTAAAAAGTTTTAAAAAAATAGCCTCGTAATTGTGCCAAAATTGTATCATAGTTAAAAATTGAAATTAAAAGAAAAACATTTTTTTTGAAGAATCTTATGGAGCTATATAGCTCTTAATTTTTTTCTTGGAGCTATTATCGGCCCTCAAAACATTTAAAAAATATAGATCAATCGCTTCAGTCAATCCTGAGAAGAAAAAAAAATCTTTTTATTACATATTTTACTTTTTCTCAATAACCAATTAAGTAAGGGATCTGAAACTTTCAGGAGCTTGTTATTTTATTAGTACCTACTTATGCTCTAAGTATCATTCAAAAATCGTTCGGGGGCAGATTCACTATGCTTATACCCCTAGGGCCTTTACTATTCTAACGTTTAATTCTAAAACGAAGATTTCATATTTGAGGATAATTAAACAGACAACAGGATATAAAAAGGAAATAATAATTTCAACGAATTCACAATGCGATAACTATAAAGAAAAGGAGAAGAACTTTATTCATCATGAATAATCACGTTAAAAATATCAAGAGACGCGGCAGCGTCCCTACGCCAAGTATTTGAGAAACTGAGAGAATCTCAGTCGAGATTGCCGCGCACACTTATATACGCGAATATGCCTCCCGCCAAAGCCGATTTGAATTTCAATCCGATATTACAAAAAAACACGACAACTTGTTTAACATTTACGAAATATGGTCGTCCTAAAAAAAATTAGCTTGCCATTGATACCATTTTAATTTTTTTCCGCCCACGTGATCCTGAGATATCATGATATTGCGCGAATTAATCCGAATATTTAGCATGGGGAAAATTTTTTAAGTTTGACGGCACGTGCACCTTAAGCACAGGTTCTATATCAAGAGACGCGGCAGCGTCTCGAAGCCAAGTATCAAGAGTCGCGATAGCGACTCGAGACAAGTGATACAGATCTTTTTATTTTTTTTGATTATTTTTTTCATTGATAATTTTTTTGTGTTGACAATTTGCACTTGATTTCACTATTTTATAAATTTGTACCGTTAAGATTTTGTCGTTTTTTTTCGGCTCTACCCTTAAAAATCATGATTGCAAAAGTTAACGCTACATTAGAAAACTACGGGTGCTTTCCAATGCAGGCACAGCTTCGAACAGTGTGACACATAGTACATTTATCACGTCAACACCAACCAATCAGAGTAAAGGAATACAGCGGAATACATCGCACCGTGCCCGGCTGTGCTTAAATAAGGACGCTAAATGTGCTTGGCAATACGTGTTGTGAGTTTCCTGTCTATTTATTTCACAACTTTTTGTAAGAAGACTAAAGCCCGAGAACCCGAGACTCCGGGTAGCGCAGCTTCTCTAAAGTGCACGGCGATTGGCTGTCTATTATTCTTTATATCTAATTTTTTTCATGGTGTCTCGGGCTTAAACTAGTGACATTTTCGTAAATGTACTTGTCTCCAGTTTTTTACACCATTTTTGGTGTTTTTTGGGGTACTATATACATCTTTGTGGATTATTGCGGATGATACTAGCTCCAGAAAAAAGGCTGGTCGTGAAACGCCAAAGCTGCATACATGGTTTTTTTTTTCTCAAAACCAATAAATGATATAGCGGGAATTAAGGTTAGGATTAGGTGAGGACTATCGGTTATGAGGTATATGATTTATTATCATTCATGGTAATTGATAAGAAAACCAAGAATCTCAGATTTCATAGCATTTCGTTTGCTGCGCACTGGTAAACATTTTATCAATAATGAGAATGAATTCACCTAACTCCACAATATGATTTGTGGAGTTAGGTGAAGAAAAATAATAATGAACCTTAGTATAAATAGCTTCTTGTTCACTGCACAATGAAGAAAATTCAATCTATATTGAGATTTATGATTCGTTCTCTCATCGATGAATGATTTCGTGTCTAAAATATAATTTTTGCAGTCCATCTGACTAGCTAAATTATAAACTAAGTATATAAAAATAATATAATTACATGAAATTATTAATAATATTAAATTATATAATCAAATAGAATAATGAATTATGTATAGTTGAAAAACCTAATGGAAACACTTTGCAAAAAGTCGACAAATCACCCCCAAAAACACCAAAAATGGTGTATAAAAATTGGAGACAAGTACATTTACGAAAGTATCTCTAATTCAGTCTTCTTACAAAAAGTTGTGAAATAAATAGACATGAAACTCACAACACGCATTGCTAAGCACATGTACTTTCCAAATGTAACGTTAGCTGCGTAATCATGATTTTTAGGGGTAGAGTCAAAATAAAAAAATTCGAAAAGATCTTGACGGTAAACATTTAGGAAATAGTGAAATCAAGTCAAAATCGTTAACAAAGGGAAATTATCAATGAAGAAAATAATTAAAAAAATAAAAAGTACTTGGCGAGTTTTTTCACTGAGCATACCTGGTTTTCACCTGTTAACCAAAAACCCGTTTTGACTGATCATCCGTTAAAAACGAGCTCGCCAAGTACTTTTTATTTTTTTGATTATTTTTTTCATTGATAATTTCCCTTTGTGAACGATTTTTACTTGATTTCACTATTTCTTAAATGTTTACTGTCAAGATCTTTTCGTATTTTTTTATTTTGACTCCACCCCTAAAAATCATGTTTACGCAGTTAACGTTACATTTGGAAAGTACATGTGCTTGGCAATGCGTGTTGTGAGGTTCATGTCTATTTATTTCACAACTTTTTGTAAGAAGACTGAATTAGAGATACTTTCGTAAATGTACTTGTCTCCAATTCTTGTACACCATTTTTGGTGTTTTTGGGGGTGTTTAAAAAAACTGAGAAAATCCCGGTCGAGATCGCCCCACACTCTTATATACGCGAATATGCCTCCCGCCGAACTCGATTTGAATTTCAATCCAATATTACTAAAAAACACGAGAACTTATTTGAGATCTACTAACAATGGTGTTCTAAAAAAAATTAGCTTTTCCTTGATACCCTTCCATGTTGATACGACCATATAATGCTGAGATATGATGATATCGCGTGAATTTTTCCCCAGTTCTATCATCGTGTAAATTCTTCAACATTTCTTCGTCACCTGATTGGCCAAATTATTTTACAAGGTCGGTTCTAAATAAACATGCGAGAAACATACTAGAGAATTAATTTAAAAGTGTTTATTAATTCATTTCTCCTGTGTTTATTTAGAACCCACCTTGAAAATGACAAATGTTATGTAAAATTTTCTCAGCTTTTCGAAAAAAAATGGAAAAAAGTTTCAAAATATGGGCCATGGCTAAAAAACAGATTTTTCGATTAAAAACTCGATTTTGCGAGCTTTTCACAGGCATTGTCGGAAAAGCAATTTTTTTTTTTTAAAGCTGAGACGTTTTTACTTATAAAACGTATTTTTTCAAAAAAACTTTATCGTAACGGAAGATGGCAAAAAAAATGAATAAAATCAATTTTTGTTCATTTATTCATTTCTCGTATGTTTATAGAGAAGCCATCCCGGAAAATGCATATTCCATGTAAAATTGTCTCAGCTTTTCGAAAAAAATATTGAAAATTTTTTCAACATTTGGGCAATGGCCAAAAACAGCTTTTTGACTTAAAGCTCAATTTTAAGAGCTTTCCAAGTGCATAGAAAAAAAATTATATATTTTTCGAAAAGTTGAGACTTTTTCACGCAAAAAACTTATTTGAAATTTTTTTTTATTGTGGTGGAAGATGGCAGGTCATAATGGATAAAACGAAAATTGTAAAACTCGACGGAATACCCCATGTAATAACTGCGAAAGTTAGAGGGGAAAAAATCTGAAAAAATTTGGAAATGTGTTTTTTAATGATGACTTTCAGCTAAAAAAAATGCGAAAAGATCTGGGGGAGTGAGGCCGGATCCGACGTCCATAATTGGCGTTTTGGCCCATATACATATAGTATATTTATGTATATATCGCATTATATATAGCTAATAAGTAAAGATCTTACTTCAATTATATATTAAATAAAAATGTAACTTAAATTTCAGGCTAAACCAAAACCTAACTAAGATTTTAACCTAAATCAAAATCTAACTTAAATTTTAGGCTAAAACGAAATCTAACTTAATTTTTAAGCTAAACCGAAATCGAACTTTAATTTTACGCTAAACCAAAAAGTGACTTAAAGTTTAGGCTAAACCAGAATCTAACTTCAAATTTAGGCTAAATAAAAATCTAACTTCAATTTTGAGTCAGACCAGAATCTAACTTAAATTCAATACTTTATATTCATAGATATGCTATATATTATATAGATACCGCTAAATATATTTGGGTATATATAGCATTAATAAAGTTTTAAAAAGGAGCGAAATCAATAACAAAATATTTCTAAGAAGTAAAAAAAGGACGCCAAGTAGTAAAAATCTAAAAAATCAATATTCAAAATATATTAAAAATTTTGAATTCAAAAATCCGCAAATCTGAAAAATTAAAAATTTGAAATTGCAAAAAACAAAACAAATCGCACAAGCCAGGCCAAAAACTTGGTGTGCGTAAGTTATTAACCCTAAAAACACCAAAAATGGTGTACAAAAATTGGAGACAAGTACATTTACGAAAGTATCTCTAATTCAGTCTTCTTACAAAAAGTTTCGGAATAAATACACATGAAACTCACAACACGCATTGCCAAGCACATGTAGTTCCCAAATGTAACGTCAACTGTGTAATCATGATTTTTAGGGGTGGAGCCAAGGAAAAAAAATTCGAAAAAATCTTGGTAACAATTTAAGAAATAGTGACATGAAGTGAAAATTGTTAACAAAGGCAAATTATCAATGAAAAAAAATAATCAAAAAAATAAAAAGTACTTGGCAAGTTCATTTTTAACGGATGATCAGTCAAAACGGGTTTTTAGTTAACAGGTGAAAACCAGGTATGCCCAGTGAAAAAACTTTTTATTTTTTTGATTATTTTTTTCATTGATAATTTCCTTTTGCTAACAATTTTCACTTGATTTCACTATTTCTTAAATTTTTACCGTCAAGATTTTTTCCAATTTTTTTATTTTAACTGCACCCCTAAAAATCATGATTACACAGTTAACATTACATTTGGAAACTACATGTGCTTGGCAATGCGTGTTGTGAGTTTCATGTCTATTTATTTCACAACTTTTCGTAAGAAGACTGAATTAGAGATACTTTCGTAAATGTACTTGTCTCCATTTTTTGTACACCATTTTTGGTATTTTTGGGGGTGATTTGTCGACTTTTTGCAAAGAGTTTCCATCGGTTTTTCAACTATACATAATTCATTATTCTGTTTGATTATATAATTTAATATTGATTATAATTTCATGGAATTATATTATTTTTATATACTTAGTTCATAATTTCGCTTGTCCGATGGACTACAAAAATTATATTTTAGACACGAAATCATTCATCGATGACAGAACGAATCATAAATCTCAATATTAGATTGAATTTTCTTCATTGTGCAGTGAATAAAATGCTATTTATACCAAGGTTCATTATTATTTTTCTTCACCTAACTCCACAAATCATATTTTAGATACAAAAACTTCCATTAATGAGTTAAAAAATAATAAACCTCTTTATTGATAAAATTTTTACCAGTGCGCAGCCAACGAAATGCTATGAAATCTGGGATTCTTGGTTTTCTCATCAATTACCATGAATGATAATAAATCATATACCTAATAACCGATAGTCCTTACCTAATCCTGAACTTAATTCCCGCTATATCATTTATTGGTTTTAAGAAAAAAAAACATGTATGCAGCTTTGGCGTTTCGCGGCCAGCCTGTTTTCTGGAGCTACTATCATTCGCAATAATCCACAAAGATGTATTTAGTATAATATTATTTACAATTTCATTTAAATATATAATTTTCATGTAATTATAATAATTTGTTTGTCCAGTGGAATACACAAATTATATTTTAAACAAAAACCTCCATCGATGAGAGAAAATCATAAACCTCAATATGAATAGAATTTCCTTCATTATGTAGTGGACAAAATGCTATGATACTGACGTTCATAACTTTTTTTCTTCAACTAACACCACAAATTAGATCCTGTATACAAAATCTACCAACGATGAATAAAAAAATCGTAAGACTCATTATGAATATAATTCTGTCCATATCGCAGTGATCAAAATAATGTTGTCCTGGTTGTCCATTATGCGGTGAACAAAATTCTTCATTGTGCTATGGACAAAATAGTTTTGACATTGAGGTTCCCAACTTTTTTGCAACTAACATCACGAATTGGATTCTGGATACAAAATCCTCTGTCGATGAGTAAAAAAATTATAAACCTCATTATGAATAGAATTATGACCAGTGCGCAGCTAACAGAATATTATAAATACTGAGATTGATATTAATAGCATCAAGTATGGTATTAAACTGTATGATATAACATTTTTTCGACAGATCATAATGAATTCTAAACACATTTGTTGACAGGTCACAATAAATTTTAAATAAATCTTTCTGAAAAAACGACGAACATGTTTCATTAATAAGAAATTGAAAGTCTCCAGAAGTGCTTGGCAAACAATTCTTACACCGCCTTCCATAATTTAGAAGAATTATTTACCGAGAATTGGCAAACCCTTTGAATTTTGCGTTGAGTGAATAAGTTCACAATTTTTTTTGTTCAAGGGAACATTCGAATTTTCAAGTACATATAAATCATTATCTTCTGGCAGCACAAATCACGACTTCAATTTTTTCTATACAAACTGTAAATATGGTTTTTGAATTTTTATTGAGCACATATCATTTTTATTTTTTTTAAGGTTTTCAAATATTTAAGATGTATTCAAACAAATGTGATATATACATATTAACTCGATGCACGTTTCGTAACCAAATCATTTCTATTTACAATGAATGTTGTCAAACCACCGTTGAATTTGAAGTATTTTTTAAAATAATGTATGAAAATAAACTAAAACAAATGCGACGATATATATATATATATTAGGCTAGTTCTTATTTAGGGCTCGGACGAATTTTCCATCAGACGACCCCAAAATTGACTCCAAATAATTCAAAAACAATACTCAAATTTTTCAGATTTTTATCTACACTCTAACCCCACCCAAAATGAGGGTAGATTTCCCCATTTGAAATACACGTGTTTTGGCCATAGTCTCAGGATATAGTTTATTCTAAGTGTAAAAATTTTTCAAAAAATCTGTAACGGCGAGATTTAATCGTTCATTGATGCTACTATGTAAGGAAAAATTTACATTGTCATGCGGGTAAATCTAGACGAATTGCACACCCTTTAATCTGATTTTTTTTCTATTAAGCTAAATATGGTACCTATATGTAAAAATGATGAATGTTTCATGATTTTTCTCTTCTTAAGATCATACACGATTGTAAGGTAGGACATTTTATACCGATTTTCAGCAATTCGACCTTGCCAATTTTCGTATGGGGCATTTCATACCAAGTCGACCTGAGTGTGACCCTCGACCTCGCTGATTTCGTTAACGATTTTTTCTATGATTCTCCTAACTCAAAATAGCATTCAGAATTTTTTTTCCGGTTTTTAAAAACAAATTTGAGTACGTTATGAATTTTTGAAATTTTTTTTCGAAAACCTCGAGAGCCGTAATTTAAAAATCTGAAAAAATTCTCAAAAATTCGGAGTCAAGAATAAACGTTTTTGACCCGAGATTCTTGATGTCCAGGCTTTTGCTTCCACCTCGATTTTGGGTTTGTATAAAAAAAACGTAAAAAAAAATAGATGCAGAAATTAACCAACTATTTTTGGAAATTGTTGGTTAACTATAAAAATATTCAGGCCTCTTTTCACGGTAGATCTGCATCCATTTTTTTACGTTTTTTTCAGAAACCCTGAAATCAAGGTGGAATGGAAACATTTTTTGAAATTTTCTTCGAAAACCTCGAGAGCGGTGATATAAAAATCGAAAAAACTGTCGAAAATCCGGTGTCAAAAATGCAAATTTTTGACCCAAAATTCTTGTTGTCCAGGCTTGTACTTCTACTTCGATTTTAGGTTTGTATGAAGAAAACGCAATAAAAATAGATGCAGAAATTAACCAACTATTTTTGGAAATTGTTGGTTAACGATAAAAATATTCAAGCCTCTTTTCACGGTAGATCTGCATCTATTTTTTTTTACGTTTTCTCCTTAAAACCTAAAATCGAGGTGGAAAGAAGATCCTGGACATAATAAATTTTGGATCAAACATTTTTATTTTTGACAACGGATTTTTTAGAATTTTTTCATATTTTTAAATTACGGCCCTCAAGGTTTTCGAAAAAAAAGTTCGAAAAATCATAATGTACTCAAATATGGTTTAAAAATCTGTAAAAAATTCTGAATGCTATTTCAAGTTGGAAGAATCATATAAAAAATGGTAAACAAAATCAGCGAGGTCGAGGGTCACACTCAGGTCGACTTGGTATGGAATGCCCCATACGAAAATTGGCAAAGTCGAATAACTGAATATTGGTATTAAATGTCCTACCTTACAATCGTGTGTGACCTTGAGCAGAGGAAAATTATGAAACATTCATCATTTTTACGTATCGGTACCATATTTAGTTGAATATTAAAAGAAATCAGATTCAAGTGTGTGCAATTCGTCTAGATTTACCCGCATGATAATGTCAATTTTTCCTCAAATGGTAGCATCAATCTACACTAGAATCTCGTAGTTACAGATTTTTTGAAAAATTTTTACACTTAGAATAAATTATATCCTGAGAATATGGCTAAAACACGTGTATTTCAAATGGGGAAATCTACCCTCATTTTGCGTGAGGTAAGATTCTAGATAGAAATCTGAAAAAAATTGGGTATTGTTTTTGAATTATTTGGAGTCGATTTGAGGGGCGTCTGATAAAAAATTCGTCCGAGCCCTAAATAAGAACCACCCTAATATATATATATTCTAGGGCTTCTTGTGGCTCGGGCGCTTCGCGCCCTCGCATCGCCCCAAACCCAAACCCAACCCCTCGATTCTTGTACACGGTGGCGGCGGCGGCGGCGGCGACGAAATATTTATATAATATAGAGAGATATATAGATGATTCTATATATTAAGCTGTACATTCGTACATATGCTATATATATATATATATATATATATAAGGATAGATAATGTATTTAATGCTACACGGTTGAAAAATCTGTATTAAAATTAATATACATGTGTAGGAAGTTTTTTTGCAGATACCGTGTATGAAATTTCAATTTCAGTATTGAAAATTCATGAACCCAAATTTGAAGAATAAAAGTATGCAGTTAATTTTAAAATACTGATGTATTTGAAAAATCATATACATGCCATTGAAATTTTAATTTCAGGTATATTATTATTCAAAAAATGTGTATTAAAATTAATATCCGCGTTTATTTTAAAATCACAATACATGTCTGAATTTTCATATTCATTTCATGAAAATTACGTTACCGTAGCTAAATTAATTGTTGCTAAATATGTTATAAAAAATATATAGCCCTTGCAAAATAATTTAATATTCATAGTTTAGCGACCCCAAAAAGAGATTCACAAAAAAAAACAAAAATCTTCACGAAAAGCCCGATCTAATTTCTCTCCGAGACCGGGAATCGAAACCTCGACCCTGCCTACCATCCTACCTATCTACCTAACATGCTACCTATTACGCTATCGACTACTTGTGAAGTCCCTCTACTTGTATGAGTGTATACTGGAGTGCCGAAATAACATAATAGTATATGCTTTTAAATGAGCAATAAACCATGAAAGTTGGTTTTTGATTTGCGAATTCGAATCCCCTGACCCCTCATAAGTTATGTGAACTTTATTTCAGAATACGTGAACCCTCATAACTTGTTGATCCCTCAGAACTTACGTTACCCCTCATAACTTAATTCCGCGATCCCTGACTTCTCGTAGATTATGTAAAGTTGCATAACTTAATTCTATGGTCCCTGACCCCTCATAACTGAATTTCGGGACTTCTGACCTCTCATAAGTCATATAAACCCTGAAAAATGGTTTGAATAAAACCGTGAGCTCTCATAACTTAATTTTGGGGCCCCAAACGCCTCATGAGTTATGTGGACTCTCCAAACTTTATTCTAGAATACCTGACCTCTCATAAGTGAAGTGATCCTTCATAATTCAATTTTAGAGCCCCTTACCCCTCATAAGTTATGTAAGCCCTCAAATCATGTTTGAACAAAACCGTGGCCTCTGGTAAGTTAAGCGACCTCTCATAACTTAATTTCGGGGCCCCTGACCTCTCATAAGTTATGTGAACTCCCAAAACTTTATTCCAAAATACCTGACTTCTTATAACTTACGGGACCCCTCATAACTTAAGTTACCCCTCATAACTTAATTTCGTAACCCCTGACCCCCCGTAGATTTTGTAAAGCCGCAAAATTAATTCCGAGATTCCTCACCCCTCATAAGTTAAGTAACTTTTCATAACTTCATTTCAGGACCCTTGACTCTTTACAAGTTATGTGAACTCTCAAAACTGTTTTCCAGAATATACCCGACCCCTCATAACTTAAGTAAATACTCACAACTTGAGTAATCCCTTATAACTTAATTTCTGAGCCCCTGACCCTTCATTCGTTATGTTATTCCTTAAAACTGTTTGAAAAAAACCGTGACGCTCTCGTAAATATTCTTTTTTATATAAAATTTGAAGACATTTTCCACCTTGACTGATTGTAATTTTAAGACATGAGTGTATTAATTTCCAATAATGTATCTTAAAATTGCGAAGAAGTATATAAAAACCATTCTCATACACGGGGATATTAATTTTCAATGTTCACTCTTTTAATTTTAATATACAAATATTGAATTTAAGACAAAATTGTTGATTTTCCTACACTATGTATATTAAATTCCAAATAGTATATTAAAATTAATATGCCTCCTCTAACTTACTATGCATGTATCTTATATTTCAAATGGTATATTGAAATTAATATCTCTTCTGAAATTTACTATACATTCATATTTAATTTCAAACAGCATATTGAAATTTTAATTAGTATATTGCAATTAATATATCTGCTACAAATTCACTATACATGTGTATGAATTTGCATTTTATATTCCGTGTTTGTGAATTTCCGTGACAGTTGTATCGTAAAATTGTTTGAAATTTCATATCTTTTTTCACAGTGTATATATTCATAGATATTGCTATATATAATAAGATATACATTAGGGTGGTCATTCAAGATTCGAATCTTCTTTATATCTGTATATATATCTGTATTGTAATGCACTACTTTTTCAACGAGCCGTTACAAAAGCAACATCACGGGATATAAGCGAAATTAATGAATATCTTACTCACTCTCCTCGATTTTATTTCATGTATCACGGAGCATAAAACTATCACCCATGGTCCTGTGAGGAATATCACGTAAACCGGAAAGAAAGGCGGGAATGTTTACTATCAGGAGCATCGATACATCGAGAATGTCAAGTCAGGCGACCATTGGCCACTACGCGCGCGTCAAAGAGAGAGAGAAAGCAAAGACGAACCAACGACATAATTGGTCAATGGACAGCTCACATTTAAATTAGCATAGGGATATTATATTGAAGAATGTGGGGGAAGAGAGACACGAGCACGAAGTGACTCGGACTCTCGAGAGTCTTTCCCGAGCTGGAGAAGGAAGCACAAGTAGAAAGTATTGCAATTTTAAGAGAATAGACGAGGGCTGGGGCGAGAAAGTCATAATATCAAAAAAGCCGGTGCATTCTAAAAGAATAAAAAGCGATGAGTCCTGTGACTATTTTCCTTTAGATGATTTTTTTTCCTTGAGTCATTATTATAAAAAATTACTGCATAAAAAATTACTGAATCTAATGTAGAAGATACGGTACAGAACTATAATTCAGGCGTTTTACTGGAAATCCATTATAAATTAATGGATTTAATGGAGTTTCTACTTTTCAAACCATTAAAAATGCCGAATTAAAAAATGCAATGTTGACCGCAAGAAAATGACAAAGTAGAAATGAGAAGCGGAAATGACGAAATCCACTGTATTTGAACTGCAAAATTTACAATCGTCTCTGTAGAATATCCAAAGCACATAATTAGAAATAGCAGTTGTTCCAGTGAAAAATCAAATGCGCGCCGCAAAATATGCAAGGTCAATTTTAATTTTTACAGGGTGGCCCTGTAACGGGACGACCTGCGGCGTGCCACGATCTCGGCAATTCGTTCGAGATCCGCTAGATAGCATCGGACGACGCGCCCTCGCGCCAGCGAGAGAGCCACCGAGCACCTATAAGGTCCGATGTATTACCAACGTCGGCGTCCTCTATTGACTTACAATTGTTGGAACATCACCGGGCGGGAGTGACTATGACATTCTGAACATGGTTATTCGTAACTGTGTTAAGGATGAAGTAGTCAGCAAGCAATCCCCTCCTCGTGGGTCCCGCTGTAAACCAACCGAAGAGCTATAATGTATATTTCATAGTTCTTTTGTTGGGCTAAGAACTGTCCCTGTGAACTTTCCCATTATTATTATTATTATTATTATTATTATTATTATTATTATTATTATTATTATTATTATTATTATTATTATTATTATTATTATTATTATTATTATTATTATTATTATTATTATTATTATTATTATTATTATTATTATTATTATTATTATTATTATTATTATTATTATTATTATTATTATTATTATTATTATTATTATTATTATTATTATTATTATTATTATTATTATTATTATTATTATTATTATTATTATTATTATTATTATTATTATTATTATTATTATTATTATTATTATTATTATTATTATTATTATTATTATTATTATTATTATTATTATTATTATTATTACCCGTGTGAGGTTTTTCCGACCCCCATCGGGCGCGTCCCCAGGTGGCGGATAGGGGAATGCTCGGCAGATATGTCGGGTAGGTGGGGCATAATATACCACCCGCGGACCAAAACGAAAACTTGCATGCAGAAGAGCACACGTCTGTTCCCGCTTCGGGCGGTGTGTTCGCCAGCGTCTGTCATCATGTTGATGCGGCTGGGAGTCATGCATTGATCGGTACACACCTCAGCACACTGGGAGTGCTCTTAACCGACGTAGGCGTTTCCTCTGCGCCGGTGAAGGGGCTGCTGTGAGCTTGCTCTGCCGAGGTGGCAACTGGGGTGTGTACCTGGAACCAGCCCCTTCGGGCCCTGATCAGGAAGTGTGCATTGAATGCAGCTGTCGGAGGCTGCATTGCTACGGGCGAGCGCTGATCCGTCCGTGTTTTCCGGGATCAGCTAAGCGTAGGTCAGGCCTCAGGGAACTGGGGTAGGAGTCAGAGTACTCCGAGGGTATACCCGTTCCTGACTATTACGGCCCGCCCCTTTGCACACGAAGCGCTGGTTCAACCCTAGAGAAAAAAAATGTTAAATGAAAAAGGAAACAATGAAGGTTCGGTGGGCGACAAGGCACCTTCCCTCGTAAAGCTGCTCATCGAAAGTGATAGGAGGGTGGTGGCAGGCCTTGAGAAAATGCACAGGCTCATCAAGACCATGATGAAAGCCTTAAAGAAGCAGCCGAACGTCAATAAGACAATTAAGGACGGGCTGCCTGCCTTGGTGGAGCATTTGGAGGAGCTCGAGGAGGGCCGACGGCCCATCAAGCAGGCTCATCGCCTTTTGGAGGGACCAAGGCTCCCTAGGGCCAGGCTCCATAGCGATCCAACACCGGGAACGAGCTTCTCGAGTGAGCCACCGGAAACGCTTCCACCCGCGAAGGCAGGACAGAAGAAGAGAATGGCGACGAGCCCGCCTGTACCCCCAGCGATGGAGGTACAGTCGAAAAAAAAGAAAAAAGATAAGGAGAGCTCGCCAAAGAATGTCTGGACGGGAGTCCAGCGCAAGAAGGGAAAGCAGGAGCGAAACAAAGCGGGTAATGTTGCGGACGCGTCGGGCTCACAAGCCAACAAGCCCGCAAAATTGCCCCAACAGGCAGCAGCCGCTGCTAAAAAGCCGCCCTCGAAAAAGTCGCCACCGAAAAAACTGGAAGCGATCTTGTTGAAACCAGCGGAGGGGAAAACCTATGCGGACATTCTAAATGTTGTCCGCAAAGAGGTGAATCCCGAAACCCACGGGGTCAACGTTCGGGCGATCCGGCGCACACGAGCAGGAGAAGTGCTACTCGAGCTGCGAAACTCATCGGCCGAGTCACGAGCTGCATTTTCGGCTGCCCTCCAGGAAGCAGCTGGAAGCAGAAGCAGCGTCAGGGAATTGGTCCCAGAGGCACGCCTCGAGATCCGAGACCTTGATAGCTGCTGCACGAAAATAGAGGTCGAGGAGGCGATCAGAATAGCCCTGGGGCAGCACGAGGGCCCCCTGCAGGTCGCATTGACCCGGCCGAATGCGCGGGAACAGGTCACCGCCATCGTCACCATTGACGAAACAGCCACGAGGACCCTGTTGCAAACCGCTCGCGTCAAGATCGGCTGGGTCAATTGCCGAATCCGGAGGAGAGTGGAAGTACCGAGATACTTCAAGTGTCTCGGCTACGGGCACCACAGTACCCGGTGCAAGGGCACTGACTGGGGAAGGCTGTGCTTCCGGTGCGGCAAGGAGGGACATAGGGCAGCTGACTGCGATGCTGAACCCTTTTGTTTCCTCTGCCCGGCCGTGGAAGGTAAACCAGACTCCAAACGTCACATGGCAGGGTCGGGGCGGTGCGGGGCATTCCGCAAAGCCCTCAGCGATGCCAGAGGCGAGTAATGGCGGTCGTCCTGCAGGGGAACATGAATAGGAGCCGGATAGCCGACGAACTTCTGGCCCAAATATGCTCCGAAAAAGCCGCTGATATAGTTCTGGTCAGCGAGCAATATCGGAACAGAGAAGGGCCAGGATGGTATTCGGATCTCCTAGGCACGGCAGCGAATTGGATTCCAAATCGACGACGCTTCTGCGTCGTCAACCATGGCTCCGGCAGCGGTTTCGTTTGGGTGAGGTCCAGCGGCGATATCTACGTCAGCTGTTACCTTACCCCAAACGAGCGCATCGCAGACTTCCAGGCCAAACTCGATGGCCTGGAAGACGCTATCCGAGACATGGAGGGTGAAATGGTAGTGGCCGGAGACTTTAATGCAAAGGCTCTGGAATGGGGTGAACCTCGACCAGATTCGCGGGGTGGACGAGTGCTGGACATGGCGTCCAGACTTGGGCTAGCTCTATTAAACACTGGCTCAACGTCCATCTTCCGAAGGCCGGGGTACAGAGAAACGATTATCGATGTTTCCATGGCGACGGAAAGCCTGGTATCGCGAGTCCAGGATTGGAGGGTGATCGAGGACTTTTTAGCCAGCGATCATCAATACATTACATTCTGCGTACGTGATGTAGCTCCAGTCCAAATCAGAACACCACGAGGACCTGCCAGGTGGAACGTCGATAAAATGGACCCCCAAGAGCTGTCTCCGGCGCTATTACGTGGCCAGCGAACCCTTGACGAGCTTCCACGCTCTGCAGGCGCTGAACAGACGGTGGATCTAGTAATGACCCACCTTCATCAGGCCTGCAGCGACGCCGTGCCAAAAAGTATTGCACGGGATGATAGACGTCCCGTGTACTGGTGGACGAACGAGATCGCGGAGCTGAGGCGGGAGTGTCTCCGTTTGAGGAGACTATCCCTGAGAGCCTGGCGCCGCGACACCGACGCAGCCCCTAGCACTGACGCCTATAAGGCGGCGAGGAAAGTGCTAAGACGGACCATCAAGCAAAGTAAGCACCGCTGCTGGAAGAAGCTTGGGGAGGATCTCAACGAGGATCCTTGGTGACTAGGGTATAAACTGGTCCTCCGCAAATTGGGGGCGTTCTCTGAAAGCGCTCCCACAGATGCGGGGATCATCGGCGGTATCGTCGATGCCCTTTTCCCCAGCCACCCTAAGCAACCGCGCCGACCTCGAACACCCGAGGACGCGCCATTTCCCCTCTTTACGGAGGAGGAACTTAAGGCCGTGGCGCGGTCTTTCAAAAACAAGGAGGCACCAGGCCCTGACGGTTTACCAGCAGAGGTGCTGGAAGCCGCAGTTGAGAGGCATCCAACGATCTTTCTTACGATGTACAACGCCTGCCTACAAGCGGGAATCTTTCCACGCCGCTGGAAACTCGCGTGGCTGGCGTTGATCGGGAAGGGCAAAGGGGGACCAGTAGACAATCCATCGTCCTACAGGCCCCTGTGCATGCTAGACATGGCTGGCAAACTTCTGGAGAAGCTTCTTCGACCTCGCCTCCATGCGGCTATCCAAGTCTCTGGAGACCTTTCTGATAGACAATATGGCTTTCGGAAAGGGAGGTCGACGATACACGCAATCCAGGAGGTTGTTGAAGCAGCCAGGGGTACGGAGCGGGGGAACCATTTCTCCCGCCCCGTCTGTCTACTGGTTACTCCGGATGTGAAGAACGCTTTTAACTCGGTGCGGTGGTGTGACGCGCTACAGGCGCTGGAACGAGACTTCAGGGTCCCCGGATATCTCTACTGGATGTTCGAGGATTACCTGAACGATCGCTCTCTCGTTAACACCACTGCAGATGGTCCGATTAGCCGAGAGTTAACGGCAGGGGCAGCCCAAGGGTCCATACTAGGTCCCGACATTTGGAATGCCACATATGACGGGATTTTCCGAATGGAGATGCCTGAGGGTTTTTTTCTGGTTGGGTATGTGGACGACGTAGCCGCTATCATCATTGCGCGTACCGTAGAGGCAGCGCAGATGAGACTCAACCAGGTAATGCGTCGGGTCCACTCCTGGATGGAAGACCACGGCTTCGAGCTAGCGCTAGCGAAAACTGAGATCGTGCTCCTAACCAAAAAGTATGTCCCGCTTATAAGGGATATGCAGGTAGGAGAGACGACGGTCCAGACGAAGGCGTCTATAAAGTACCTGGGGTTGAAGCTCGATTCTCGGCTCAGCTTCGGGGAAGAAATAATATCGAGAGCGAACAAAGCTGCGGCAGTGACGACGTTGCTGAGCAGGGTAATGGCCAACATTGGCGGTCCTCAGCCCTGCAAGCGTCGCCTTCTGCTACGCACGGCCGAGTCCATAATGCTCTACGGTGCCGAAGTCTGGGCCGATGCGCTCCGGTACGAGAAATACCGGAAGCGCATGGCCGGAGTGCAGCGGAGAGGGGCCCTCCGTATCGCCTGCTCTTACCGCACGGTCTCAGAGCCGGCTGCGCTAGTGATAGCCGGAGTCATACCGATTGACCTCGCCCAGGAGCGGAAGTTCGTCCAACAGGGCCTTCCCGACGAAGAAGAGAGGGAGAGACGAAAAGCGCTTGCCAGGTCCCGTAGCATGCTGACCTGGCAAGAGAGATGGGATGAGGATCCGCGGGCCAGGTGGACAGCGAGACTTATTCCTCGCTTGGACACCTGGATCAACCGTCAGCATGGCGAGGTAAATTATTACCTCACACAATTGCTGACGGGGCACGGGTATTTCCGGTCTTATCTGTGCAGAATGGGTAAAGTGCCGGACTCGTGCTGCATATCCTGCGGATCCCCCAGAGACGATGCCTTCCACACATTCTTCGAATGCGAAGAATGGAACGTGTGGAGGGCACCATTGGAGGAAAAGTTCGGGAGCATAACCCCGGAAAATATTATCGGAGTTATGCTCCTGGACGATGAAACTTGGACGGAGGTCACTTCCTTCGTGGAAGCTGTCCTCCGTCGGAAAAAGAGAGTTTTGGAGGAAAGAACGCCCTAAGGGGCGTTTGAAACAACTAATGGCGCCACCCCGAAGTAATGCTAACGCGGTTCCGGGGTGGTCGTCTGGAGATACAGGGGGGGTTTTAGTCGGTAGTCTCTTCGGAGGAGTCCGACACACGGGGAGCCAAACCATCGCTCCCGACAGTGCGTAAAAGCATTTCCCCCCCTGGAGAAAAAAAAAATTATTATTATTCGCTCGGTCTCGTGGGTGTGTCGACGTCCGGACTGGTTCGGTTCTCTCTCTCGCACAACTTTTTACCAATCGAAGGCTTGTTCTAATACATGCTGCGGAAAGCAATCTTCTCAACGGATGTGACGCTTAGCACACATGAAGACAAACGGAGATAGCCGAGATTGTTCGGGATGCTGCTCGGGCTTGAGGGTCGGCGACGCAGGGGCTTTGGACGCCTTTGCACAGACTTCGGGGGATTTGATATATTTTCTAGTCTCTTTGAAGCATAAATGCTTCATAGCATAAATGCTTCACTGGAGGCTCAGTTGGTGAGGGGACTGGGGGGTCTTTAAGGAACTAAGGTTCTCTTCTTTAGGTAAGGACTCAGGGTTTCCAGGTTACCTGGCCTGGGCCCCACACTACCGAAGTCGTTAGGGAGGCTTCGGCGGTGAGGGAACCAGGAGGGTCGTTAATTTAATTCGATGTTACTTAGCTCAATTAGTCCAATTACGTTCCCTCTTTCCTCCTTTCTTTGTTGTGATTCTTACAGTTCCATACTGTCTTATTCTGCTTCCTCTCTCATTACTCGACGTCGTTGTTTTATTTCGAATTGCCCTTCGGGGCACAGGATTCCCACCTCGGATAATTTGCCGATAAAGACCAAGCAGTATCGTTTTCCCCAAAAAATGAAAGAGGAAATCAGTGCTCAAGTTAACGATCTCCTCGACAGAACGTGATCCGCTGATCGTCATCACCGTATAATTCTCCGATCTGGATCGTCCCGAAAAAGGAGGACTCCCACGGTAAAAAACGCTGGCGAATGGTAATTGACTTCTGGAAATTAAACGAGAAAACGATCGCTGACGCTTACCCTCTCCCAAATATCACTGACATTTTAGACCAGTTGGGAAGGGCCTGCTATTTTTCTGTCTTTGACCTCACCTCGGGCTTCCACCAGATTCCGATGGACCCCGAAGATCGCCCCAAAACAGCTTTTTCGACCCCTCATGGCCACTACGAATTTAACCGTATGCCATTCGGCCTGAGAAATGCTCCAGCCACCTTTCAACGGCTCATGGACCAGGTATTGTCCGGTCTTCAAGGCAGTGAGATGTTCGTATATCTAGACGACATCGTCATCTACGCAAATACTATCGAAGAACATGAAAAAAAAAATTTAGGCGTCTAGCGAAACGATTGCTGGACGCTCGATTGTCGCTTCAACCGGACAAGTGCGAATTTCTTCGCCCGGAAGTCGTGTATCTCGGCCACATTATCAGCCGCGAGGGGGTTCGCCCAAACCCGAAGAAATTGGAAGCAGTAAAAAAATATCCTATCCCCAAAAACACGAAAAACATCAAGCAATTTTTGGGATTAGTAGGATACTATCGGCGATTCATCGATCGGTTTGCGGACATCGCAAAACCGATGACTAAACTGTTGAAAAAAGATACTCCTTTCCTATGGACGGAGGAACAGCAAAGAGCATTTACCGAATTGCGTGATCGGTTGTGCGAGGAACCGATACTACAGTATCCAGACTACTCGCAACCGTTCATCATCACAACCGATGCTTCCGACCTCGCGCTTGGAGCTGTCCTCAGTCAGGGAGAGATCGGAAAAGACCTCCCAATCGCATATATATCTAGAACGTTAAACGATGCTGAAACGCGCTACGATGCGACCAAAAAGGAATTGCTCGCTATAATATACGCTGTCGAAAATTTCCAGTCGTATATTTATGGTCGTAAATTCACGCTGGTAACGGACAACAAATCCTTGACATGGTTGAAAAATCTAAAAGACCCGAATTCGCAACTTCGTCGATGGGCAGCCACACTCGACGGGTACGAATACGAGATAAAATATAAAAAGGGCTCAAAAAATACTAACGCTGATGCTCGCTCTCGCAATCCCGTTGACGGAAACTCATCAATAGAAGAAGCTAATATCTACGTTCTCATGGCTAAAAGAAACAGGGAACAAACGATCGAACCAGGAGACGAAACGGACCAGTCGGGCCCTCTCGAAAGCAAAAAACCTTGCCCAACCCCTCCCGATCCTCCACCACAAATAACGGAATTTCGAATCCTTCCGCACCGTACGTGGAATTTAAATTTCTCATCGCCGTCTTCCGAGGAAGAAACGGATCAACACACCTATACCGTTTACCCTGATATCCATGAGCCAGTGCCCACCGCGGAAGAACGACGCCAAGGGTTTTATCGACAGCATTCCTCTCCAATGGAACAAGACGTCACCGGGGAGGAAATTACCGAACTCTCGACGCCCGAAGAATCCATCGAACCTTCCAGATATTCCCTGTACGAACCTTCTACGAATTACCGATCTCCTACCTCCTCAACCGAGAGAGCCCAATCTTCGAGCATCGGGTCGATTGAACCTACCGAACTCAATCGCTCCGTGCAACTCGCGGAAGTGGAGGTCTCCTCGTCTGTTCCCGAATCTTCTCCAGAAGATGAAGAGCTTCAACAAACTGGACCTATACGATTGTTAAATCGCAACGTCGTGCATACAGACATGACGGTTGCATATTGGACCACTTGCAACCGTATTAGCGTGATGGATTCGACGCAGCTGCTCCTGGAAAAAGGAAGATATCGACAGCAAAAATTTATCAGCAGGGGAGGTAATAACGACCAAAAGAAAAATCTATACTCATTTGGGCTCGTTTACCACGAAACCTTCTCTGAAAAATTTGAACCGAAAACGCTACTTTCGTGTCTAACCATTCTCAGGGAATTGATAAAAAAAATTGGAATTCGATCGGTATGTTTCCTGGCTGAGACTCGCCACCTCAATTCCAAAGCACGCAGCACGCTTTTAGCCACCCTATCGTCTGTTTTCGAAGACTCCGACGTCAACGTAACGCTATGCTTTGCCCCGCTGCTCGTCCCGCCGCCGCACTTACGCGAACAAATTATCCGGGAGTGCCATAAATCGGCAACCGGGGGACACAAAGGCGCGACAAAAACATACCGTCTCGTCTACAACAGATACTACTGGCAAAGAATGAAGAAAGAGGTTGAAAAGTTCATCAAGTACTGCCTCGACTGTCAACGACGCAAACTTGTGCGAGTTAAACACAAGCAACCAATGGTCATTACTGACACCCTCTCGGACTCCTTCAAGAAGGTGTCATTGGACATATATGGCCCGCTCACGCGTACTCGTAGAGGAAATATCTACATCCAGACGATACAGGACCTCTTAACGAAGTACGCTGTTGATATACCGTTAGTGCGCACCACCGCCAGCGAGTTAGGTATCGCAATGGCATCAAAATTTATCTCGATTTACGGAGCTCCTAGAGCTATCCTGACCGATCAGGGAAGGAACTTCACGAGTGCTATATTCCGTCAATTTGCCGACTATTTTAAAATCAAAACGTATCGCACGTCGGCATACCACCCCCAGTTGAACGGGTCACTCGAAAGAAGCCACCACGTCCTCACCAAATACTTGAAGAATTTCGTCAACAAACACCGAGAATGGGACGAATGGATCCCCACCGCTATGTTTTCATACAACACAAGCGTTCATGAAGCTACGAAATTCACTCCATTCGAATCGGTGTTCGGGAAAACTGCTCGTATCCCTTCCCAATTCACATCGGACTCACTGAATCCTACATACGACGACGCTCTTCAAGATCTCATCAAAAAACTCCAAGAATCTAAGGAAATAGCAACAAAAAACTTGATAAAAGCGAAGCAAAAATCGAAAGCGTACTACAATAGGCGCGTGCGAAATCATTCATTCGCAGCAGGCGATTTTGTTCTTTTACTAAAAGAACCAAAATCCGGAAAATTCGATGACGAATACGTAGGTCCATACTGTATTTTAGAAACCTTACCGAATAATAATATCAAATAACAGTTGGACTCCGGCAAAACAAAAACGGTCCACGTGGACAAAATTAAACGTGCGTACCTGTCAAAAGGCAGCATGCATCGCTCTTCTCACGTTATGAATATATCGGAACGTGCATTTCCATCACAAATGAATGAATATTTAAATGAATAATAGACGAATAAGATATTGACTGATTTATAAATAAACAATATTTAATAATCAGATTTGTACTATGCACTTTCTTCGTGGCTATTCTCACCGCTTTGCGCAACAAGAATATCTACGGGGCAGGGGCAGCGTGCATTCGGTCCTCTCTACTCCTACGCCGCGCGCCTAACAATAGGCTACGTGCCAGACAGGGCCAGCTACGGGCCCGCGGCCAACGCACGACCGACATCATGGCCGTTTCACGCGCGAACCATACATATTCACATAACACGTACATTTAATGATTCAGCAAACAAAATCAATAATAACAAAAACAAATTTTCAAATAAAATAAATCAAACAAATAAATGGCATGGAAAATTAAAACCTTAAGTACAAATCAAATAAGTAATTTTCAAATAAATAATTTTCAAATAAATACATTTTCGACAAAAAGAAAAAATTTCCAAACAAATAGTTTCAGATAAATAAATTTTCATATAATACAACTTTAGAATAAATAAATTTAAAAATTCAAAACAAACTCTCGAATAAAATAAAGGAATAAAACGGATGGTAGAGTCTTAAATTTTAAATAATAAAACGAATAAGTAAATTCCAAACAAAACGTAGGAAAAAGAAATGAACGAATAAATAAAAGAACAAGTGTAGAAACAAAATAAAAGTAAAAATATTTATTATAGAAGCTTAAAACTAGGACATACAAGGCGACCGTGTACATTTTTTTGTTATTGTAATAAAATTGACGATCGGAAACTAAAATAGTTCGAAACCGTCGTCGCTGTCCTCATCACTGTCACCTGCATGTCGCACTCGACAACCCCCAGGCACCCAGACACCTGACGCCAAATAAACACCATGGAGGAAATATCCTCCCAAGATGGGTAAACAAGGTTCCTCGTACATGCGATTTATGCCCAGATCCGCATCCTTCCAAGGATCCCTCTCATCCCTTTCCTCGCGTGCTGCCCTCCTCTCGCGACGCACGCGCTCCCCAGCAGCTCTGCAACGCCGCCGGAGCCACTCCTAAAACAAAACGAAGTTTTGAAAATAAAACAAAAAGACAATAGGAGTAATAATAGGAACGATAACTCCATACAACAGAGAGAGAGAGAAAGGATAGACAAATTTATGCTATACTCACTTTAAATACGGCTCGAGCGAAAATTCCGTTACACATGGTGGCACAAATTGCGTATTTCCAAATGAATGTAAAACACTTGTGACTTGTTCGGTCAGCCAGGCGAAAGTAAACTCTGCGCTTCTATCTACAAGATGCTGACCCCGCGAAAACTCAAATTCCAAGCGCGAGAGACTCAGCTAGGAGAGCCACAGTTGTGCGTTCAAAACAACTGCAAATGCCTGCTTATGGGGATTTCTACTGCAGCGCGCGCGAAAGGCGCGAAAATTCAAATTCGATGATGCTCCCTTCGCTTAATTCTACTCACAAATGAATAAATTAACAACAATCTAACCGGAAACAAAAATTTCAGATCCGTACGGGGCAGTGATGATTATTCCATTACTCCGATCACGAATAATCCCGGAATATATTCAGATCGCCTGGGATCCCTAAGATCGTACCAAACGTCGTGGAACCTGATTACCCACGTCGACCTTTCGAAATTCTTGAGAATAAATTTTGCATTGACCCAAGAATGGTCCACATTATCACGGGAATGCCAATTACTGCAGAAGAGATGCAAAGTAAAAGGTCGAATCTCAAGCATGCAAGAAACACTGAAGAACCTCGCACGGGACCAATTAGATATAGAAAACCTAGTGCATGAGGATAAAGAACCACTAGGAAGTAGAAGAAGAAGAGCGCCTCTAGATTTTATCGGATCGATCAGCCGAGCTCTTCTTGGCACTCTCGACGCAGAAGATGCAGAATTTTATAATAATAAAATCGAAACTCTCGAAAACGACACATGATCGATAGTCGACCTAATTGCCAATCAGACACATATAATCAAATCAAAATTTAACGAAGATCGGCTCCGTGTCACAAATCTCACGAAAATTTTTACAGAGAAAATTGGAAATGTATCACGTGCGCTATCCATACTAAGTAATGAATTGGCAACCGTAGAATATAACGAAATAATGACAGACGCAGCCGCGACTTTGGAACTCAGCATTGCCGAACACGAACTCGATTCGGCAGTCCTCACGGACGCAATAATTTTCGCAAAACAAAGGCAACTACATCCCCGCCTGTTATCACCCGCACAACTATTACAGGGTGCGAGGGCTATCCAACGCGAACGTCCAAATTCCGAATTCCCTGTTGCTCTTAAAACCGAGTCAATTCCCGAGCTACTGAAACTTTCGGACATTACGATTTATCAGATAAAAGGAAAACTAATTTATGTGATAGCAGTGCCTTTGCTGAGCCTACAGAAGTATACGCTGTTCAAAAACGTTCCTTTCCCGGTGTACCAATATTCTACGCCTCATGGCTCGAATTTTGCCTTCATCAAACCTACCGCTCCATTTACCGCGATCTCGGACAATTTAGAAACCTACTTTCGGCTCAAGGACGACGACTTGCGTCTTTGCAAAACGAGCGCCGACCGTTTCGTCTGTAAACACGTTAACATTCTGTATCGCGTGGACTTTTACAGCGACTGCGAAGTTAAAATCATCACCGAACCTCATTTTCAAAATTTCGGGTCGTGCGACGTACGCATAAGAACCAGCATCCGAACACACTGGTCTCGAATACACCTTTCAAACCAATGGATTTTTTCATGCGCGAGTCGGGAAACCCTCCGTATCAAATGCCATGACTCAGAACCACGCGCGATTACGATACACGGGTCCGGAATTCTCCGTCTTCGCCCACGATGCGAAGCAACAACAAAATCAGCTATCTTGTCATCCATCGACGAAATATCGACCACGGGATTAACCGAATTTGCACCGCGAGCCCCCTTGAATGTCTTGAACATCTATGCTACAGCAATAGACGCCGCAGAACCCATCAACATAACAGATCTCCTCGACAATATCCAATCTCCTACGCTCCTCGATCCCAATAACAAATTCGATTCCGACATTGCCGACGGTGGAGTAGAGCTTCAATCCGTCATTAATCGAGCTAAAGATCTGTTAAAGCAAAACAAAGTACACCGAAGGATCCATCAACTCGAGACCATCGGATCTTATTCTTTCCTCGGATCGGAAAGCTTATTAATCTTCTCCGGATTAGCCTGGAAATTTTCATTATTCTCCAAACTCAGCTGCCTAGGCACACTATTCCAATCCACTTGTCAACGTAAACCCAATGGGCAAACGAGACGACAGTGCCAAGAGAGACCACCAATCGAGATCATCGAGCTGGAAGAATCCGCGCCTACTCAGAACACCAGCCAAACACGCAGGGCAATCTCAGCCGAGCCAACGCACGGAGCAGTCATGGGAAACCGGCCCATATTTGAGGTCAGCCAGCCACTAAGGATTGCTAGACCTGCGGAGCTGGACTGGCCTCGTGAAAAACAACCCTCGCAACAGCTTTCGTACTCCAAGCGTCTCGATTCAGCCGAATTTTGAACGAACAAATAGGTATCCCACCTCCGAAACAAACGAACCCGAATCTACAGGTATGACAAAATAAATACTTTCTTTTACAAATAAACCTTTCAAAAAAAATAAATAATATCCACCAACATATTTTTCCCAAATATATATATGTATATATATATATATTTCCATCCAACAAAAACAAAAACCCACTTACGTGCACCTAAGCAAAACATAAATTTCTCTTCACAATGTTACAGGATACTCCGCTTGATGGGCTAATGGACCATTCACCGCACCAGCACTACCGCCCTGCCACACTTTATTGACAATCACCGCTGACTTCGACGAAGAGGAAACTCTTTCGATCACCGGAAGCTCCATGAAAAATTCAGGATTACTGCATCCACTGAATCACGACTCTTCAAGAACACTACGCTTCGACCCCTGTAAAATCAACATGCCACTTCGAATACACACAACACTTGATTCTCCCCTGCCCAAATGTAATTACTTAAGCATAGATAAACCGATTTGCACTTTTATTTTTTAGTAACGAAGAAACGGTGCGACGTGCTTCGCATTTATTTCTCTAATTGATAGCTAGGGCGCTATATGGCCCTAGCTAATTTTTAGAGGCGGAGGTGTTACGTCTCGCCCCTTTTTCCGTAAACGAATAATTTACACTTAAAATTTACCCAAATTTATAACTAAACCAAAATTATATTGTTATAATCCATTCCAACTCCAACAAAATTCCTCAAACTTTCACATGCGGGAGCGGAAATCGTTCTCGAATTTCCGCTGATAAATTTCCTCTTTTCATTTACAATAATAACACGAAAATATATAAATCACTGATCACCTGATCGACCGGACGACAATATTGAATTTCGCTAACGAATATCCGCCAAAACGATGCACGAGGCATCGCGCGATATACCTGTCCTTTTCTACTCCCAAATCCAACAATTCATATTTTCTCGCCGCTCGCGCGTGGCATGCAAAATCAGCATTTCGGCCGCCGCCTCGCGTCCACCTAATAGCTTCCCCCAATTTTAAAATCAGTCCACTTCCAATCTTCAACCAATTAACATTTCTTATTTCTTACCTGTTCATTTTATATTTCTTTGTCCTGTGTAACTTTGCTATTTTTGTCTTGTATAACTTTATCAATTTTGTCATTTGCAACTTGTAATAATTTTGTTAACTTGTATATCTTGAATATTGTCATAAACGGTGATAATATTCTAACATTCATAATTGTGTTTATCAATTTAGTCATCAATTGTAACACGAATATTGTCGTAAACGGCGACAATATTTAAACCTTGATTTTGTGAAGAATAAATCGTGTAATTATCATTGTCCAATTTAATATACAGAATCTTAAATTTCAATTCATTAATCGAACAACGAACCCGACTAAATAAATATTCAAACGTCTTGAAAATCAACCTGAGACATAACAACGTTTATCATCATTATGCATGTTATCAATTGTTAATAATTTATTTCCATCATGAGAAAATAATTTTTTTTTTTGACTTCTGTGGAAAAACGAACGTCGCACGAAAATGTTTAATAATTTATTCTTTTGTAATATCAATAACTTTTATAAGAAATATTTTCTTGACTCTATAACAGGGAAGTTATTCTAAAAACACATTTATTATCATTGTGCATGTTATGAATTGTTACATAAAACCCCCCAATAAATCTATATATGTATATGTATACCACCCAATAAAAATACTGTTAGGATGAGAATATTTCCTTCAAACAATTTTCGAGTATATCTTCTATACTACCAATGTGCTCACGGAAGAAAATAAATATCCGCAATTCTGTATTACTCCCTGTTATAGAGTCAAGAAAATATTTCTTGTAAAAGTTATTGATATTACAAAAGAATAAATTATTGAACATTTTCGTGTGACGTTCGTTTTTCCACAGGAGAAGTAAAAAAAAAAAATTATTTTCTCATGATGGAAATAAATTATTAACAATTTATAACATGCATAATGATAATAAATGTGTTTTTAGAATAACTTTGATAAAAAAAAATAATCATAAGAAATAAAAATTGCCAACAGCGAGACTCGAACCAGCGACCTTGCGGTTATGAGTCGGAGCGCTCAGCCACTACGCCAGGCGCTCCTTGAAAAGTTAGAAACGTAACAAGTATATAAACACGACGGAAAATTTCAACGTCGATTTTCTTGCGAGTTTCTGAATAGTGGGTCTTACTTTTTCTGTACTTATATTATTAGGTATGCCCTACAAACCTGCGAAGTTTCGGCGAAATCGGTGAGGGCAAGGTCTTGGATTCCCCTTGTAAGCTGAACTTCGCGGCGATGGCATCGTGGCAGGAGGAGATTTCGCTCCTGTCTCAAGCGCACGGACGTCGTCGGATTGGCGATCGGCGATGGTCCGTAAGCAACAAGTGCTCGAGGTGGACAAGCGGCTCTGTCGACGAGGAATAACCTTTCCGTATTACTCGTGGGACAAAGATGGGAACTGACAAACAAAAATCGACGAGAAGGATGGGAGCGCGTCAGGAAGCCCATCCGATACAAGAAGGAACATCATCCAGCGCTAAAGGAGGTAAGGGTCAACCTGCTGCGGAGTCAAGCACTCGTCAGGTTACGAGGGCACACGCGTCCGTGGCTTCGATCCACGTCCTCGACTACGCTCTTCCTTCCGTCTGCTTAACTCGCGCGCGCTCGTCGAAAAAAGTCCCGTGCCCACGTATCCCCGAGGAATCCAGGCCAAGTTTTCGATCTCGGCCTTCGTGCCATTAATAGGGTAGAACGTCGTGACGCAATCGTGCGTGAAACCGCGATCGTTAGTAAGCCACCGGTAGCTCAGCGCGAAATTGAAGCTGAGAACGACGAAATTGACGCAACCGCAACCACCTCCGTGACCCCGACCTCCCCTCGCGTTCTCGGCCGACAGCCGCCGGTGGCTCGCGAAATCACCCCGGTTGTCCCGCGTGACAACCCCAATAAAGTTAGACCTTATAGAGAATTTCAGATTGAGATATTGCAGCTGAATATGCAACGTGCGGAAAGGGTTACCGGAGAAGTGCGTGAGCTCGTGGCTGCCAATCGACTTAACGTCTTACTCCTCCTGGAGCCGTACGTCAACAAGCAGGACACGAGTCACACATTCTATGGATTCGGTGTTAGCACGGAAGTCGCTGCAGCGCGCACAGCCATACCGTTGGCTGCCGTTGTGCTCTCCAGCTCCGACTATAATCTTCTTTTTCTCTCGCAGCTTAGCGCAGCGCACTGCGTATGTGCCGAAGTGCAGGCTCCCGGCTTCTCCTTCTACGTCGTCTCTCACTACTCCCAGTGGCAAGATGATATAGAGGTGCATCGCATTGGAAGCCAATGCGAGGTCCAACCTCTGGGGTCCGCAGGCGTCGAATGACCGTGGACTTCAGCTGGAGGGACTTATTCAGGAATTCGATCTTAGGATAGAAAATAAATCAGATCAGGGCCCGAGTTTTTGGATGACCAGGGGATCGTTATTCATCGACGTCACCTTGAGCTCACCCTCCATGTCTCGTTTTGTCGGGGAGTGGAGAATTCGGGATAAATGGACCACGAGCGATCATCTCGCCGTGGACATCAGGCTTCGTGTCCCAAAGGCCGCGGAGAATGACGGTTGTCCAGCGATCAGATGGTTCAATGTGAATAGGGCTGACTGGGATGTGTTCACCCGGACCCTGACCGGTATTTCGGTGACCAGACTGCAGGATCTTCCTTTTTCTTAAACGGAGGAAGTTGAGGTTATGGCAAAAACTCTCACGGACGTCCTTACCGACGCCTGTTCCGCGTGGATGCTGACGAAAAATTACTATAGGAAGTCCAACCCGTGGTGGACTGATAGGTTGACCACTCTCGAAAAGGGAGTATACCGCCTCAGGTGCGCGTATATAGTCCAGTCAATGTAGTCGAAGTAAGAGAATGCAATTTCTGGAACATAAAAATGAAATATGATCACCACTGGTGAGGGAGACAGCCGCGCTGAGTGAAAGTGAGATAGCCTACGTTATACACAGCGGCGTCCATACCCCTACTACGGGCATGCGCACCGGTGGCATTGAATAAGAAAGCATAGCCATATATATAATATAATTTCGACCCACTCTACCTGCCTCGTACATTCAGCGTTTATTTTTATTCTTTGATCGCGTGCGGCACAAGAACGGGAAGTATTTCATTATAGCGTTTTCTGTCAATTTTCGTCATTTCAAAGTTCGTTTTTCATAGTTTTCTGGAGTTACCTGGAGTGTCGATCTCTAACTTAATTAGTTATTGAGAAAAAGTAAAATATGTGAAAAAACATGAAAAAACATTTTTCCAAGATTGATTGATCCGAATGATCTTAATTTTTAATATGTTTTGAGGGCTGACAATAGCTCTAAAAAAAAAAGTTATATAGCTCAATAGAAGCCTTGAAAAAAAAATTTTAATTAAATTTCCTGTTTTAACCATGACACAATTTTGGCACAATTATGAGGTCATTTTTTTTCAAACCTTCTGTATTTTCCTATAACATTATGAATTTTTCAAATTTTCTTAACAGGTGCGCCATAGTAGAAACAATCAAAAACCACTTTTTGGCCCATATAATGAATTTGTTTATATGTTTTGGGGTTTAATTTTTGTATTTTAATGCATACTTACATAATTTGTATCTATTGAAAATAATATTTCATATTCAAAACAATAACAAACATCTTTTGCCAAAATATAAAATTAAACCAGTTAAATATTCGTTAAAATGACTATAAAATTAATTATAAATATTTAACTGTTTCAATTGTTTACTTTGACAAAAAAATGTCTGTTGTTGTTTCGAATATAAATTATTATTCTCTATAGATATAAATTACATAAATATGCGTTAAAATACAAAAACGAAACCTCAAAATATATAAATAAATTCATTATTTGTGCAAAAAAGTGGTTTTTATTGTTTTCTACTGTGGCGTACCTTATTTAAAAATTGTACAAACTCATAGTGTTATAGGGAAATAAAGGAGGCTTGAAAATAAATAGTGCGATAATTTTGCCAAATTTGTATCATGGTTAAAAATTAAAATAAAAAAAAAAAAATTTACGTGGTAACTGCTTATCGTTTTTGCTAAGACACGCCGCTTCATGCGCAAGGGCATAACAAATTCAAAAACTGTAGCATCTCAAAAAGTAAAGGCGTTTCAGGTTCCTCAGAAAATTTCTTACAAATAACAATTAAAATAAAAAAATTTGTAATTAATTATTTTTTAAAAAATACGGTGTTCGATCATTGGGACATAGAAAATGCAGTGTGTCCCAATTATTGAACACTCGAATTCTCCAAGATAGCGTCATTAAACTCATCAAAACATCGAGACAGTTGACGCATGACAGATCGTGTGAATCGGATTTATTCAAACAAAAACTATAGGTTCCTGAATAAAGTTACCTTTATTCTTTTAATACTAACTCTAAGATCGTCAAAGATATTTTTCATTTGTATTTTCGTGCAATAAACATAAAAAGAAAAGTCAAAAAGAGAATATAACCTAAATGTAACCTGAAAATACGAATGTAACGTTCAATATTTTTTCCTCTCCAATATTTCAGTCGAAAAACAAAAAAGCTGCAACAAAATCAAACAAAAACAAAACATAAAAACGAGGAAGCTGAAAATAAAAATAGAATAACGTTCGAGTTAAAAAGCAATAATAAACCAAATGCGAAAGAACCAAAAACCTGTCAAAAGAGACTTAATATATATTTTTGCTCTATGAAATCCTGGCAAAAATTTATTTTTCTTTTAATTTCAATCTTTAAACATGATACAATTTTGGCACAATTATCGCACTATTTATTTTCAAGCCTCCCTTATTTCCCTACAACACTATGAGTTTGTACAATTATTAAATAAGGCACGCCACAGTAGAAAACAATAAAAACCACTTTTTGGCACAAATAATGAATTTATTTATATATTTTAAGGTTTCATTTTTGTATTTTAACGGATATTTATGTAATTTATATCTATAGAAAATAATAATTCATATTCAAAACAACAACAGACATTTTTTTGTCAAAGTTAACAATTGAAACAGTTAAATATTAATAATCAATTTTATATTATCAATTAATATCAATTTTATCAAAAGATGTTTGTTATTGTTTTGAATATGAAATATTATTTTCGATAGATACAAATTATGTGAGTATGCTTTGAAATACAAAAATTAAACCTCAAAACATATAAACAAATTCATTATTTGGGCCAAAAAGTGGTTTTCATTTGTTTCTACTATGGCACACCTGTTTAGGAAATTATAAAAATTCATAATGTTATAGGAAAATACGGAAGGTTTGAGAAGAAATAGCTTCATAATTGTGCCAAAATTGTGTCATGGTTAAAAAAGAAAATGTAATAAAAAATTTTTTTTTTTAAGGCTCTTATGGAGCTATATAACTTTTTTTCTTAGAGCTATTGTCAGCCCTCAAAACATATTAAAAATTAAGATCAATCGGATCAATCAATCTTGGAAAAATGTTTTTTTATGTTTTTTCACATACTTTACTTTTTCTCAATAACTAATTGAGTTAGAGATCAACACTCCGGCCAACTCCAGAAAACTATGAAAAATGAATTTTGAAATGACGAAAATTGACAGAAAACGCTACAATGAAATATTTTCCGTTCTAGTGCCTCACGCGATCCAAAAAAATAAATAAAAGCTGAATGTACAAGGCAGGTAGAGTGAGTCGACATTATGTTATAGCTATGCTTTCTCTCACTCGCACTTATTCAATGCCACCGGTGCGCATGCCCGTAGAAGGGGTATGGACGCCGCTGTGTATAACGTAGGCTATCTCACTTTCACTCAGCGCGACCGTCTCTCTCACCAGTGGTGATCATATTTGCCCATTTCAGAGGCACAAAAACTTAAAAATCATTTAGCGCATTATCTATAGACGATAGAACAAAAAAGTTTAACTGTTTGTTACGCGAAATTTCAAGATCTACAACTTTTGTTTAAAACTTTTTGCCGATTTCTCTCTCGTTCGCGTGATATGACAATTTGAACTTTTAAATAATTATTTTCACTTTTAAGCACCCTGTTGGGAGTTAAAATTCATATGTAGATCGATTCAGAATATAAAAAAACATAAGAAAAACATGTGCAGATGCCAGAAGTCGCATTCTCTTACTTTGGCCTATATTGACTGGACTAATAAGAGGGAACGATAAGAGCCTCGACGCCTTGAGATCCTGCTGGATTATCGTACTTCGCTGCGGGCCTATAGCAGGGAGGTGAAAAAGGCGAAGATCGGCAGCTGGAGACGGTTCGTTACGTCGCACGGTAACGAGGAGCCCTGGGGTTTCGTTTACAAACACCAGGCGAATAAATTCCGCGTTGAGAAGGTGCTTAGCACTCTCCGACATAACGGTACCGTCACAATGGGCATGACGGAAACCGCCAGCTGCCTTTTGGACACGCACGTTCCTGATGACCATGAGCAAGACGACACCCGCGAGCAGAGGGCGGTACGGGGCGGTGCATGCATCACGCCCAATACCCCTAATGCTCTACCCTTCACCGTGGAAGAGGTTAAGAGAATCGTGCGTAACCTTAAAAATAACAAAGCTCCCGGCCCCGACCTCATCGAGGTCGTGGTAATGAAAGCAGCCTTCACAACGATCCCAGCTCAAATGATCAGCTTGTTAAACGCGTGCCTTTAATGGGGTGGCTTTTCTTCTGCCTGGAAGGAGGGCTCCCTCAGAGTGTTCCTGAAGGGTGAAGACAAGGACGAGAAGGACCCAAAATCGTACCGTCCCATCTGTCTCCTCTCCGTCATAGAAAAACTTTTTGAAACCCTCCTCAAAAACCGCCTCGTTCGAACGGCGATGGCACAAGGCAGACTCTCGGACCGGCAATACGGTTTCACACAGTAAAAGTCGGCGGAGGATGCGATCTACGACCTTCGTCGCATGGTCGCGGTCTCCGAGGAGACTTACATCGTGGCGATGCTCTTCGATATTTCTGGGGCATTTGACAACGTTTGGTGGCCCCTTGTCCTTCACAGTTTGTGCGAGAAAGAATGTCCAGCGAATGTTTTCGAGGTTATATGTAGTTATTACGAGGATAGGAAGGTGAAAATCGCCTGGGGTAGGGATGAGGTGTCCAAGCAGGCTACCAGGGGGTGCCCTGAAGGCTCCGTTCTTGGACCTGCATGCTGTAACCTTATGTTTGACGGACTGCGCACGATCCTCGAGGATCTAGTCCCAGATAGTTTTGTGGCGTACGCGGACGATCTTATCGTCCTCGTAAGGGGGGATTCACGTAGGGATATAGAAATAAGGGGCCAACACATCGTTGACGTCATCGTTCGATGGTGTGAATCGGCCAAGTTGAGTCTGTTGGAGAGAAAGACTGAGGCCATAGTCCTCAAGACTGTATGGAACCGCCCGGCCCCGATAGGAAGGAGAGGAGGACCGCGACCGGACCGTCAACGTAGACCAATTAGGAAGCCAGACTTGGCAAATAGGTACCCCGTCATACAAAAAGGGAACACCGCGATTAGATTTAAGGACTCAGTGCGCTATCTCGGCGTCAATTTTGACAAGGGAATGGGTATCCGTACCCATTGCCACTATCTTAGAGACAGGACAGCGAAGCTTTTCAGCAAGCTTGGGACACTTGCGGAAACAGGTTAAGGTTTGCGTTATCAAACGTTCGCTACGGTCTACAGGGGAGTCTTCGTGCTGACGGTCACCTACGGTGTCGCGGGGTGGGCTGACCTGTGTGACGTTAGGAATCTTCAGATTCTCGCTTCGGCTCAAAGACGCGCACTCATCGCGACGGTGGCGGCCTATAACACGATCTTTATACCGACGCTGTGCGTCATCAGGGGGGCTATACCGGTAAAATTGCTGTTGAAAATCAGTGTAGCTAGGTACCAAATTAGGATTAGCAGAGACGCCGAGATAAACAGGGTAAACGTACCAGTGGGTGCGGATGACGGAATAGGATTAGAGCAGAGGCGGTGAGCATGTGGCAGGCTGTCTGTCAGGTTGCCGACAAAGACCGTACCACGTTTGCCTTTTTCGATAGCGTTCGAGACCGATTGGCTGCGCGCTCGTTCCGTCCGAGCCATCATAGCACGCAGGTCATAACTGGCTACGGCAGCTTTGGTGCGAAACTCGCCCAGTTTGCCTTGGGCAGTGGGAGAAGGTGCGGCTGTGGAATTCTCGACGCGGCTGAGCACTTCCTTCTCGAGTGCGAAAACTACGAGCCTCAGAGAGTACCTCTGAGGGATACTATTGGGAATCGTGGGTGGCCTGCAGCCGCCCGGTTGATGGTCGTGACGGAGGAGACATTCGCGATCTTCGACGATTTTTGCAGGGAAGCCTTGTGGCTCAAGAGCATGGACGAGGTGGGAGGGGGGAAAGAAGTCAAGGCAGGAGTCAACGAGGAATAAGTTGGTGAGGAGGGGCTAGATAAGAAGGGGTGGAGAACGGAAACTTGAAGGCCTACGAGCCGCACAGGGACGCCCAGTGCGGGAGTTGTCGGACTCTCGTACGAAAAGCTAGCAGAACCGTAATCCTCTCGGTAAACCTGCTAGCCTGGTGATACAGCGCACGTGCGCTGAGAGTAGGCACAAACACTGCACACATACTTTGCTGACACCGGTGTCATATGCTTAAGGGGTAGGTAGATTCGACTCTGTAACAACACGCACACTTGACAATCACACTGACACGTCATACAACTGTTAGAGCGGGCTAATCCCGAGTCCGCAAACTCACCCGAGACACAATCATCCCCACAATTTCTTGTACCCATGACCTTTACCAAATCCAATAATCCAGTATTTTCTGGGCTTGTGTCCTGCCGGGACACAGAGAGCGGGCCTTCCGAGGTTCCCCGTGAGTACGCGTGGATCCGATGGGCCTCTTGTGTTAGCCAACACAGGGAGAATCGGATCCTCGCGTAGCCAAACCACCCTTTCCGTTTTCGGCTACGGAGGTCAAAGGATTTTTCCATCGCCCATTGCCGTATGGAGAGGAATTCGTGATGGAGATAGATGAAAATGAATGCAGCGTGGCCTGTAAGGGCGAGTTAGCATGGGTTCAGTCGTTTCGGCGGCTGGGTCTCTACATTACATGTTGAAACATCACCCGCATTCTGTGGTCGAGCAGTCCCATAGACTGAGGACTACATTTTTTTAACAGATCACCATTGCATTTCGGTGATGCTCATGCTCTTTATGGGTGCGAGGTTAAACTAAATTTGCTTCATTAATTGATCTCGAGATTAATTAATTAAGTACAAGCTCTCGTAGCTATGAGCCTAGGCAAGAATGAATAACGGGTTTGTTGCAATATTTGAATAAATTAAAATTCATTCAAATATCGAAACGTTTTATTACACTATAATTTATTTTAGAAGATGCAGTATTTTCAGTGAAAAATAAAAAAATGAACTGCAAAATATACTACGTTCTTTTCAATTTTTACTATGTACACTGTAATTTTTTCACGGGCCCTGGATAATTTTTACAATGTGAAATGCGTAAAAAGTTCGCCGGATACAACAGAAATATAATGTTTCACGTAGTGTACATTTTACTGTTCCACACTGTAAACATTCGTCTGATAGGCATGCACCATGTCATATGTGACATCTGTATATTGTATTAAAGAAATATGAAAATTTCATTGTTTGCCCTTGCCGCTGTTGATCGGGAAAACCGTAATAATTATCGGGAATCTCAGCAGTTCTCACAGTTCATTTTTTTTCGGGTTGTAAGGTCGAGTCTTAGTCCCGCGAAGATCGGCGAGCGTCGAGTCTTTCGTTCAAAGTATTTTGAGGTCGTAACGTTGATCGCAGTCGTGTTTTCAGGACGGATCAGGAATTATTGTAGTGATGTCGAATTCGGCTCAAATATCACCATTTTGTAAACGCCGGGAAAGAACATTGTATAAATTTTGCGTTCATTTTGTATTATCGAAAGAACCAAAAATTAATTATTTATTGTACCTACTGAATTATATTTTCTTCACCACGTATTAAAAATTGTGAATATTTTGGAATTATTTCGGAATACGGTAAATCCGGCGAACAGTAGAGTAGTTGGAAGCCGTTGTCTCGGGGTGTATATTGTTTTCATGAAATCAATTATTTCGTGACGTAAGAAAGAATATTCCGTGACCGAATCACCATTTCTCGAACCCCGCAATCTACACATAATTTTGTGACTGCGGCTAGCCAAGCAGCAGCGATCGTCATTTGGTGATTTCGGAGTTTTCCTCTGGTATTTTTATATCTGGCGCCCGTTAAATAAAAAGAGGAAAATTCCTGGCAAAAAGCTTTTGTAGTCGTTTGGAGATTTTTCGGAATTTGGGGAAAATAACGCTACAGTATTTATAAGATGTATATTGAAGTGGCCGTTATTTTAGGTCTCAATTAATATTAGGATAGATCTTCGAGATTCGATTTCTTTTAATATTCATATGTACACGTATTATATGATATGCATTAGTGGAAAAAATTAGAGGATCAAAAATTTTCCCAAATTTTGAGTGATTTTTAACAATGCTGTATCTCAGAGGAAAATGGTCGTATCCAGATCTAAAGAGAAGCATTTTGCAGCTTGAAGTTTTTAATTTTCAGATATTTTAACAAAAATTTTTTCAAAACTACAGGTTTCCCGCAATTCTAAGAAATACCAAGAAAAAAAAATATTGCAAATTTGCATCACTTTTCTCTAGGCTGTCATTTTCGGGGAAAAATTCCTCCATCTTAACTATGACATGGACCGGATAGCTTCTTTATTCAGCTTCAATCTGCTTTTTTTAAGATCTCGCTGCGACCATTTTTCGCTGAGATATCGGGCTTCTACGAAAAAGATACTTTTCTGTTTGACCATTGATTACTCAACAACCAATGATCGCACAGAACTCAGACGGAGGGTTTCACAAACATAAATGAATACTTTATAAGGATTGATGATACTTTTTCGAAAAAAAAAATTCCATTCTTGCCATGTGTTACATCCCGACATTTTCGAAGTATAAATTCCTTTGAATTTCAATAATTATTTCAATAATTACTTGAATACATTTGAATGATTGAATATTTGGAGATTGAATAATTGGTAGACCTAAAATTGCATTTTTATTTTATATTGCGTTTCCCTCACACGATGCGCTCACTCTTGATTTCGTAGAACGGAATATCCGTTACAATAGCTATAATATAAAACTTGCAACTCGCGAGCTGTCGCCTCGCTCGAATTATTCGGCGATGCAGCAGTTCGCGATCGTGAGAACGACAGAGTCCCTGGATTCACGCGGGTGCAAAACGACCATGTCAGGAGTTTTGCACGTGGAATGGAAATTTGAGTTCTGGAAAAAAACCAGGAGCTGATTCCTCGGTCGCTCGAGAGGGGAAAAATCCTTCTCTCGAGGCGATAGAGAAAGTAGTCTTAGACAAAAATTAAAAGGGTTAACACCTAAGAGCTGAGACTCCGGTTCGTTCCGTGTCCTCCCTGCGCCGTGTCGTAAATCTCGTCCTCGTATAGGCAGGACGAGTACCACATAGTGGGTTAGTGTGTCGCAAGCGCCCGTAAAATTATATCAATTATTCGAACTGTTTTTGACCGTTTTGATATTGCAAAAACTGTGAATCCGGAATCTCTGCTTCCTCCCTGCGTCGCGCTGTAAATCTGGTCTGCGTGTAGGCGAGATCAGTATCGCATAGTGGGCTATTGTGTCGGGAGAAACCGAGTGCAACCGTTAAATTATTATTCAAACTGATTGTGAATGTGACTGAAAGCATTGTAGGATTGAAGGCGGATTTAAGAAAGACCTCCTCAATCATCAGAGGAAACTTCGGATAATCAGCAAGGGTGAGCGAATCTGAGAATGCGTGTGTGTGTGGAGAATTAGGTTAGCGAAACTAGTTTTACATTTGTATTATTCCTACATTTTCATTTATTTCCAATTAATCGCTACGACTAATAAAGTAGAGTTATTTCAACCGATTTCTATTATTTTAAATCATTATTTCAAACGATCACCCATCTCCTCGACGGGAGCGGGCCTGTATGAGACGAGGCAAGGCGCCCAAAAATCTAACGACAGTAAGTCTAGCGGGGAAAAATAAACCTCGCGTTACGTTCGTAAGTAACAAATAAATTGGTGGCAGCGGTGGGATATTGCCTTGCCATTCCCCCCCCCCCCCCCGAGACTGGTGATCGTTCGGTTGTATTGTTTAGTAATAATTGTCAATTTAAATTTGTGAATTTGCGAAATCGAATTCTGTAAAAGGAAAAAATTCGTTCAATTTTATTTTTCCGTTAATATAAAACCGTGATCTGGTGAGAGTCAAGCTTTCGTGATTTTGGTATTTTTGATAATTTTTATAATTTGGTTATGGTCACAACAAAAATTTTCTTCTTTCGCGACTTTCAATGGTTCATCGCGAATTTCCGGTAGGCGTACCCGCGGGAATTCCGATGGGAATAACAACTGTTGTCTATTATTCTCCTGATCTCGTAAACGGATTCAGGAGGTTTATTGTAGACACTGGCGCGACAACAAACGTCATTAGAGCCGCGTCACTATTAATCCCCACAATACATACTTTGAATTTTCGCTACCCGAACACAAATTTCATTGGTACCACCACGTTATCTGTCGAGGGCGTTTCTTCAGAGTTTATTGTCGTCCACGACGTACCCTTTGGGTGCGACGGGGTTTTAGATTTTCCCTGAAACAATCAAAAAGGAAGAAACATACGATAAAAAAAACTCCTCAATTAAATAACAATACAAGCAAAATGACAGACGAATCTAGTAGAAACCGCGTGAACGCGTCCGCGAATTTAAATGCGACAGAGCTCATGGCCACCATGACAAGCATGGTGGAAAGCATGTCGCTGCAAAATCAAATGCTTAATATACCCGTGTACGATGGCACGAATATGGCCCTGAAGGATTTCCTTCAGGACATACGCAATTGGTCGACTTTTATTCCACCGGGTGCTGAAGCTGAATACGTCAGCGCGATAATTTCTCGATTACGCGGTAACGTGAGAAATTGCGTTTACGGTAAACTAATAAATACCGTAGACGAATTAATATCTACCTTAAAATCGCGCCTCGCGAGCGGAAAAACATTTGATTATTATGTACAAGAACTCACACGAGCGCGAATGAAGCGTGATGAAACCGTCGGACAATTTTACGATAGGATACGAATTCTTCTTTTCAGTGGACACAGTGCCTGGAGAGAAAAGAACGGCGCCGCTAACGTGGCTGCAAATTCCGATCAATTGAGTAAAATTGCCTTGCGTTCGTTCATCGATGCTTTGCCAACGCATATTAGTGATCCTGTCGATATGCGAGAACCAGCAAATCTCGAAGATGCCTTCAAAGTTGCTGAACGTCTCGCAATTCGAAGCTCGCGTTATAGCCGAGCAAAAACGGATGGAGAATCGCACGTGCGATTTACTCGACGTGAATATCCGCAAAATTTCGGTAAGGAATCGCGTTCTCCGTCGCCGGCATTTAATCGCACGGGATACGTAGATCATGAGAGGTATCGCACACCGAGCCCCGCTCGGTCTGTCTCTTTTCAAGATCGACAACCAACGAGTATTTTAAAACCCGATCGAAATTTTTCACCAAGACCTCCAAGCCCTAGAATCGAATCTTATCACCAAAATTGTGATCCTCGAACGTGTTGCGCTCGTGGACGCGGTTGTATGGGATGCCCATTAAATAAGCGCTCACATTCGCCACGCGACGCACCACGCGCGGGACCCTTATTAAAAGAAATAGAACCCCCGCGAGGTGAGGCAATACCCGCGAGCATCTCGAATTTCGGTACACGTGCAATTTCACAATTGTCAAATCGTTCTCAGGATTCGAGGGAACGGTATAAAAAACCCGGACAAGATTCTCAGAGTCAAGTTCGGATTGTACTATGGACAACGATTGTCGGTGAATCACCTGTAATACGTTTACGGGCCCCGGAACTTATCGAAGAGAGCGAAAAATTTTTCATCGATACAGGCGCGGACATTAATATCATCAAATTTGAATCCCTTATGGGCGACGTTCTTGTCAATTTAGACGAATGAGTAAAAATTTCTGGAATAACCGAAAATTTTTTGTACACGGTAGGAACAGTCAAACTTCATTTCACTGACATACCGAATGTTTTTCATGTCGTTCGTAGTCTCCCGGTGAAATGCAAGGGGATAATCGGAAAACCGTACTTGCGTCAAGAAAAGGCTGAAATTTCATTTCATTATAACATTCTCGTGACGCACAGTGAGCCGACTCGTCCCAAGCCTTTTCTCGGCTCGGAGTACGAGGACGGTGAATATAAAATTCTCTCCTCGACGGGTCACTCCAGTATCAAATGCGACGAACCTAAAGCGCAAATTTTTCGCATTAGAGCTCGTACGCGCGAAACGATTCCAATAGCGACGGTAAATCCTGAATTGAAGGAAGGATACTTGCCGCGAATTGACACGATTGATGGATTGTACATTGGTGAGGCATTGGTCTCCCAAACCAATGGCGTTTTCCATGTAATGGCCGTCAATACCTTATCAGAGGACGTGAATATCGAAGTTACTCCTCAAGAATTGATTCCTTTCGAATATTGCAATCCTGCGTTTGAAATAAATCAAGAGTATAGTTCTTCGTCAAGCGAAGACGAGGAACCCCCAACAAATCGCGTAGAAGCAATAATGAAAGCTCTTCGCTTACATGATTTGACGGCTGTTGACCGAGATCACGTGAGGAAACTTGTCAAGGAGTTCCCCGAGCGATACAGGTTACCTGGTGATAGATTACCATGTACCAATCGGGTGTAACAGAAGATTCCGACGACTGACGAGATCCCGTTAAACACTCGTCAATATCGTTTTCCAATCGTGCATAAAGAAGAGAGTGAACAACGAATAACTAAGAAACTTGGTGACTAGGTTATTGTGCTGTCTCAATCTCCGTACAATTCACCCGTTTGGATTGTACCAAAAAACTTGACTCGCAAGGTAGACCACGAATGCGTATGGTAATCGACTTCAGAAAACTGAACGAGAAAACCATCGCCGACGCGTACCCTTTGCCTAACATCGTTGAAATACTCGATCAGCTGGGTCAAGCGAAATATTTTTCCACATTTTACCTTGCCAGCGGGTTTCAACAAATTCCAATGGATTCTCAAGACCGCGTGAAAACGGCATTTTCAACCCCCAACGGACATTATGAATATGTCAGAATGCCCGAGGGATTGAAAAATGCGCCGGCAACATTTCAGCGCTTGATGGATAATGTTTTGCGAGGTCTCCAGGGCACTGAATTATTCGTGTACCTGGACGACATCGTAATTTTTGCAAGAACATTAGATGAGCACACGAAAAAGGTAAGACATCTCATGGCTCGTCTCGAGGACGCAAATCTGGTCCTTGAACCCGATAAATGCGAATTTTTAAGGAGGGAGGTCGCGTATCTTGGCCATATTATCGGCCGTGATGGAGTGCGACCTGACCCGAAAAAGTTAATGGCGATGGAAAAATTTCCAGCACCAAAAACACAAAAAGCTATTCGACAATTTCTTGGACTCGCGGGATATTATCGAAGATTTATCGAGAATTTTTCTGCTCGAGCCAAACCATTGTCCGACCTCCTTAAAAAGGGAAAAGAATTCATTTGGGGTCTCGAACAAGATCGGAGTTTCAGGGATTTGCGAGCGGCACTGTGTACAGAACCCGTTCTGCAATACCTTGATTTTTCTAAGCCGTTTACCATTACAACGGATGCCTCCGACTTTGCCGTGGGAGCAATTTCAAGTCAAGAGCATGAAGGGCAAGAAAAACCCATTGCTTATTACTCTCGTATCCTCACCAAGGCACAGAAAAATTACTACACGACTGAAAAGGAGTGTTTAGCCGTAGTTGCGGCATTTGAACATTTTCAACCGTGTATATATGGGCGAAAATTCAAACTGATTTGCGACCACGAGCCTCTCAAGTGGATTGGTTCAATGAATGACCCAGGAAAACGTCTCATTCGTTGGAGATTAAAATTGCAAAATTTTGATTATCAGTTTGTCAACAAGCCTGGTCGTTTGAACGCAAATGCCGATGCATTGTCACGAAATCCCGTGAATTCTGGTAATGCGTCGAGTTCAGACTCATCCGCGCCACCTGCAAAATTGTTTCCGATAAATACGGAACCACGTGGTGTAAGAAGGCCGAGATTAAACTCTGACCCAATCCGAGCGCCCACGGGAAGAGGTGCAATAGCAAAACGTCCGATAACATCAACAAGAAAACCAACAGAGTTGGAGAGGAGCGCGATAGCCTCACGTACGCGTGCGGCTCAAGCAAGGGCCGCCGGCGCGAAGGCCGTATTACCCCCTCCTTCGACAGCAAGCTCGAGCACTGAAGGTTCGGAACCCCTGGTGCAGAGATTGCATCGAAGTATGCTCCCCGCCCCTCTATTACCCGCGAAACGACCAATCAAACTTAAAAAAACACATCAACTGACAAGTAAAAAAATTCCTTCGTCTGATGTTGAAAAATCAGATGAGGATAAATTAAAAGAACCAAAGGAAAAAGAGATTGCAGTGACAATTGATCCTATTGTCGGTGATACCGACGATAGTACCAACGAAGATCTTAAAATCATTGAACAAGTGACCAAAATTTCCCCGGCTTTACAAGAATCTTTCCGAAAATTTGAAGATAGTATTCGTCAACTGGAGGAGAGATTCCAAGTAAAGGAAAGCGCGGGAAAACCCGAGGAGTTTTTGGACCGCTTATCCGAAGGTGACGCCGTAGAGGAAAGCGTTCAGGAAAAATTAAATGAACTCGATCCCTACGATGACGAAAACCAAGATGCAGAGCTCGAAAGGCGCATAAAAGAGCTGGCTGTACGCACGCAAGATTTGACAGAAGGCGAGCTCTTGAGAAGAACGAGTCTTCTGAAAAATCACAAGCCACACGTGAGCGAGAAAGAGACAGACGCCGATGACGAGTGCGAAGAGAAGGAGAGAGAAAATACGGCGGCGCGTGCGCTAGACAAAGTAAGCGAGTTGCCTCAATTCTCTCGCTTCTCGATGCCGCGTATGCCGGTGACTCCAACAGCTCGCTCTACGCCGTGCGCTCCCCGTGCCCCGCAAGCGCGGATAGCCATGGACCCTTTGCTATCGCAGAGGAATTCGGCATGGCCGCCGTCTCAAGTTCAGGCCCCCGCTGTTTCCTTTCCCGCACGGTCCCATATACCAAATGCACAGAGCTCTGACCTGCCTCAAGTGCGAAATGATATGCATGATTCTTTATGTATGGTCGATTCCACCGACTCATACGAGCGTCGCGCTCGTAAGAAGAAAAATCGTGTAATGACGAGATCCGAACGGCGAGAAAAATAAATCTCGGATAGTTCGGAAGAAGAAAATATCCCAATGAAAAATAAAATTTCAGGAACACGTGAATGCCTTACGTATAGTCGTGGCAATTACGTGCATTTTATTGCAACAGACGGCGAATTAACCACTCCAATAGCAAAATTATTGTCCGATCTCGGAGTGATTGATTCATCCGAAATAAAAAGGCGAAATTTAAAAATTGGACAAATTGCGATAACACCACGTGGTCGCTACAAAATATTCAGCGTCATCGTGAAAAAGAAATATTTTGACGAAACGACAGCGGAAAATATTCACGCTGGTTTGGAAAATTTGCGAAAAATCTTGGCTCGAGAGAACACGAATTCGATTCGTCTCTCGCGAGCTGGAGATTTCACCGATGATCTCACTCCGAATGCATTTTTGAAAATGATTCACGAGATTTTTACTGAATCGCGGATTTCAGTAGAGATTTGCTACGGAAAAATCCAACTGGCTCCTGCCGAAGTTCGGGAAAGAATCATAAAAGAAAATCATGAAAGTCTCGTAGGAGGTCATAAGGGAGTGACAAAAACGTATCGTCGAATTCGCGAACGTTTTTACTGGCCTCTCTTGCAAAATGATGTTCAAAATTTTATTCGTTGTTGCAAGGGATGTCAAGAGCAAAAGCTTGTGCGCGCAAAAACGCGCGAACCAATGCTCATAACGGACACACCTGCGGATGTTTTCGATAAGGTCTCTCTCGATACTGTGGGACCCCTTCCGACAACACCGCACGGCAATAAACATATTTTGACGATGCAAGATCATCTGTCAAAATATTGTTTGGCCGAGCCCATCCCTGATTTAAAGGCAACGACAATCGCAGAGGCCGTGGCACGTAGATTGTTTGGACAATTTGGTGCCCCGCGAGCCATTTCAACAGATCGCGGAACGTCGTTCACGAGTTCTATTTTCACAGAACTCGCAAAAATATTCAAGATCAAGACATTAACAACATCAGGTTATCGACCACAAACGAATGGCGCGCTTGAGCGCAGTCACATCGTTTTTACCGAATACATAAAACATTACGCGACTGAATACGATGACTGGGATCGCTTGCTTCCATTCGCTGAATTGTCGTACAATAAACTGTAAAAAAAAAAACAGTAAATTTAATGTACCGACGAACATGAAATTTACAGACAACGTACACACGGAGAAAAATGCCACCTCGAACTCTAGTCCTGGTTACCAGAAAGTATAGTAATTTACTTCCAGTCCGGAATTCTCAGACTTATTACTATACCATATTGTAATGAATACTATGCTACTGTAAAATATACTATTTATACTGCGATAAGTATTGAATGGAAGATAGTGATTACAATATGGTATAGTAATAAGTCTCAGAATTCCGGACTGGAAGTAAATTACTATATTTCTAGTAGTGGATATTGGAATTCTGGTAACCAGGACTAGAATTCGAGGTGGCATTTTTCTCCGTGCATGAAATCTAAATTAATGTACTTTGTACTGTAAATTTACAAATCTTCTGTAAAAATGATGTACTGGACATTAAAATTACATATTTTTGTCTTAAAATTCCATAACTCGTACATTAACTTATCCTTTCATGAACAAGTACATGGAATTTAATGAAGTATCTTGAAAATTACAGCACAGACATTAAAATTAATGCAAAAGTTCATTAAATTTACGGGATCAGTGTAGGGTCATTTTCCAGCGTAGGACTTGAAATATCAAGCACGGTCATCTTTTGAATTTCAATAACAGTCGTGCTCGAATACCAAAAAAAGACAGTAAATTTAATGTACCGACGAACATGAAATTTACAGACAACGTACATGAAATCTAAATTAATGTACTTTGTACTGTAAATTTACAAATCTTCGGTGAAAATAATGTACGGGACATTAAAATTACATATATTTGTCTTGAAATTTCATAACTCGTACATTAACTTATCCTTTCATGAACAAGTACATGAAATTTAATGAAGTATTTTGAAAATTACAGCACAGCCAATAAAATTAATGCAAAAGTTCATTAAATTTACGGGATCAGTGTAGGGTCATTTTCCAGCGTAGAGGACTTGAAATATCAAGCACGGTCATCTTTTGAATTTCAATAACAGTTGTGCTCGAACACCAAAAAAAGACAGTAAATTTAATGTGCCGACGAACATGAAATTTATAGACAACGGACATGAAATCTAAATTAATGTACTTCGTACTGTAAATTTACAAATCTTCAGTAAAAATAATATACTGGACATTACAATTACATATTTTTGTCTTAAAATTCCATAACTTGTACATTAAATTATCCTTTCATGAACAAGTACATGAAATTTAATGAAGCATCTTGAAAATTACAGCACAGCCATTAAAATTAATGCAAAAGTTCATTAAATTTACGGGATCAGTGTAGGGTCATTTTCCAGCGTAGGATTTGAAATATGAAACAATCTGGATGTCGTTTGCTGTGTTTGTGTATAGCTGACGGCATGAGGGGGAGGGGGGGCAGGGTTCCAGTAGTCGACACTTCGGCACGGCTCTTCCAAAGCGCCACGAACGTCGCGTCGTTCGCTCCCAGTAAAAAAGAGAAAATGAGACTTTTTTAGCAGCCAGCCTGATGAAAACTTTATATAAGGGTAATTCGATGATTCTGAATCGAAAGGTGCTAGTTATTTTGCATTCAGGCACCGGCATGCCTGAGATAAAGGGTAAGTTTCGAACAAAAGTTGTAGAGAATTAAAAAATATGTATAAAGAAGGCTTAGGGCTCCATCTTCCTATTTGCAAAAATAAGCGAGAAATATTGCAAAAATATTCTAACGCATAGTTGAAGAGTGGGGAGAAGCCCCGCCAGCGCCATCGGTCTTTATTCGCGAGTGGGCTAGTGTGCGTGCGAGCGTCCATGTGTATATACTAATCCACAAACGAAGGGTCTTCGGCCATTGTCGGGCCTCAAGGTCGTGAATGCAAGTGTCTAATTTCTCACGCGTTGGCGAGTATTTTTCGTATTTTAACGGTTGAAACGTCGAGCCATCTATATATATGTATATCGGCGTATAAGCACGGCTTTTTTAAATCACATCTTGATGCTTTTCATCTTGGAAACTATTGTAATTAGGAAAAATCGTTCTGAATCATCTGAAAGAGTTTATTCTTGGGGCGATAAAAAAAAAATATTTTGAAAAAAATTTTCGAAAAATGATGAATGTGGAGAATTTTTAATTTTCAAAAATCTGAAATATGCCTAAAATTTTCAGAGAGGTGTTTTTTATTTTTTTTAAATATAAATTTTGCAATTTTTAAAAATCGTGTATATTCACGATCAACATTAAATTTGTGCTTAAATTTAATGCTGCTAATAAAGTCTCAGTTTTTCTATTTTTTACTGGCCGTGCTTCTGCATATTATGTCATCTACTGTGGTTAATTTCTAAAGGTACCAGCGTTGATGGGTACGGCCCTGCATGGCTCGGAGCGCAGGGCCGTCTCACTAATAACTAATACTATAGTGAGTTCGGTGGTTGGCGTTGGCTGCATCCCGCCATATTGTGCGATCTTTCTCTGAGGCTACACCGGGGCAACACGTGGTGCAAGTGCACATTTTTTTCTCATCGCTACCTGACGAAAACTTCGCAAGATTAACAGTGAGTATTTAATCACAAATATTTTTAATGAATTTCATTGACGATAACTGATATTATGATATTATGATTAACTGATATAACTGTATTATGTTCTCTTGCGGGAGAACGAATGTTCAGTTGTCTCTTGGGACAGAACATACCCTGACATTTTTTTCTCTCCACGGAAATATTCCAGCTTTTATTGTTTCACAATAAACAAACTGAAGATGTTTTTTTTTCAATAAGCAATGAGATTTGATGAATAATCGTTCTTCGTAGGGCAAATTTCAAGCCCGCAGTGTTAATGAATTCATATATGCTACGACTTGAAATTTTCTGTCCAGAGAACTTTTTTTCATTGAAACTCCATAGTTGAAATAAAAGTGATTAAAATCAGTTCTCCGAAGAGAAAATTACAAGTCATAGCATTCATGCATTCGTTTATGGTGCAATTTCAATCTGTGCTATCCGGAGAAGGTTTTCTCATGATTCTCATTGCTGATTGAAAAAAACTCTTCAATTTGTCTCCTGCGAAACAACATAACCTGAAATCATTCTCTGGAGAGAAAATTTCCAGCTATATGTTCTCTTGCGGAAGGACATATTATTCAGTTGTCCCATACTAAAGAACATATGTTCAGTTGTCTATTTCCAAAGAACATACCCTAAAATGATCTCTCCAGAGAATAATTTCAGCTTTTGTTGTTTCACAATAACAAATTGAAGATGTTTTTTTTTTCAATAAGCAAGGCGCTTCGATGAGCAAATTTCAAGTCCGCAGTGTAAATGAATTCATGTATGCACTGAGAGAAAAAATTACTAGGACCAAAAAATCGTTTTTTTTTTCATTATTTGCCAGAAAATATTTGTTTGGTTCAAGTAAATATTTTTTTGGTTTTAATAATATTTTTTTGATTCGATAAAACGATTTTTGGTTCTCTAGAACCAAAAAAATATTACTAGAACCAAAAAAATATTTACTCGAACGAAACAAATATTTTCTGGCAAATAATAATGAAAAAAAAACGATTTTTTGGTCCCACTAATTTTTTCTCTCAATGTGCTACAACTTGAAATTTTCTTTCCGGTTTTTAATTATCATTTACTGTCTTGATGCATGGTTTTCCGTACTTACATAGTTATTCAGATTTTTTCGGTGAAATTCATTCAAATTCAATCGATTACCAAATGTGATGTCATTTTGAGTTGTGATTTTAACTTTCGGGAAATTTGCTGCATACTGCTATTCCTTGTTTATCACATCAAACAATAATAAGACATGTTGCAGATTTATTATTAGAAATCTTCACTTCTCATAATTTAAGACATTTTGCAGATTTATTATTAGAAATCTTCACTTCACATAATTTGCAATTTGTGAATCGAACAACTAAACCTGGGTTTCAGTGAGTTGGCAAACCTGGTTCTAATATTATCTGGAGTTCGGTGGTTGGCTGCGTCCCGCCATATTGTGCGATCTTTCTCTGAGGCTACACCGGGCAACACGTGCTGCAAGTGCACATTTTTTTCTCTCTACGTGATGAAAACTTCGCAAGATTATAACAGTAAGTATATAATGACAAATATTTTTAATGAATTTCATTGATGATAACTGATATTCGCGTTCTGTGCTGATTGAAAAAATATGTTCAATTTGTCTCTTGCGAAACAACATAACCTGAAAATATTCTCTCGAGAGAAAATTTCCGCCTATGTTCTCTTGCGGAAGAACGAATGTTCAGTTGTCTCTTGGGAAAAAACATACCCTGAAATTTTTTTCTCTCCACGGAATTATTTCAGCTTTTGTTGTTTCACAATAAACAAATTGAAGATGTTTTTTTTCAATAAGCAATGGGGTTTGATGAATAACCGTTCTTCGTAGGGCAAATTTCAAGCCCGCGGTGTAAATGAATTCATATATGCTACGACTTGCAATTTTCTGTCTGGAGAACTTTTTTTCATTGAAACTCCAAAGTTGAAATGAAAGTGATTAAAATCAGTTCTCCGAAGAGAAAATTACAAGTCATAGCATTCATGCATTCGTTTATGGTGCAATTTCAATCTGTGCTATCCGGAGAAGGTTTTCTCATGATTCCCATTGCTAATTGAAAAAAAATCTTCAATTTGTCTCCTGCGAAACAACAACCTGAAATCATTCTCTGGAGAGAAAATTTCCAGCTATATGTTCTCTTGCGGAAGGACATATCATTCAGTTGTCCCATACTAAAGAACATATGTTCAGTTGGCTATTTCCAAAGAACATACCCTAAAATTATCTCTCCAGAGAATAATTTCAGCTTTTGTTGTTTCACAATAAACAAATTGAAGATGTTTTTTTTCAATAAGCAAGGCGCTTCGATGAGCAAATTTCAAGTCCGCAGTGTAAATGAGTTCATGTATGCACTGAGAGAAAAAATCACTAGGACCAAAAAATAGTTTTTTTTATTATTTGCCAGAAAATATTTGTTTGGTTCAAGTAAATATTTTTTTGGTTCTAATAATATTTTTTTGATCTGATAAAACGATTTTTGGTTCTCTAGAACAAAAAAAATATTACTAGAACCAAAAAAATATTTACTTGAACGAAACAAATATTTTCTGGCAAATAATAATGAAAAAAACAATTTTTTGGTCCCACTAGTTTTTTCTTTCAGTGTGCTACAACTTGAAATTTTCTTTCTGGTTTTTAAATATTATTTACTGTCTTGATGCATGGTTTTCCGTACTTACATAGTTATTCAGGTTTTTTCAGTGAAATTCATTCAAATTCAATCGATTACCAAATATGATGTTATTTTGAGTTGTGATTTTAACTTTAGGGATATTTGCTGCATACTGCCATTCTTTGTTTATCACATCAAACAATAATAAGACATTTTGCAGATTTCTTATCAGAAGTCTTCACTTCTCATTTGTAAATTGCAATTCGTGAAACCAATTTTTCTAATAATTGAAATAAGTAACTAGATCAAGTCGATATTTTGATCACGAAGATCCCCGAGGTCTTTTATGATTTTTCATTTAATATTCAAAAACTTAGTTTAAAATTTTATTATTATCGGCCAAATGCAAAGAAATGCGTTTTTGAGGTGACTCATTAGCTCTTGCACCCGAACTTTTAAAATTGAAAATGCTTAAAAATTCTCAAATATTCCCTGGCCACAACTCATTGTATTATTCATTAATCAATAATCGACTCATAATTTTTATTCGTTCAAATAATATTCTTAGCAGATTTAATTAAAAGGTTCTTTCGCTTCGGTACTCACCTTCAACTTGTTGGAGTTACTGATTTGTAAATATTCGGTCAACACATTAATCAGCAATCATTAATCGTTACATCAAGGAATCGTTTCAAGAATCGTAGTAGGAGGGTAGACAATAAATTCATAAATTACATTGGAAAATTGAACTCGTCTCCAATTGGCGACTCAATTGGTCAGTACCCAACGATGTTGGTAACTGACCTTCTAATAACCTCCAGAGTCTCTTTCACGTTTTATGTGTACTAGTTATCGCATTCATAGAAATCAGAAACGTAAGCGGCTTCATGCTCCACATTTGGGAAACTCCGAATGTCGTAAAAGGATGTATATCTTTCCGAACCCTGTGTGTGTAACAAACAGTTTCTACATTATGATCATTATTTCTCGTTCTGGGACAAAGGGAACGGCTAAAAGCCGAGGCCTATACTCCGAAAGTTTTTCATCACGATGTGTCCCTAACTAAACTTGTCAGAATCGAAATCGGAACTATTCCATTGTTTTCCAGCTTCTATAAATTGTTTGTAATTTTTGTTTTCTTCTTCAAACAACAAGTTTTTTGGTCTGAGGATCGAAGCATTCTTCTATGGATCCAACCGTATCAACTGTGAGACCAATGGATTAATGGTGGAGGTTTCCGAATTTCTTCATCTTTTTTGCAGTCATCTGACGCGTACATATTTTTTTGCTCAATGTATATAGCACATTTCTGTTATACTGAGCATCGTTACTATCAACCTCTCGTGAATTTTAGTACCAACTTCTATGACAATTGGCATCCCTAAACGATTCATTATTGCTGTAATATGAAGCGATTTGGAATTTTTATTTTCCTCAAATAATTGAAATGCGCGAACAGTGCAACGAATGATGCTGCTACAAAGCACATTTTTTCTTTCATCCAGAACAGTAAAAAAAATAACCGCAGTGCATTTTTGCGCATATGCATACGCCAATTGCCTTTACAGCATGTGCTTACGCTAATATAACATCGCACTATTGGTCGTTACAATAATTCCTGGGCAATTTTCAGAATTCCGTTTCTGGGCATACGAAATCAACTTACACAGACGAGCAAGGACCGTCATAATATTGCTGAAAGACGCAATTTCGATACAATGTTCCACTGCAAGTTTTGTCGATTTCGCACACTGCGATTCAAGCTTCACATGGAACATCGAGTATTCCACTCTAATATAACGAACAAATATTGGAGTGGTCTCAATGGGTGCCAAAAATCATTCAGACAGGAGATTTCCCTTCGATCTCACGTGCGTTGAATACACAGTTTTCAAAACACGCGGGCTGTGCAACAGTCGGTTCCACGAAACTTTCTCAGACGAGAACAAAATGCAAGATTTGTTTGTTCAGTGGAATTATGCAAAGAAGTTTGCGACGACAGATACAACCTCATCAAGCATCTGAAGCGCCATATCGAGCATCATGTGACGATTGAATGTCCATTTCACGGCTGTGATAAAAAATATAATATCTTAAATTCGTTCACCAGTCACGTAACAAAAAAACACAATGCGTCAGAAAACGTATGCGATGATCGTGTACGCCGTGAAATCGAAGAAGAGGTTGAAACAGTAAATGAGCAAGACACCGACGATCGAAACGATGTGCCCATACGAGAAAACTATCATTTAGATGATAATGAGGACATTGATGACAATGTCCAATTAAATGTCGGCGATATCTGTGCTATCAAGTGTGGGGATCCAATTCAGGCTGACGCTGATAATGAAGCATTTCAAGTTAAGTTAGCCCAGATGTATCTAAAATTGGAAAGTCAGCTTTTAATTCCATCCTTCAGCATACAGTACGTCGCTTCTGAAATGTTAAATACAAATATATTGAGTAGAACAGTCACGGAAAATGAATTAAAATCATGTTTATTGGACGAAGGTATGACGCCTGATAGAGTGACTGCTGTAATGGAGAGTGTTTTTGAACGAGACTCTTTACTGACAAATATGAATTCCCTTAGGACAACTTACAGGCGACGAAAATCTTACAAAGAAAAATTTGCCTACGTCGAGCCTATAGAAGTTGTTATTGCCGAGAACGGGGGAAAATAACATGGTTCCATTATGTTCCGATAATACAAACTCTGATAGAACTATTCTCGGATAAATTCCTTGCAAATGAGTTGAACAGCGTTTTCGATTATACCGATCCGCATGTGCTGTCAGATTTCATGGATGGTTCAGTCTTTCAGCGGTCTACTTTTTTCAAACAAAATCCGGATGGTCTCGTACTTATTTTACATCAAGATGGCTTCGAAGTAGTCAACCCGATTGGTTCGGCGGTACAAAAATTTAAAATGGTTGCCGTATACATGAGCATTGGAAATCTGAATAATCATACAAGATCACATGTCCACTCTATAAAACTTATAGCACTATGCTGTTACGTCCTGACGTAACGTCCATAAATGAGATTATTTAACGAAACTTCCACCGAAAACATAATTAAAAACTTGAAGATTTGTGAGAGAAAGGTTTGTCGTTTCCTACGTTATTCCGTTCAATTCAATAATAAAAATTAGAAATTCACATTACCGACTTGTTCGGAAAAGTGCCTGAATTGACTGGTTGGGAAATTGGGCGAAAAAGGTGGAAGGTTGAAGGGAACGAAGTGGCCGGAAGTTCGATGCGGATGAAGAAAAAACTCACTCGCGTGCACACAATGTTTAGTAGTTTATTAACAAAATGGTTTAATGTTCCAAAAAAATAGGATAAGGTTCAAATAAATCGTTCTTTCCGCCGTGGCGATATTCACGCTCACTCGAAGAGATGCCGGAAAATGGCGGACGTCGCGTACGATGCCACGTGTCGCGTGAAAAATGAATCTGCGAAAATTCTCGAATTAAACCGCACTGAATCGAAGTGAATACTTTTCAGTGAAGTTATCGAAGGAAGCCGAACCGGTTTTCGCTCTTGGCCGGGCGTAAATCGTCCAAGAGCTTGTGAAAAGGAATACTGAAAGCCGAGAAATTGAAAGATGGCCGAAAATCGATGATAATCGAAGGGCTCGCCAAAACGAAGTGACGAGGCGATGATCGATCGCCGCGAGAGAGCCGCCGTTTGGAGGGGATAGAGTCGCGAGAGCCACGGGTAATGCAGAGTCCAGCGAGAGCTTGACCGTTCACTGAGGGTCTCTCGCGGGAGCTCTGGCAACTACACGCTTTTCTGAACACACTCCCCGCCTTCGGCAAACTCCGTTGACGAAGAGTCCGTCGGCAGAACGCATAATTTTGCGACCGGCCGCTTGAAGGTGGAAGTTGCCGTTCGAAGTGTGACGACTCGAGTGAGGCCGTCTTCGCCAGGGTGAAGTTCGAGGACCCGCGCGAGTGGCCATCGCGTCGGAGGAAGTCTTTCGTCGGTTATGAGAACGAGTGACCCCACTCGTATCTCATTCGAAGGATGATGCCATTTTGAAGTAGAGAGACTTTGATGGAGGTACTCTCTTGACCATCTCTGCCAGAAGTGCTGAAGCCGTGCCTGAAGAAGTTGCCACCGAGACAACCGAGATTCCGCCGTTGAAGTCAGAGATGGCTCAGGCACTGTAGTAAGTGCCTCACCGACGATGAAGTGACCCGGAGTTAAGGATGACAAGTCTTCCGGGTCGTCCAAGAGAGCACAAAGCGGCCTTGAATTAAGCACTGCCTCGACTTGCGTAAGAAGAGTCGTAAATTCTTCATACGTAAGTGCAGTCTCACCGATGACCCGTCGAAGATGATATTTTGCCGATTTCACGGCAGCCTCCCATTTTCCACCCATGTGAGGGGCTGCCGGGGGATTGAAGGACCACTTTGTGCCAAGGCTGGTTAATGCGGAAATGGTGTGACTCAATTCCATTGAGCCAGCCTTGAAGAGAGCCTGAAGAGTGGCATCTGCACCGCTGAAGTTCGTTCCACAGTCACTATACAGCGTGTGACAAATGCCCCGTCGACCAGAGAACCGCTGATATGCTGCGATGAAGGCTTCTGAAGTGTAGTCCGTTACCAATTCGAGGTGCACCGCTGAAGTAGAGAAACAGACAAAAACTGCGAGATAACCCTTGTATGTTTTTGCTGCTCTTCCTCGCCAAGTCTTAACCGTGAAGGGTCCAGCATAATCTAAGCCCGAATGAAGGAAGGCACGTGAAGGTGTGACTCGTGGCGAGGGAAGTTGCCCCATCAACTGCTGAGCTCTGAGGCCTCGAAACCGTGCGCAAGTGGTGCAGCGAAGAATGTATGATCGTACTGGCGCTCGACCACCCAAAATCCAGTACGATCTGCGGAGATAGGCCAGTTTTGCTTGTGTGCCGCCGTGAAGAGTCCAGAGATGGGCATCTGAAATTATCAATGTAGTTAGCCGTGAATTCCGAGGCAAGACAGGTGGATGTTTCGCCTCGGAGTGAAGGATCGAATGCTGGAGGCGTCCACCCACACGAAGGACTCCGAGTTGGTCGATGAAAGGTGTGAGGGCGGCCATTGCATTGCTCCGTTGAAGTGTCGCTCCGCTTGAAATTATCCGTAGCTCAGCAGTGAAGTACGACTGTTGGATGAGGAGTATCCAGAAAATTGTTGCGTCTTCCAGGTCTCCCGGTGATATCGGGTTGGTCATTGAAGTATGTGGAACTCGCCTGAAGCGGCCAAGAGCTCTTTTGCAAATGGCCGTGATTTGAAGTAGCCGATTTAGGGACGAATATCGCTCCAGAAGGTCCCAAACCGGTAGAAGAGCCCCTGAAGTTGAAGTGAAGGCGAGACCTGGACGCTGTTCGAGGTCGCAGTCGGTTACGACCTCGAACGACGAAGTGGGCCAACTGGTGCAAGGCTGCGAAAGCCAGGTTGGTCCATTCCACCAGAGGGGATGCCGAGAAAGTTGCCGAGGTGTCATTCCGCGAGACGCACAGTCTGCGGGATTTTCCTTGCCTGAAATAAAACGCCACGTCGCTTGCGAAGTGATTTCTTGGATTGAAGTAACTCGATTTCGGACAAAGTCCTTCCAACGAGTCGAAGGCGACGTGATCCAAGTTAAGGTTACCGACGAGTCGGTCCAAAGGAACACTGGAACAGTTCCAAGTTCGAGTGTCTTCTGGACGTACGAAACCAGCCGTGAAAGAAGTAATGCAGCGGTGAGCTCAAGCCGCGGAATTGTCAGTCGCTTGAGACGTGCAACCTTCGTCTTTGAAGCGACAAGCGTGATGGTTGAAGAGCCATCATCTGAAGTTGAACGAAGGTAAACCACGGCTGACATGGCCAATTGCGAGGCGTCCGAAAAACCGTGAAGCTGAACCGTTGCCGAGGGTTTTAGTTGAAGCCACCGAGGGAGAGAAATGAGCGAGAGATCCGCCAAGTTCTCTCGGAAGTGAAGCCACCGTTGTTGAAGCGAAACTGGAAGAGGGTCTTCCCAGTGAAGTTTTGCCAACCAGAGCTCTTGAAGAAACATCTTTGCCGTGATGATGATTGGCGAAATGAAGCCCAACGGATCAAATAATTGCGCCGTTTCCGAGAGGATTGTCCGTTTTGTCACAGATTGACTGAAGTTCGGCTGAAGCGTGTACTTGAAGTGGTCGGTTTGGGGGTTCCAAACGAGCCCAAGAAGTTTGACGCTGGAGTCCTCTGGTTGAATCACGACTGCGTGTGATTCTGAAGTGGAATGGCGCACCCTTTGAAGAAGTTCCGTGGAGTTGGACGACCATTTTTGAAGTGGGAAGCACCCTCGGTTGCAGATCTCCTGAAGTTGAAGTGAGGATGCTTGAAGTTCCGCTGTTGAATCTGCACCTCCGAAGATATCATCGACGTACCTGCCCTTCGTCAACGGAAGTACCGCCAATGGAAAGTTGTGCCCTTCGTCCTCGACAAGTTGCAGCATGACTCGAATTGCCAAGAACGGGGCACAACGGAGGCCGTACGTGACGGTGGTGAGGCAGAAGGAGATGATGTGCTCCTGCTCATCAACCCACAGGATCCGTTGAAGGTTCCAATCATCCGAATGAAGGTTGATTTGACGGTACATCTTTGTGATGTCCGTCGCGAAGATGAAGCGATGCCGTCGGATCCAAAGAAGTACGTCAGAAGTGTCCTGCTGAAGTTTGGCGCCCGTGTAGAGGAGGTCGTTAAGTGAGGCACCACTGCTCGTCTTGCACGACCCGTTGAAGACCACTCGAAGCTTGGTGGTGGTGCTGTGAGCCCGAAAGACCCCGTGATGAGGCAAATAATACACGGGAGTTGAAGCTGGCCCCGTGGAGGCTCGTACCATGTGAGACAACGTCTCGTACTCCTGAAGAAAGCCGTGATACAACTCTCGATAACTTGCGTTAAGTGAGAGCCGCTTCTGAAGTTGTACCAGAGAGCGCCGAGCTGCCGTGAAGGAATCCCCGAGAGACGACGACGAAGTTTTGAAGGGGAGACGGACTGTATATCGCCCGTCTTTGTCTTGTGAATGTGTTTCCTTGAAGTGCTCCTCACAGGCGGAATCCTCGGGCTCAGATGTAGGGGCTGAGTCCGACGGAATTTCCTCCTGTTCCCAGAATTTTGAAAGAAGCGACGCGACATCCTCCTCGACGGAGGCGTGCTGAACCCGAACTGAGGTTGAAGTTGAAGCGTCTACCGGACCAAGTATTATCCACCCGAGAAGAGTCCGTTGCGCGATCGGGTCGGTTGGTCGGCCCTTTTTCACATCTGATTCGATGAGGAGGCCGTATGAATCAGCTCCGATGATGATGTCAATCGGCCCTGGCGTCTGAAAATCAGGGTCGGCGAGGTTAAGGTTTTGAAGGTGTGCCCATTTCCCGTTGAACGAGAATGACGGAAGTGACGCTGTCAAGACTTTTAGCACAAAGGCTGTGACGTTGACGAAAAGAGCCGCATCGTGTATTGAAGAGATCCTGAAGGTGACAGCTCCCCGCGTGTGACCTGCTGATTGATTGCCAATGCCGAGAATGTTCAGCGAGGCTGACACGCGCTTGAGGCGAAGAAGCTGCACAATTCGCTCCGATACGAAAGACAGCTCGGCGCCAGGGTCAATGAGGAGCCGAATCCGTTGTGAAGAGCCCGATGGTGAAGAGGCCATGGCTTGGCTCGTCGCCAAGAAGACTGAAGGTCGAAGAGCTCGCTGCCGTGGCGCTGAATGCGCCGACGTCGAAGTTGAAGATGACGAAGCGCTTCGAAGTGGTGCCGATGAAGTTGAAGAATGGCCGAGAGAAGTGAGACCGATCGAGGCTAGGTTGAAGGGACTCGAAGTTCCGTCGCATTGGTGACCTTTGCGGAGTCAAGCCTGAGGCTCGGTTGGCGACGATGTTGCCGTTGGCGTCGAGGCGGCTGCCTGACGGTTTGAAGCGCCTGAATTCCTTTTGGCTCCCACATGGATTAAGGTGTGGTGCTTTTCTCCGCACTCGAAGCACCGCTTGTCGACTCGGCAGTTGACAGCGGAATGCGGCCCGAGGCAGTTGTAGCAGAGCCGCCGTTGCTCTGCTACTTCACGCCGCTCCTTGGCGCTTTTTTGCCGAAAGAGCGGACATGAAGCGATGAAGTGTCCCTTAAGGCAGAAGTGACACTGCTGGGTGGCCGATCCAGCCGGATGAAGAGGGCCTTTTGAAAGAACAGCCGCCGCCGACTTCTTGTCCAGATCCGAGGGCTTCTCTTGGTTGTCCGACCTTTCCGATGAGTCTTCAGCCCGTGAAGTATAGGCCCTCGCGCTGGCTGCTTGGCGAGATGTCTTGGCTCCCACGGCGCGAGAACCTTGGGCTGAAGTGGCCGACTGTGGTGGCGCCTCGGCCATCCGCGCCTCCAGACTCTCAAGAGCTCTGGCACGAGCTATGAGGAATGCTCGAAACTGGGCGAACGTCGCAGGGTCGGTTGAAGCGCCCAATTTGACCTCCGACTGCTCTCGAAGGTGTTGGTCAAGCCGTGACGCCAGGAAGTGAACCAAAACCAGATCCCAGTGATCTACTGGAGCGTCGAGCGCCCGAAGAGCGTTAGTAACCTCAGCCGTGGTGTTGATGAGGTTATTGAGCGCCTTGGCTGACCGTGAGGTGACCCGAGGAATACCGAAGAGTCTGTCAAGCTGAGAGTTGATTAAAATTCGCTTGTTTTCATACCTCTCCTGAAGGGTGTCCCAAGCTGAAGCAAACGACTCTGAAGAGACCGGAAGATTGGCGATCAGTTGCGCAGCATCGCTCTTGAGAGAAGTGCGCAGGTAATGCATTTTCTCAACGGAAGTGATGTCCGAATTGCTGCCAACCATCGAGACGAAGAGATCGTGGAAGGAGCGCCAAGCTCGAAAATCTCCATCGAAGACCGGAAGTTTGATGTCCGGAAGGGTTCGCCGAATAGAGGATGGCCCGATGGCAGAAACGTCTGCGAGGTTGGCCTCGCTGGGTTCGACTCGCTCGAAGTGCTCCTTGATTACGAGGAGGCTGACCTTGGCGGTCTCGTAAGCGCTTTGGCATTGCGCTTCGATCCCCTCCACGAAGTACTCATGTTCGGCGAGATTCTCGCAGTTCATGTCGAGTAAACTGGCGTGCTCGTGCTGAAACCGCATCCAATTGGCCTCAAGAAGGTCGAGCCGAGTCGACGCCAGAGTTTTTGACATCGTCTGAGGAGTTGCGGAGACAGACTTCTCAGCGATGCCCTCGATGCACTTGGAAGTGCTGAGGAGCCCTGTGATTCGGCGTTCCATCTTCGCGACGTTAGTCGTCATAATGGAAGCGACAACGAAGTACGCGCACACACTCGGCGACGAGAATGTTCGTGTGACGCACTTGAAAACCCCAAAAACCGAAAAAACAAAGTACGCGCACACACTCGGCGACGAGGATGTTCGTGTGACGCACTTGAAGAGCCCAAAAACCGAAAAAACGAAGTACGCGCACACACTCGGCGACGAGAATGTTCGTGTGACGCACTTGAAGAGCCCAAAAACCGAAAAAACGAAGTACGCGCACACACTCGGCGACGAGAATGTTCGTGTGACGCACTTGAAAAGCCCAAAAACCAACAAAACGAAGTACGCGCACACACTCGGCGACGAGAATGTTCGTGTGACGCACTTGAAGAGCCCAAAAACCAACAAAACGAAGTACGCGCACACACTCGGCGACGAGAATGTTCGTGTGACGCACTTGAAGAGCCCAAAAACCGAAAAAACGAAGTACGCGCACACACTCGGTGACGAGAATGTTCGTGTAACGCGCACGAAAACCAAAACCGAAAAAGGAACGAAGTACGCGCACACACTCGGCAACGAGAATGTTCGTGTAACGCGCACGAAAACCAAAAGCGAAAAAAGAACGAAGTACGCGCACACACTCGGCGACGAGAATGTTCGTGTAACGCGCACGAAAACCAAAAAAAACCGAAAGAAAACGAAGTACGCGGACAAACTTGGTTCACGAAATTTGTTGCGATGCGTAGCGAGGAAATCCGAAGAAATAATAAGTGCGCCGAAAGTGTCCGAAGACTGCGTGATTAAACGCGAAGAAAATCCCGAAGCGCACAAAGAATCACGTGACGCGCACCCACACTCGAATATCGAGAATGTCCGTGAGACGCGTCGAACGAATGTCCAGAAAATTCCCGATGATCGCGAAAAATGCAAAACTCACGAGATACGCATACACACTCGTTGAGCGATAATGTCCAGCGAGGAGCGAAGATCCGCACAAAGCGGACGAAGCGATAGCTTTCTTGGCGCGCGCGAGAGCGCGATGCTATCCCCGCGCGCTCAACGAAGAAATTTCTCGAGGCGTCCGGGCTCTCCTCTCGCGCGAAAGTAAGAGAGAGAGACTTATGCGCACTGAACGTGAGCGAGAGAGACCGAAATAGCGAAGCGTAAAGAGCACGTTGTCGGACAACGGAACGCCGGTTCTCTCTCGCACTTTTCTCTTTCGCGAACTGAAGCACTTCCACAATCTTCATAAATTTCCCTATCCGGCTCGAAGGACCATGTTCGGAAAAGTGCCTGAATTGACTGGTTGGGAAATTGGGCGAAAAGGGTGGAAGGTTGAAGGGAACGAAGTGGCCGGAAGTTCGATGCGGATGAAGAAAAAACTCACTCGCGTGCACACAATGTTTAGTAGTTTATTAACAAAATGGTTTAATGTTCCAAAAAAATAGGATAAGGTTCAAATAAATCGTTCTTTCCGCCGTGGCGATATTCACGCTCACTCGAAGAGATGCCGGAAAATAGCGGACGTCGCGTACGATGCCACGTGTTGCGTGAAAAATGAATCTGCGAAAATTCTCGAATTAAACCGCACTGAATCGAAGTGAATACTTTTCAGTGAAGTTATCGAAGGAAGCCGAACCGGTTTTCGCTCTTGGCCGGGCGTAAATCGTCCAAGAGCTTGTGAAAAGGAATACTGAAAGCCGAGAAATTGAAAGATGGCCGAAAATCGATGATAATCGAAGGGCTCGCCAAAACGAAGTGACGAGGCGATGATCGATCGCCGCGAGAGAGCCGCCGTTTGGAGGGGATAGAGTCGCGAGAGCCACGAGTAATGCAGAGTCCAGCGAGAGCTTGACCGTTCACTGAAGGTCTCTCGCGGGAGCTCTGGCAACTACACGCTTTTCTGAACACGACTGAAAATCTCAAGGAAAAGGCCATCGGTAAAATCGGGTAGTAAGGAAGGGAAAACCAGGGTCAAAGATCCCTACAGGAAAAGCCATAGGCTCGTCACACCATCTGGTGGGTCAGGCACACTAACGTCGCTTTCGTAACTGACGTACCCTCTACCGGCCTATCGATCCGAGAGATAGATCATTGGATCCGAAAATGCTCTTACCATTGGGAAAAGAAAAGAAAAAGCACATAGTATTTTACTCTGCCGTAAAGCCAACGAGGGGCGCTGATTACACCCTCTCGAAGAACTAGCATACAAGGTAACGTTGCATTCCTCTTCTCATACACATACGTGCATGTGTATGAGTATATATGCGTATATTCAAAGCAAGAACGAACGGAATGACGCTAAACAACGATGGATTTTCCTATCTCAAACCAATATAGAAATTGAAACATTAATTAAAATTTATTTAAATAACGAACTTTCGGGAGAAATTCGCAATGGAATTAAGGGAAACAAAACGAAATAAATAAATGAAACCAAATAATACGTCAACGAACAGAAGAGACTGAATAATGGTTAACTAAACAAATGAAATAGTTGAAAATATATCTATAACTCTCTTGATCAAAAATAGGTAATAAAGATTATAATTAAGAACGAGATCCAAAATAAATATTAAGTCAACTTAAAACGATGAGTATTGACAAGGGAGAAGATCATGGCAAAACGGAAAGGAAACCACTAGTCGTTCCCAAGAGGGCAATGACCTCACAAGAATACAAGAAGGGAAGCGAGAAAAGATTTTAAAGAGGCCTATGCGTAGGATCACCGTTTCTTGACCTTCTCTCTCTCTCTCTCTCACTCATGTTGCAAGGTGCGAAAAATCCCAAACCGTCCTTAAGATCCAATTCTGTACACCTCACAAAACAGGTATCGGGGCACGCGTACATATATATATATATATATATGGGACATTCCACCAATTCTTGACTAAAGTTGTGCCGGGGGATCTGAATTCTGGGTAACAAAAATTTTTATTGAAAAGTACATTACAAAGAGAGCTTTCATGATTTTTTTCAATTTTTTTCGTCCAACCCTTTCGAAGATACAGTAGATCGAAAATTGCAAGATTTGCAATTATTGACTTTAGATATTCAAAATATCAATCCCTTGTAAAATTTCTAAAAATATATTAAATATTGGTTTTTGTGTAGAAAAAGCTCAGCTTTCTGAAAAAAATATTTTCAATTTTCTCCAGTATCAGGAAAACCCCAAAAAATGAGGTCAAAAAGTAAAATACGCTTTTTCGACCAATGTATCATTTTTAATATTTTTTTAAATATTTTTTTCGAAAAGCTGAGACTTTTTTACATGGGAAAGGTATGTTTTGATTTTGGGAATATTTATAAATAAACCATAGCAAAATAAAGTTGAAACTTTTGTGATGAATTGCCGATAAGTATTGTGCTGCCGTCACGGTCAATACACGAACTATCGAATCAAGTTTGAAAATTTCTGTACATAGCATTATATTCAGCGATTATGTAGTGAATATATATGTTCAAAGTGTGAAGTGGGTAAGAAATTAAAATTATTATACAAAAGCGATATGACAAGGATCAAATCTTTATTATTTGTACTCTTCTTATCACTGTTGACAGAGAACCATTTCTTACAATAGCAGAACTTTTATCAGCCTTGGCATTGTATGACTGGGCACGTGAGTCATTTAAAAATATTGATTTCACTTTCATTTCAAATGAGAAATACGAAGGACGCGCAGCACAGCTAAAGTCCAGATTTGCTAATGCTGTGGCTGTAAAAAAAGATGCAAGATCTATGCATTGTATTATCCCTGATGCCGACAATCATGGTTCTGCTATTGTAAGAAATGTTTCTCTGTCAACAGTGACAAGAAGAGTACAAATAATAAAGATTTGATCCTTGTCATATCGCTTTTGTATAATAATTTCAATTTCTTACCCACTTCACACTTTGAACATATATATTCACTACATAATCGCTGAATATAATGCTATGTACAGAAATTTTCAAACTTGATTCGATAGTTCGTGTATCGACCGTGACGGCAGCACAATACTTATCGGCAATTCATCACAAAAGTTTCAACTTTATTTTGCTATGGTTTATTTTTGAATATTCCCAAAATCAAAACATACCTTTCCCATGTAAGAAAGTCTCAGCTTTTCGAAAAAAATATTTTTAAAAATATCAAAAATGATACATTGGTCGAAAAAGCGTATTTTACTTTTTGACCTCATTTTTCGGGGTTTTCCTGATACTGGAGGAAATTGAAAATATTTTTTTCAGAAAGCTGAGCTTTTTATACACAAAAACCAATATTTAATATATTTTTAGAAATTTTACAAGGGATTGATATTTTTAATATCTAAAGTCAATAATTGCAAATCTTTCAATTTTCGATCTACTGTATCTTCAAAAGGGTTGGACGAAAAAAATTGAAAAAAATCATGGAAGCTCTCTTTGTTATGTACTTTTCAATAAAAATTTTTGTTACCCAGAATTCAGACCCCCCGGCACAACTTTAGTCAAGAATTGGTGGAATGCCCCATATATATATGCACTAGAATATACACACTGTCATTTATCTATGTGTGAGTAAGAGTAGGAATATACGCGTGGAAATACTTTAGGATAAAAAATACTCATTTAAAGTTATTCCTCTCAAATGGGAAAATCGTTACGCAATGTTAAATAATATTTCGAAGAATTAACAATTTAAAGAAACCTACAATTGCGAAATAAAATTATGCACCGAATTCGGTTAATGCTAAATCCAATAATCAAACTCCGGAAGAAACAAGTTAAAACTTATATCATTTAACTTAAATAACTACAAACTCGAAATATTATTTAACTATGTTAAAATCAAGAAGGAAGTAAAAAGCAAAAACGCCCCGAAGTCCACGAGCAGAAGCAGAGCTCATTTACATAATCCCCTCCCCTCTTTCGACGATCCACGGAGTTTGCGTGGCAAAGCGAGGAGCTCGGCTCTCGTCGCTACCCGGAGACCGTTCGAATGTCTCCCCACTCTCCACCCTCTATTCTAGCCTTACCCTTTTTATCTACCCAATAAATCTCCCGTCTCTCTCTCTCGAAGGAAAAGAGGACGCGAATAAGAGTTGAGTTTTTTCCTAGTCATGCGCCGTAGCTCCCTACCTCCCCTCTTTCTCGTGGACTCATACAAGAAGCCTATGCGACCACACCCCAAAGGAAAAAATATAAAAATATAAAAACTAAGAAAACGATGTTTCAATCGCAGGATTAATTTTTAATCATAAATACTTGAACACTAACAATTCAAAATCCACAAAAAAATTGTCAACAAAATTATTTATAACAATTTGGATTGTAATTTTAATCTACAAAAATATCGCACAAATATTCAATTCATTTGGATTTACTATTCTGATGTTCAATTCAAAAACAACAATTTTTTTCATTTAATAATAATTAAACAAACAATAAGATATAAGAAAGGAAGGTAATTTTAACAAATGCGCAACACGATAAATATAAAGGAAAATATAAGAATTCTATCCATGATAAATAAGCAACTAAAAAAATATTTATAATACTAAAATTAAAATTGTTCATAAGAAAGTAATATTATATACAGAATAAGAATATAAGAAGCGTGCGGCATAAGCGTGTACATGTGTGGGGGTACACGTGCCGCGATACAGCCACGCGCGCCGCAATACAGCCACGCGCGCCGCGATGCAGCCACACGCATAGGACCCACCCTGTGATCTACGCTAGCGCCCTCGCTATGACCCCGATTTTTCAAGGGAAGCTCACGAAATAGAAAAGAAAAATGCATTGGATCAGAAAAATGCATCCTCTGTCTTTATCATCAATCCCCACTTTTATCGAACGGGTTAGCCTGGATCACGGGTATATAAAGGCCGGAAAAAGGGCTCTCGGCAGACTTCTTCGACTTTTTTCCGACGTGGAAACTACGAAACCCATCGTACTCATCGAATCCATTCTTGGGCTGAACTTGTGAAGTTTTTCGACAAAGACGTTCTTGATTCTGGAATTTTCCAAATCAATTCGTTTTTGGCCTTAGAATTTCACTCGATTTTCGAAGGAAGATAGTTTTTTTCGGTTTAGAATTTCAAATCTTGAATTCTGAGTCGAATTGAAATTGCTTCTATTTTGAATTCTCGAAATTTTGAATTGGCCTCTGAATGTCGGAGGAGACGTTGGACCTCGTTTTATTCTATTTCATTTTCCTTTGTCTAGTTATTATTTTCTGTTCAATAATTTTCGTTTATTTTACTTTGACATCCGCAATTCACGAATTATTGGATAACGTATACATCGCGGTTATTGTTAACCATTTCTTTCTTTTTACAATAATTTGAATAAAATTTTGGATCTCGAAAATTAAACTCTGTGCATCGACAAATTCTTTGACTTCATCGCCAACCTGCCACGCCCTTGATCTACTGCCAATTCAACTTCACCGTTTCCGTCCGAGTCGCCGGTGCGTCTACAAATGCTGTCACCCTTTCCGTTTGGAGAACGTCTCAGCCAGTAAGTGAAGTTTTATTACAACCTCATCTTCCTCTCGTGAAATTGTGAGGAATATTTCGGGAAAAATTGAACACAGTGAATATCATAAATTCGGACGGAATTGATCGATTAAATTCAATTAAAAACCGGTTAGTTGATTATTTTTGGAGAATCTCTATTTTTGGAATCTCTATCCAAGTGATCCTAGATTCATATTACCCCTGCGGTGTTGGTGATTTAATTGTCCATAAAAGGCTTTATTTAAAACAATTTCATTAAAATAATTTAATACAAGAAGTTTCAACATTATTCAAGTGAATCTTAAATCTAGATTGTTCTTGCGGCATTACTGAGTCAAGTTTCATAAAACTTTAATTAAACCATTTCTTTGAGATAATTTGAAGGAGGAAAATTCATCCGCGTGAATTTTAACAAAGGCGTTTCAACCCCCCCCCCCTTTTCCTTTCTATCATTGAAATCGTGTCATTCGGGAGTTAGTATCAATCTTTTAATGCGCGAAATCAAGACAAAGTGAATATCGTGGAAAAAACGGTTAAATTCAAGGAAAGGTTTAATAACAAATTGACCAATTTTGAGACTCTCGCGAACAAATGACTCATCGTAAATCACGGAACAAAGTTCAATTGAGGTTTCTTCTTTCGGCATTCCATTAGAAGTTTAAACAATTTAACAAATCCAATCCAAAGAATGTTTCCTCTCCAACGATTAAATTTAAAGTAAGAATCCTACCACTCTCTCTCTACTATTCGTTCAACTTATTCGATTCAGTACGGTTGTGTAGATCTGCAACTTCATCCGAGGATTCGTGTTCTTTACTTTACTCTCCCCCCGTGCGAAAAACTTGGTTGGGACGAGAGTTGCGTCAGATTGCACGCCCACCAACTATTCGTAGTCCTCCCCTCCGTGCGAAAAACTTGGTTGGGACAAGGGTTGCGTAAGGTTGCACGCTCACCAAATTTTTGCACTCCTTCGTTTTCCTTGGCGGAAATCTGGTTGGGACTAGGGTTGCATCAGGCTGCACGCTCACCAGAGATTCACCCTGGATACTCTCCCCTTAAATCCCATGAGAGTCACCCCCCCCCCGTACCGCGCAAAAAGAAAAGAACACGCAGAGCCGGACGAAGATATCAATTACGTAAACTCGACGCGATATATTTGAATCCATGGCCAAAAAGGTTAAATCCTGTTCAAAGATCTAAATCAAATTATCATGGAGTACAGGCCTTGCCCGCAGAAACAGAGATAGTTAGAGAGGCTCCAAAACCCACAATTATTTGCACTGAAATCATTAAACATCTAATAACTATTTACAAACTACGGCCGATTGATTTTTTCCCAATCATTCCTTCATTTATTAAAACTAACGATCAGGATCCACGTGGTAAAACTAACAGTAATTTATATCGAAACGAAAGATCCGAAAATTCAATAGACATCAACGTGATTAAAGGTTCAACAGTGATTCCAAGCCCATTTCCCGAGTAATTTTTCGAAAGGTTAGACTCAAAAACAGGGGCAGACGTGTTCGAAATTGATTCCAGGAGTAGTACGGAAATTTAATTTCACGACTAGAGAGTCTCGATCAAATTCAGCACGTCATACGTCAGAAATTATTAATAGTTCGCGAAAACTCCCATTTTTGACGTAACAATGCAAAGAGAAAGAATTTGACCACGAAAAATTCTACGGCAGAATAGTTTCTGACTTGAAAGTAATCGAGAAAACCGGCATAGAATTGCCTTCAGGAAGAATTGTGAAAGGGGCGGTGGTTTTTATTACCGGGGATAATCTCGAAAGTCATCAATTAGGTAGATTTCTTTCAAATTTCAGCGTTTCCACCTATTTCTGCCGGTACTGCTTGATAACACGAGATGAACTACAAAGGGAAGAAAAATTAATGACGGTTTTCGAGCCAAGGACGATCAATAACTACAATGAAGCATTGCATAAAATCGGAAATCTGGAAAGTTTTCAAGGAATTAAATTCGACTCGGTTTTCAACAGATTGGAGAATTTTCATGTTTGCATGCCTGGCTTACCTCCTTGCATAGGGCATGATTTATTGGAGGGAGTCGTAGCATACGATATGAAATTATATATTGATCTCTTACGAGAGCAATGTTGGTTTTCATATGCAACGTTAAATGATCGAATCAGTTCATTTCCATATTCGAGAACAGATCTTCGAGATAAGCCTTGCTATGTGTCGAAAAAAAAGAAGAGGATCGTTGGAGGTGCATGGCAAATTTGGATTTTTTTGAAACTATTCCCATTATTAATCGAACAAGAATTAAAGGATGCAAGTAGCGAAGTATGGAAAAGCATTTTTTTACTGACAGAAATCGCTGAGATAATTTGTGCACCAGCGATTCACCGAGGTTATCTGCCATACCTTTCAACCATAATATTAGAATACTTGGCATTGCGGATGAAGTTACATGTGAATATTCGGCCGAAGCACCATTATTTGACGCATTATCCCAAATTTATTCAACAATTCGGCCCTCTTATGAATGTATGGACAATGCGCTTCGAAAGTAAACATGCTTATTTCAAGCGCGCATTAAGATTTTCACGCAATTACATCAATGTAACCAAGTCGATGTCAGAAAAACACGAGCTACTCCAAAGTTTTCTTCGAGCCGGCGCAGATGCACGATCGCACGTAGAGATGAAAGGAAATACTGCTTTTGATATTAGGAACTACAATGAAGCCATCCAAACTGCTGTTAAAAAAACACAAGAGTGTGATTTACAGCAATGTGAAGAAGTAGTCATGAAGGGCAAAGTGTATAAAACGAGAGATGCTCTCTTCATCCACAAAAAAGGATACACTTATGGATCTGCAGTAGGAAAAATAACCCTATTACTGTGTGCTGCGGAGGAAATTGTATATGCGGTTTGTGAAGTTCTTGAAACAATCTTCCGCCCACATCTTCGTGCTTATGAACTTGGAGCTTGCCTACGATACGAATGTGTATCGTTAGATGATTCATTGCCCAGCAGAGAAGCGTTACATATATATAAAGGTGGGAACGTGTTATTCGTGAAACCCAACTTTGCGCCTGTTCGATATTATTTATAATTCAAGACACTTGTAAAAAGGTAAATACTAACTTACTCGGTGTATGTGTGAATGCATGTTAAGTGGCTTTACCATGTTTAAAATCAATTGTACTTTGTATTCGACTTATGCCATTAAAAATAAAAAATCCTAATGTTGTGAATAGAGAATGGGATGAAAAATCAAAAAATGGTTCATGGCTGGCTTCCAATTCTTTTAGATAAATCGACAAGTTTTCGTTTCCTTTCAAAAATTATTCCATGTGTGAATAAGTTCGTGTTTTGTACTTCTGCATCGCTGGTTGGATGTATTCTTACAGGTTAATTACATAATGCATTTGTTGAAGACAGATACAATGGTCTGAAAGGCTTAAAGACAAATCTTGTATGGAAGGACCGACAATCATCTGTGACGAAACTTCTTGGCCATACACTGAGAATACAGTTTAGTAATAGTTAACTGTTAATTACTCGGTGTATATCAAGTGCAACATTATCTGTAATTAATTCATCCATCATTTACCAATGAGAAAAGGTTCATTAAAAATGCATTTTTTTGTTTTTGATGTTCATAGGAGACGTAATCATTATGTCTATTTTAAAGATCGTCGCCCATGATCGGGCCAAACAAATTTTGGTGGTGGCTTCGACTGTAATAAAATTGTTTGAGAAGGCGAAGGAGAAACTGCAATTAACAGGCGAAAAGTTCAAGGTGTTTAATGTTTTATATACTTTCTTTCATTACGCATGCTGATATGATATTGCTTTCTTCTGCATAATGCTAAATGTGAATGTATATGGCTTGTTAATTGTAATACAAAAGAGAAGTTTGAAATAACCTACGTGCAGGACCGGATCATTACTGTTATGTTGTCAAATTATACCATTTAATATCTGATTTGAAATGTGCAAGTCTCGCTATACACGATGTAAATAACGGAGTGTCATTCGAACAGTTTCGCAACATTCTGATAGTTCTATCTTGAAGTGTAGTATTTCTTGCTTAGTTTGTATATTTATTTTTCATACTAAATAATGTATAATTATTTTCATGCATCCTCGCATGACGTGAGCGTAGATTGTTATCGACGATGATGGTACGGAAGTTGACGATGACGACGTGCTCCGTGCACTGGCGGCACCCAACAGGCAAACCTGTACGTTGATGATACTACAAGATGATGAATCGTGGACGAAAGAGACAAAGGAAATCCCCCAAAGTGCACCTAGTCAATCGAATCAAGGTTGGTTATTTTATTTCAGAACTTCATAATCGGAAAGAAATCAGCCAATTTGAATTAATCAATTCTTTGATCATTCTTGTGAATCGGAATTAGGCTCTTAGAACTTCGCATACTATTGGATTTGTTAATCGGTTGTTCAGCTGCTTTTACAATCGATTACATTGAGTTATAATGGCTTTCTCATAACAGAAACCATAATTAGTAAACATGATAAGAATTTGATATATTTTTTTGAATCAGAGATTTCAGTATAATGATAGGCTATGATTCAACTTGAGAAACTGTTTCATAAAATATCGACACGCGTTTACCAGTTTGTCTGAAATTTCTCTTGTACATATTTAAGTGTGAAACTTGTTGACTATTATTCATTCTGTATTTGTGCACTCCAGCTAGCAACGAACTTGCGGCGTCCATGGATACCGAACGACTCAATAACGATGTACAGCATTTGAATATTTAAGAGAAATTCCCCAACAAATTGCTCGAAGCTTGTCGCGCGTCGAAGCCACCGATTCCTTCCGAACGACGATCCATGGTCAATATTATTGTTCAATATATGATGCACACGCTAAAAGATACCCGCCGGAAAACCGCTAATATGATCGCGAAAAATATCGTTAAAAAGTACCCGGATTCTTTCAAGGACACAATTTACGGAGATGTCATCGGTACTGGATACGAGTCTTTGAAGCTGCAGATGTTCATTGCCTTGATGTACCAGAAGGATATGAATCGCAAGAGACGTAGTTTCGTTTTGGATGATATTAGCGATGAGGAGCCTAATGAAGAAACGGAATGTCCAATTTCACGAAAACACGACGAATATGGATGTACAGAGTATCAGCCACTACTTGATAATGCTGAGTCGAAAAAAGATCAAGAGGAGAAACGATTAAAATTATGCACGTTTTTTGAAGCATCCGAGCAGGATCAAGAGCAGTGTCTCGGTCTAATGGATGAAACCTATCCTTCACAAAGATTCGCCATAAATGCGAAAAAAAGAAATTTGAGTCGGTTGTTTGAGGATTGGCCTTATCTCGGCGAAGGCACTTATTTCATTCAACACGCCACCCGTTTATTGGGTAAGGAAATTAAAAAAGAATGGGATGATAGTCTTCACCAGAAAGGAAAAATGACGGTTAATTATTTCAAAACCATGTACAAACGTATATTAAAGAAACAAAAAGCCTCGAAAAAGGAACCTACACCGGCTGAACAATTTGCTATCGATGGATTTAAATTGTTTGAGGAAGCGAAAGCAGCTGCGATCGCTGAAAAAAACATCATTCCCGAAATAAGCGTCATGTTTATCCTTATTGCTCATCATTTTAAAGAGAATTTGCAGTGTCTGTACCGAGTAAATGATGTAAGTATTGGGCGTTTAGAGAAACATAATTGTACATACGTTGATAATCATATGGGGATGTAATTTTTGGAAAATTCTTTTATACAGGAACAAATCATTGACGAAACCATAAAAGATGGAACCGGAGCGTATCCCATTCTAATTGTGAAAGGTATTTTTTTTGACGAAATATAAAATTTGCAATGCCTGACTGAAATGTAGAATTTTTTTTGCATGTTTCCCTGCATATCTTATGAGTTTAGGTAGTACTTGACAATGATGATACTGTTTTATTTAATTATTATTTGTTGTATTCTACAAATGTTTTTCTTCAATTTTTATAGGACAATCTTTGTACGACGGGACGGCGGATTATAGAGTGTTGATCGAGAAAACATCGTTTGTTCGAGCCGCTGGATGCCTCGATGGATTTCTCATCCTCGTACTCAGTTATTTTGTTTTCGGATATCAATACCCTCGAGAGATTTCTAAGAGTTTAGAGTCCCTTCAGAGGTATGGTTGTCGAAATTTTCAATTGTGACGGTTAGAGCTTTTTTTCAAAAAGTTACAAATTCCATAACATCTTTTTCCGTTAATTGATTCTTGCGAATTTCAAAAGCGAACAACGTCAATAGCTATACTAGCTGTACACAAAGTTTAAGTTCAATATTTTGAAAATTGCAAAAATTGGGTAATTTTTGATATTTTTCCAAAAATTCGACTCTCGCTGGATGAAAATGGTGAATCTGCCCCCACCAAATTTTGTGATGCTAATTGATTTTTTCAGTTCCTAACCTAAAAAACAAAGTAAAGTAAAAAAAAAAAGTATTCAAAGGATATGAGGCGATCAAAAAATCAGAAAAAAATTTTAAGCCATTTGGCCACTTTTGACACCAAACCCATTTCCATTTCGCTGAAACTTTTTCATATTTTCCTACCCTATCAAAAGATTTTTTAGAATTTGTTGCAATTCTTTACCCATCCAAAAACAAAGTATGAATTTTTCAATAAAATTGGCTCTTAATTATTGAAATATCTAAAACTTATAAATTTATGAAAATAATTGACATTTTTTCGATGGTCACTGTTGATTTCATTTATCAGTTCTTCTCTTAAACTTTTAGATTCTCTCTACATCCTCGAAAATTCCCAGAGTGGTACTATGAAAAAGCTGAGTTAAAAAAAAATTGTTTCTTCAATTGAAAAAAACGAATAGAAAACGAATGCTCACTCCGAAAATTTTAAAGAATGTACAGAAAATGTCAAAATTTCCAATGACACAAAGAAATAAAATAAAAAATAACGATCGCCACATTTTTATTTCGTTGAGGAAATTAAAAAAGTCTCGATAAGTCAATTTTTGGTAAAGTTAAAATATCTTAAAAATAAAGGGCTATTGTTTGGAAAAATTCTAAATTGTCTTTCAGTCGTTCAGTAATTCAGTAATTGAGAAAATTTAACTATGTACATTTTTAATAATTAAATAATTCAAGTATTTTTTATAGGGTAGAAAATGATAAAATAGTTTCAGCCACGTTTAAAGGGGTCTGGGTCAAAAGTTGTCGAAATAGCGTGGAATGCCTCATATGTATTTTCAGTAGGGTGGCGCAAAAAAACCAACTAATTTTTTTCTTAGTCTCGTGTGAAAGTATGTTACTTTTTTATGTTTTAAGAACCCTCACCAAATATGAACTCGAAAAATACATTTTTAAGGGTCATCCAATCTTTTTGAAAATTTAAAAAATCGAGTTAAAAAAATTTTTTCTGCTCGTTACAATGGAATTTTAAAGATGAAAAAGAATAAGTTTCTGAAATTGTAGGTTCAAATATTAATGTTTGAGGGTCGCTTATAATTTTCTTAAATTTGTAAATGCATTGCTTTAGATGTTTGAGAGTGACCATTAAATATTCATATTTAATAAATTTTTAAAGATTTAATCATTCTTTTTCTTTTCATTAGTAAGATAATAGATGAAAATACTCCACAAGATGAATAAAAAATGAAACACCGTACTGAAAGTATATATTTTCAATACCTCGATATTTTTATTTAAACAATTACAACTTTTCGCTAATATTTAAACAAATTTTATTGCGAGTTATTGAAACAAATTTTACATTGATACAGTTTCTTTAATCGTTTTCTTAATATGAATATTCAAAGTTCGCTTGAAAACATCGAAAGCAATGCATTTACAAATTTGAGAAAATTATGAGTGACTTTTAAAAATTAATATTTTTAACTTAAAATTTCAGAAACGTATTTATTTTCCATCTGTAAAATTTCATCGTAACGAACAAAAAATTAACAGCAACAAAAATAATCAATTTTTGAAATTTTTAAAAATTACAAGCGACCATTGAAAATTTTTTTGTTAGTTCGTATTTGGTGAGGGTTCTTAAAACATAATAAATTAACGTATTTTCACATGAGACTTGAAAAAAAAATAGTTGGTTTTTTGATCCACCCTAATAATCACCCAATCGCAAAAAAGTAAAAGAAACGTTTTGAAAAATTATAGGGTATTATTTTAGCCCGAAGAAACCAATAAACTTTGGTGATTGATATCCGACGGGGTCAGACCAATGATCTGCTGATTTGACTCAGAATGCCCCATGGATATAATTTCAATGATTATAGTTAGCTGGACAAATATACACCATGAAAAAATATTGTATCGTGTGATAACATTGTCGATTAATTTTTTATTTCAGAGTGCTCCTGCATATCAATCCTTCGATAGGAAAGAAGCAGATAAAACGCCGGGGTCCAAACTATGAGCCGAAAGTGTTAAAGCTCGCCACGGCCATCGCGGACTTCGAGACCGAAGTTGCCGATATTACGAACGGTCTGGGAATTACCCACCAGAAATAAGAAAATTTCAAGATTGATAATAATAATATTAAAGTTTGATAATGATAAGAATAATAAATGTCTTTAAGCAAAAGTAACTATTTTTCAAGATTTATGATAATAATATTATTATAAAAGTGATTAGTTCTAAGAATAATAAATATCTTTTGGTGTGAATATTGAATAAATATCAACTCCGTGCATTAAACTATCCTATCTTAATCCGATCCTATTATCTTGTATAATACATTGAAAAAGATATTTCTTAATGAAACAAATTGATTAAATTTCAAACACGTGGTAGTTTTTAAGTTACGTTGTATTGAAAAAATTATATATATCTTGTTCGTTTTACACCAACGTTCGTAAAATTAACTTCCGGTCGACACGATTAATGATAACGAAAAGTTTTCAACATAATAGGTTTAGGATTTTTTAAAACGCTTTTGCAGATATCATTTTTAGTTTCATATTATTTGAAAAATTAATGTTTGCCGTTCATCATGTATGTTAGAGCGTTTGAAAAAATCGTAAACCAAATATTAAAAACTTGTTTTTGTCGTTAATAATGTTGATTAGCAAGTTAATATTATAAATGTTGTTGATGTAAAATGAACAATGAATATATATATATATATATAAATTTTTTCAATAGAACGTCACTTGAACAGTACCGAGTAATGGTGGTTGAAATTTAGGGCATGGTACGGTAAAAAACGTGCCTAAAGTTCAGTAAATTTCAAGTATAACATTTGCAAAAATAAAGAAACGATTGAGTAAATTTCATGACTGAAGGTATGACAAAAGTGATAGCCTCAACATTATTTTTGATGTAACGCTGCTGGGAAACTGCAGCACTGTGGTACTTGAAATTTAATGCACAAGCATATAAACTTGCAATGATGTTTTATTGAATTTCAATACCAAAATTACTGGAAAAATGATGAATAAATATTGTTTTTTATGGAACGTTACTTCAAAATTCCCTCAAAGTAGTGCGTTAACTTTAATGAGCCGATCTGTAAAACAACTGTCGCAAAGTTGATTAAATTTCAAGTATAACATTCGTAAAAATAAAGAACTGTTGAGGAAATTCCAGGTAGGAGGGTGCTGCAAAAGTAATGAGCTCAACATTATTTTTTATGTAACGCTGCTTGAAAATTACAGCACTGTGGTGCTTGTAAATTACAGCGCTGTGCTGCTTGAAAATTGCAGCGCCGTGGTGCTTGACATTTAATGTATCTATATAAAAACTTCCAATATCATTTTATTAAATTTCAATACGAAACTTACCGGGAATTTCAAGAAAATATACTGTTTTTTATGGAACGTTACTTCAAAATTCCCTCAAAGTAGTGCGTTAAGTTTAATGAGCCGATCTATAAAAAAAACTGTCGCAAAGTTCATTAAATTTCAAGTATACATTCTTAAAAATATAGAAACTGTTGAGGAAATTTCATGTACGAGGATGCTGCAAAAGTAATAAGCTCAATATTATTTTTAATGTAACGCTGCTTGAAAATTACAGCACTGTGGTGCTTGAAATTTAATGTACGGTACTTGCATAAAAACTCCCAGTACCGGTACATTAAATTTCAATATTTTTTTTTTTACAGTGTACCAGCGTACACGAAGCGACGAATTTTACCCCTCATGAGATCGTGTTCGGAAAGATTGCCCGATTGCCCAGTGAATTTCCTGTTGATGATAAACTCGCGACTTATAATTCATATTTAACCGAATTAATTAAACGTTTATCGAAAATTCGCGAAATGGCCGGAAATAATTTAAATTGTGCCAAGGAAAAATGAAAAACCATTTATGATCATCATACACGATCTTTCAAGGGAAAAGTCGGTGATAACGTATACGTTTTAAAAGAACCGAAAAAGGGAAAGTTTGACGCTCATTTTCATGGACCATATGAAATAATTCAAATTTCTGATAAAAGCAACGTGGTGTTGGAAACGAAGGACGGAATTCGCTTTCGCAAACACGTTGATAAAATTAAACTTGCGTATGAATAGGGCTTAGAGTACGTGTGTGTTGCGATCGTATTAGTATGCGTGTGAAATATATAGTCTACACGTCGTCTTGCAGGCTGACGTGAGATCTACAGTGGGTCAAAAAAGTATTCGTACACCGCGTTTTTTGGCAATAACTTCATACGTATACATGATATCGAATCCAAACCTATTTCGTTTAATACTCCATTAAGTATAGAGATAATCTGCAAATGAAGAATTTTGTCCCAGGAATAATAAAAGAATTATGCAAAAAAAACGAAAATTTTCGTGCAAAAAAAGTATTCGTACATTTACAATTGAGCTGCTGAACCTCGATACTGACTCACGCCTGGTATGAACTCTGCGTAAAATGTGTACAAGTCTTTGTTTACACATTCAAACTCTGGACAGACATGGCGGCAAAGAAAAGCGAAATATCAATATCCATGCGAGATAGAGTGATTTTTCTTCGGAAATGCGGTGAAAGTTGCCGAAAAATTAGTAAAGAACTAAATCTAAGTTTTACAACAGTGCAATATATAATAAAAAAATTCGACACAACAAACAGCACCGAAAATACGCCACGAACCGATCGACCGAGAACGAGAACGTCGGAGTATCGTTAAAGAGGCTACAAAAAAACCGTTCATAAGTGCTTGCAGTTTAGCGAATGATCTCGCGTCAACATCAAAGATCGTCTGTCCCCAGACTATTGGAAACGTTTTGCATTCTGCCCAAATATACGGCAGAACTGCCCGGAAAAAACCATCAATTAATAATACAAATCGAGAAAAACGTTTGGGTTCCGCAAAAACCTACAGAAATAAATCTATAGGACCCGCAGATGTTAAATTTCGATTCATCCGAGAATACGACACGTTTCCAAAATTCTATAGATTTATTTCTGCAGGTTTTTGCGAAACCTAAACGTTTTTCTTAATTTGTATGATCAATTAATGGTTTTTTCCGGGCAGTTCTGCCGTATATTTGGGCAGAATGCAAAACGTTTCGAATAGTCTGGGGACAGACGACCTTCCCTAATGTTGACGCGAGATCATTCGCTAAACTGCGAGCACTTGTGAACGGTTTTTTTCTAACCTCTTTAACAATACTCCGACGCTTTCATTCTCGGTCGACCGGTCCGTGGCTTATTTTCGGTGCTGTTTGTTGTTTCGAATTTTTGTATTATATATTGCACTGTTGTAAAACTTAGATTTAGTTCTTTACTAATTTTTCGGCAACTTTCACCGCATTTCCGAAGAAAAATCACTCTATCTCGCATGGATATTGATATTTTGCTTTTCTTTGCCGTCATGTCTGTCCAGAGCTTGAAGATCCACTATCGCATACAATAGATCAAGGCCAATGTGTAAACAAAGACTTTTTCACATTTTACGCAGAGTTCATACCATGCGTGAGTCAGTATCGAGGTTCAGCAGCTCAATTGTAAATGTACGAATACTTTTTTTGCCCGAAAATTTTCGTTTTTTTTGCATAATTCTTTTATTATTCCTAGGAAAAAATTCTTCATTTGCAGATTATCTCTATACTTGATGGAGTATTAAACGAAATAGGTTTGGATTCGATATCATGTATACGTATGAAGTTATTGCCAAAAAACGCGGTGTACGAATACTTTTTTGATCCACTGTATATTCTCCACTACATCTACGCTCAACGTTACGCCCTATACTCAACACATCTATATTCAACCATCCATCATCCTCAACGAAGATCAACGACTGTTGCTGCTCACCACTATGCGGCGTCCAATCATTGTGCTACTCTGGGTACTCGTGACCGTGCTGAGCCTAGTGAATGGCCAGCAAAACATAAGCAGTACTTATCGTCTCATTCCAACGAACGAGCGGCCGGGACTTTATTTTGAAAAAGTTTCGCCCCTTCGTTTACAACATGCTGACTGGACAGTGACTGTTTTTATCGAATTAGACTATTTCTTAAAACATTTTCCAGATGATGGAAAACAATTAATCAGGGTTGACGATTCATGTAGTCGTGTAAATTCACCGGAATCTTCCCGCGAATTACTCCGCATGGAATTATTCAATGATCAACTCGCGCGCGCTAGATCATTGGCGGATGAATTACGTAAAGTATCAAGTGACACAATACTCGTTAATGAAGAACCCGAGCCTTTTCCTCATACGATAAAAAGGAGAAGTGTGCCATTCGGATTCGTGGGGTCTATCAGTAAAACGCTTTTCGGAACACTTAATGAAGATGATGCAATTTGCATTAATGAACAAATTGATCGATTGTTCGCCGATCAGACAAATTTAACACATCTAATTGGCGAACAAATGCACATTATAGCGTCAAAATTACAAGAATTGCATGACGCTCATGTAATCGAATCGAAGCGAGTAGATCAGCTGCGTGAATTTGTAAAAGAAATGCATACGGACGTAGTGCTTTTTTATCGTCAAGCAACAATGCTACAATACAACAGCACACTCGTCAATTACGCACACCGAGTCGAAACGAAAATTGATCGCTATATTGAAACGTACGAACGTTATCTCCGAGCGATAGTCACCACGCGCGACGGCCGTTTCGACCCGGCAATATTATCATCGACGCAGCTATTATCCGTGGCGAAAGAAGTTCAATTAAAGGCATCGATTTTCGAATTTCCAATTAATTCGGAACATCTTCGATCGGAATCTCTTGCCACGATTGTGCGAACAGATCTTGTCTACCATAGTGGTCGCATTTTAATTCTTGTACATGTGCCATTATTGGATCGCATGAATTATCTTCTTCACCGAATACATCCATGGCCGGTGCCTCAATCCACCAGCCAGGGAATAAAATCAGCCCATGTAATTCCCGCGGAACCATATATAGGGCTTTCCATGGACCATCGTACGTATTTTTCGTTGGATATGATTAGCCTCAGCAATTGCGTCTCCACCGATCATAAATATATATGCTCGATGGAATCACCATTGCATGAGGTGGCCACAGCAAAATCATGCGAGATAAGAATGTTGACATCACCATCGCTTGAAGCCTATCGTCAATGCGACGTGAAAATTTATTCGGAACATGAGCCTTTCTGGCTCCATTTACCATCACAAGGAGGCTGGCTATATTCTTTATCACAGCCAGAAAATATGAGAATTCTCTGCCCCACTCTACCAGACGCCAGCGTGGTAATAAAGGGAATGCGAATTTTGTATCTCAACGGAAACTGCATCGGACTAACTCGAAGCACAACAATAACGAGCATACGAAAGTTTGCAGGGTCGATACAATATATCTATCGCCCCAGCCTTTCGTTGAACGTATCAATTATCGCTCCAACGTTAAATGAAGCCGAAAATATTATGCCCTCTTTCATCGATTCTTGATTGGACGAGGAAACAAATAAGACGCTAAAAATACAAACTGAAGGGCCAGCTCAGAAATTCGGAACTTCGCTCTATGAGTTAGAAAAGAAAATTCGAACCATAGGCACGCATCGGAGAGAGAGGAAAAGGCATAAACATCTTTTTCTCGTCGGGTTCATATTACAAGCTTTGAGTGTGCTGGGACTTATAATATTTTTCTGGCGCTCTCGAATCTTTGGCCTCGCTGCAAAGTTGTTACTTTGTATAAAGCGTCGTAAAAATCAGACACGTGAGCTTCAATGTTTATCTCCAGATATGGAGCTCTCGAGCGACGCCGCAGCATCTAGACCACCGACTTCGTCGCCTAAGCGAAGAAAGAAGAAATCCGACGCTGGACCCTCGAACGCCCTTCGCCTTCCTCGCCAAGACGCAGAGCTCGATTAGAACAAACAACCCCCACTCATCAAATCGACAAAGTAAGGAGACGTCACCCTGCCGGGAATAAAGAAATTCATTTCAATACGCTCTTGGCCATCGTGACGGGAAGACCAAAAGTTACTCGCGCGCGTCATTTTTTTTTCTCTCTCGTGTCTCGTGAAAAAAAGAGAACAAAATGCAGAGCAATAAGTGCGTCGCTGTGGATAGTGAGCAAAATTATTTGCTAGTTTTCCGCCGAACAACGCTGAAAGGACTGTGCGCGATGTGCCGTAAGCCGGAAAACGATTCGACTTGCGGGGGCTTCACGAAGTGTTCCGATCGCTTTGCGTTTAAAAGACATAACCCTCAGGTAAAGATTGTGTGCCCTTTGTGCTGGGCCAGCTGTGAGCCGGGGACATATCCGTTGCAAGCCAGAGCACGCATATCCGCGTATGAACGGAAAGTCCAAGAGTTCAGGACGATGAAGCTGGAGCCCTTACCAGTTCGACGAGATCTTCCATCCGCAGGATTTTCGGGCGTTGGAAAAATTTCCACCGCACCACCTATGGATGGGAAATCGATGGGTGCTCCGCCTGCGGGATTCTCGGGCGTCGGAAAAACTTCCGCCGCCCCAGTTTCCCCCAGCGGGGACCTGGAAAACAAACGAGAGGAACGCAAGCCGGAGCAAAAACGAGGGCGTCTTCTTCAATTCGTGCGTGACCGGAATGCCTAGAAACTACCGGCTCAAAAAAGTAGTTACACGCAAACTAGGAGAAAGCTCGGTTGCAGGAGCATCGCGACGCAAACGTCCCAAATACACGTGTATCCGGGACAAATGATTGGATGCTTCCGATGGGTGAGTCCTCCGCCCGGGGATCTAATCGAGCTCGACGACCACGACAAGGTCGATGTGGCATCGTCACCGCCGAGAGCCACCTCGACACCGACGAAGCCTGATTCCGACCCGGGAGAGAAACTCGCCGATCTCCTGGGGCCGGATTTGGCTGAAGAATTCTCTACATGGAGTACGAGGTCTTGAATCGACGGCGCGTTCGACGTCACGAACCTGCAGCCGCCGTTGGAACCGGTGAGCGACGCCGTGCTGGTCGACGTCTCCGAGACAGCCGGCGAAGCTCACCGAAGGAGTTCTGACTCGGAAAGCGAGTCAAGTTCAAATTCGGGCTCGATGGAGACCGTTGTTCTCCGCGACGACAATATGGCCAATTGGGACTAAATAAAAAAAAAGAGTGAATAATAAAAATTAAAAAAAAAATCATGCTTCGCTTAGAACCTAATGGACAAAATTGAATAGGAAAAGATAAGATTAAAAAAACATGAAAACAAACATTTATTAGAGACAATATGTGTAGACAATAGTGCGAATAGTTGATAAGTGTAGTGTAAAGGAAAAAAAATAAAGGGTGCGCTTGTGCGACCTCAAATATAACAAAAAAAAAAACTACGAATAAGAATTGACCCACACACACGCAGACACGAGAGCGGATAACATCAACAACAACAAAAAGTAAGATTGAAATTTTCTATTTGTTTTGAAAATGTTATTTTATGAAAAATTTCGGGAAATACTTGAATAATTCAAATATGCCAATGTACGGGATGTATTTAGCTCATATAATCACCCGTCGGGCCGACGACGCCGTCGGCCTCACATCGTTGCGACGGCTGAGTCGACGGGGCCGTCGACTTTCTAAGGGGGGAGGGGTGTTACATCCCGACATTTTCGAAGTATAAATTCCTTTGAATTTCAATAGTTATTTCAATAATTACTTTAATACATTTGAATGATTGAATATTTGGAGATTGAATAATTGGTAGACCTAAAATTGCATTTTCATTTTATATTGCGTTTCACTCACACGATGTGCTCACTCTTGATTTCGTAGAACGGAATATCCGTACAATAGCTATAATATAAAACTTGCAACTCGCGAGCTGTCGCCTCGCTCGAGTTATTCGGCGATGCAGCAGTTCGCGATCGTGAGAACGACAGAGTCCCTGGATTCACGCGGGTGCAAAACGACCATGTCAGGAGTTTTGCACGTGGAATGGAAATTTGAGTTCTGGAAAAAAACCAGGAGCTGATTCCTCGGTCGCTCGAGAGGGGAAAAATCCTTCTCTCGAGGCGACAGAGAAAGCAGTCTTAGACAAAAATTAAAAGGGTTAACACCTAAAAGCTGAGACTCCGGGTCGTTCCGTGTCCTCCCTGCGCCGTGTCGTAAATCTCGTCCTCGTGTAGGCGGGACGAGTACCACATAGTGGGTTAGTGTGTCGCGAGCGCCCGTAAAATTACATCAATTATTTGAACTGTTTTTGACCGTTTTGATATTGCAAAAACTGTGAATCCGGAATCTCTGCTTCCTCCCTGCGTCGCGCTGTAAATCTGATCTGCGTGTAGGCGAGATCAGTATCGCATAGTGGGCTATTGTGTCGGGAGAAACCGAGTGCAACCGTTAAATTATTATTCAAACTGATTGTGACTGTGACTGAAAGCATTGTAGGATTGAAGGCGGATTTAAGAAAGACCTCCTCAATCATCAAAGGAAACTTCGGATAATCAGCAAGGGTGAGCGAATCTGAGAATGCGTGTGTGTGTGGAGAATTAGGTTAGCGAAACTAGTTTTACATTCGTATTATTCTTATATTTTCATTTGTTTCCAATTAATCGCTACGACTAATAAATTAGAGTTATTTCAACCGATTTCTATTATTTTAAATCATTATTCCAAACGATCACCCATCTCCTCGACGGGAGCGGGCCTGTATGGGACAAGGCAAGGCGCCCAAAAATCTAACGACGGTAAGTCTAGCAGGGAAAAATAAACCTCGCGTTACGTTCGTACGTAACACATGAATTTGAAAAAACAGGAGAAAAAGGGCTATTTATGGTTTTTTAGAAAATCAACGGCCAAACTAAAAATATTGACAAAACGACTAATGTTGAGCGTGACTTTTACAGGTCAATATACCCACGAAATTCCTGTAAAGTTTCAATTTGATCTATCAAATGGTTTTTTGTTTCGAGTGATCAAATTTTTGAAAAAAAATTAAAGGATCATGTTTATTGCCCCTTAACACTTCATAATCATTATGAAAATAAAGAAAAGGAATTTTTTTCAAGCATGTCCCCAATTTCTTTCGCAAACAGCGTTCAAATGTATGTAAAAAAAAAGGAGACAATATTTAAAAAAAAAATTCGAAAATTATTCGAAATTTTTTTTTCTGTACATTTGAACTATGTTTGCGACAAAAATGTGAAAAAAGCTAAAAAAAATGTTTTCTACGTTGATCATGATCATGATGTTCAGGAGCAGAAACATGATCCTTTAATTTTTTTCAATCATTTGATTGCTTGAAACAAAAAAATCATTCGATAGATCAAATTGAAACTTTATAGAGATTTTCTGGGTATATTGAGCTGTAAAAGTCACGCTCATCATTAGTCGTTTTGTCAATATTGTTAATTTGGCCGTTGATTTTCTAAAAAACCATAAATAGCCTTTTTTCTTTTGTGTTTACAAATTCATGGCAAAGATGGAAAATTTTTTATTTTCAACGAAACATCATCAATCCTTGTAGAGCATTCATTCAAGCTTATGAAACACCCCTTCTGATTTCTGTGCGATCATTGGTTACTGAGATATCAATGGTCAAATAGAAAAGTATCTTTTTTCGTAAAAGCCCGATATCTCAGCAAAAAATGGTCGCAGCGAGGTCTCAAAACAAGCAAATTGAAGCTCAATAAACAAGCTCTTTTCACTTCACTTTCACTTTTTTCCACTAGTGTATATTAAGGTGGTGATTATTCGAGATTCGAATTTTGTTCATATTTATATGTGTATTTATACGATGTATATTAGGGTGGCCGCTATTTCAGGTCTCAACTTATATTGGGGTGTTCATTTGAGATTCGATTTCTTTAAATATTTTTATATACATATATTTTGATATATCCTAGGGTGATCGTTATTTCATGTCTCATTGTCAATTTATATAAGTGTGGTCATTCGAGATAAATTTCTTTAAATATTTATATACGTATTTATACGATATAGATTACAGTGGTCGCTATTTCGGGTCCAAATTTACATTAGAGTGGTCATTATTCGAAATTCAAATTTTCTTGAAATTTATATATGGGGCACTCCAAGTGAAAACGTGGGGTCATTTCCCTCGAGTCATCCGATTCTTGCATAACTTTTTTTTTGCATTGATTCCACTTTAAAAAAAGCTGATTTTTTTAAAAGATTTTTCTGGCAACTCCTTCAAGTGGCGCGACGATCATTTTTGTGTAAAAAAAGGATAACTAAAAAACACAATTTTTAAAGTTCTGCAATTTTTTTCACAGATTCTGGGACAAAAATAAGTAATTTCCATCATGATTAATGAGTGGGCTGCGGCTGCCTTATATTTTTTTAAGTAATTTTCTTTTTCTCAGTTTCTAAAATAAAATCAAAAAATTAATCCCGAATAACTCTTACATGAGTAGAAAAATAAAATGGAAATGAAATTTTCCAAGGCATGTTTTATTTTTCTTATATTTTTTTACTGATGTGAGGGGTATTCGGAATCAATTTTTTCATTTTATTTTGGAAACAGAAAAAAGTTAATGATAAACAAAAGTATGAGGCAGCCGCATCCCACTTCCTAATGATAATAGATATTAATTACTTACGACCCAGAATCTGTAGAAAAAATTGCAGAATTTCAAAATTGGTATTTTTTCAGTTATCCCTTTTTATTGAAGTATTTCATTGGAAAGACAGATTTTTCTCATTTATTCGGAAAAATATGCAAAATATTTAAATTTTCCAAGATATGTATTTTTTTTTTACTCATGTAAGAGGTATTAGGAATTAATTTTTTCATTTTATTGTAAACGGAAAACGGAAAACAAGAAAATTATGAAAAATAATATAAGGCAGCCGCGGCCCACTTTCTTATCATGATAGAAATTACTTATATTTGATGCAGAATCTGTGGAAAAAATTGCAGAATTTAAAAAATGGTGTTTTTTCAGTTATCCCTTTTTACACAAAAATGATCGTCGCGTCACCTGGAGGAGTGGCCAGAAAAATCTTTGAAAAATTTGGCTGTTTGTTAAACGCGGAGAAAAAAAGAATATTCTCCCGTTGATAATAATTATAAAAATGCGTTCGAAAGGATTTTTTTTTCATTTTAGCTCAGGTAGTTAGGTTAAGGTAAGTATCGAGTACTTCCCACGTTTGCCTTTTGGCGTTGAAAAACGCCGTTTGTCTTATGTGGGAGGACGAAGAGAGCTTAGGACGAGGACGAAGTTTTATTTTGTCTTATTCTCGATGGGACATTCGGGATCGAAAAGCGAAGAAATTCGAGGTTGCTGCGTCGGTGTCGGGCGATTAAAAAGGTTGGAGTCGGGGAAGTCGTGTTCCGGAATTTCGCCGAGCGTTGAGGGCGTAGGCGGGATTGGCGTGGTAGGAGACCATACACTTTGTTGTCGTTGCGGCCTTAATTCAGCCGGAAGTGCGAAGTGCTGGAACAGGTCTTCGTTGGTGGGGAGTTGGACCAATTGGAAAGGCGATACCAGTCGTGGATTTTCCGCTTTTGGAGCCCCCGGAAGAGTTCCCAAGAGGGACTGGGCCGCACGTCGGGTGTGACGCCGTTCTCGTGCTCCCCTTGGCATTGAAAGCACGTAGAATAGCCGAGGTTAACCCTTCCCTTTCGTTGCCCAGGGATGAATAAAAAATGATATTTTTATATTAAGAAAACTTCTTATTACAGGTTTGAAGTTATTTTTACCTTGCTGTGCCTTATCGGCTCGGTATTGGTTTATTAGATTCACTCAGAGCTTTATCGGCTTAGAGAGAGAGAGAGTGTGGGATATACCACGCTCCCGGGGTACAAGTTATTGACTTTCGGTGCTTTGCTTTTGCCTTTTCATGTAGTTTTTGTGTGTGATCCGTTTGTGGGTTGAACGCACGATTTTCCGCGATCTATTGGCCATAAAGTAAACTATTTTGCTTGCCGTTAGTGTGGCGTTATCTAAACGCAGCGCGCCGTACTGTCTAATGCACCAACATTCGTGCAGCTCGCTATTTTACCGTGTGTACATAAACTGTCAATTGAGTTTATTACACGCGTTAAATTAAACGTTGAAACGTAAATTAAACAATAACAATTATTAGAATACGGTGTTTAAATAACAACAAAAACTTGTGCGGGTGTACGCGATACATTTGTTTTGACTACCAATTGTGTTTTGATTTGCGTTCGACGGTGTTAATGTTGTCACGCGCGTTTATAATTGTTAAATAATAAACAATAAGAGTTTTAAATACTAAAGTGAAGTGATTGTTCGTTGTTTCGATTGCTGCTTGGATTTGTATCTTTTTTGCATTTTCAGGTTAGGCGCATCGGTGGATTTTCATCACGTCGTGGGATAATATTTCGTTTAGGGTAAGTATTTTGGCTAATGTAAGTATTTCGTATCATTTTGATTAATAATTGAAATGTTTTCTTTATAGTTTAAATATTTTCATTTGTTTATCTAGGCTAATTTAGTTTGTTTTTTTTATTTTAGCGGTGGTTTCAAGCAGGAAATTGGAATCATCGAATAGAACGTTGCCCGCAGTGAGGCTGCGGGTAACATGTTTTTGAAGTGGAATCAATGCGAAAAAAAGTCATGCAAGGATCTGATGACCCGAGGGTAATGACCCCACGTTTCCACTTGGAATGCCCCATATGTATTTATACGATCTATATTAGGTTGGCCGCTATTTCATATCTCGACTTATATTGGGGTGGTTATTTGAGATTCGATTTCTTTGAATATTCTTATATACGTATATTATGATATACGTTAGGATGGTCGTTATTTTGTGTCTGAATTTATATTAGGGTGGTCCTTCGAGATTCGAATTTTCTTTATATTTATATGTATTGTAATAGAATTTTTCCGAAACCTTTCCGGTTTTCATTTAGCCGTACTTACCGCGCTCACTCTTAACATCTCGCAATGACCCCAAACACAACGCAAAACCTAATTTAAAATTTTCTCAAATAAACACTTCAAATGGGTTCTCCACACAGCGCAACAATATACGGTGTCCATGACGGGCGTTAGGCGCCAGATACTACGTACCACCGAACGAAGATCGACTTTAATTCCATCTCCCGCATGGAACACAAAAATGACACGTGATAAATACGGCGGTGAGAACCAAGGGATACTCGGCTAGCTCAGCTCACCTGAGGGACTAATGGTAGAGGGGCAAGGCTAGAGCGAATGATAAGCGATGGACTTTCGGAAACTCAATCTTATACAACAAGTCAAAACGCACCTTGCGATTGACAATTTTCCCATTAGGGAGTAGCGCGTTTACCAGAACTTACCCTATAGAACACAAGATCGACAGGAGGCAGCGAAAAGAATAATGAGAACACCCGATGTTCGAAAAATCGCGTAAATAATCGAGCAAAGAACAACTGAAAATTCCAAAGGTGTATCGCAACAATAATTCGAGAGGTAGCAAAATTAATAATAATAATATTGAAACTGAATAAGGTAGTCAGCGAGAAGAATAATCAGAAGCTAGCCAAATAATAATAATAATAATAATAATAATAATAATAATAATAATAATAATAATAATAATAATAATAATAATAATAATAATAATAATAATAATAATAATAATAATAATAATAATAATAGACCCAATATCAGAGCACTCGTACGGAGCTCTTTTGCCTCTAATAACTCAAAAAAAATTAACGTAACGCGACTCTTGTCGCAAATTTTTCAACACCACCTGATAGCAGAATATTAGAGCGCGAAACAAAGGTCTCAAATACTTACAAAAGTAGAGGCAATATTGGCAATAGAACTCCGCACTCACGGAAAGTTCAGGAGAGGAATCGAGCTCACCGCTTCGCTGCAGCAACCGGAAGCTCCTCGTTGACCACTACTACGCGACACGTCAGGCTCTCGTCACCACCAAATTTCGACTAATTTATTCCTTGAAGCGATCGATATTCTCTCGATCCTCGCTCGATCCTCTCCTGAGGTGCTCACCCCACTGTCTCGAGACCCCCCACGGCGGTCAGCGCTCTCACGCGGGCCACGGAGATTCTCCCTATTTCTCACCTCTAATCGCTCTCTGTCCTTTACCATACCATATGAAATTCGGGCTCCGTACCCACGTATTCTCTCCTCTCTGCAGCGTTATAGTATCTCCCTCCTCGCCGCTCACGCTCCCCGTCCACAGATCTATCCTTGCAGCAAATAATTTTGCTGCATCGTCAACGCCTTCCTCTAGAATTCGGTGGTGGTCCAAAACGCGAGGAGAGGCCTCCCGTACCGAGTCGAAGCGTCTCTTAACTCAGCGGTGGGCCCACACGTAACGCCGCCAGGCAATTTAATCTCAATACAGCACCTCACGCTCCTTTCCACCCCCGACATCCATTAAAGGGAGGCGTTGGTTTTAACGGACCACCGCGTCAACGATACATCGGGAAAGGTACGGCTCCGAGGCCGTTCAGTTGAGAAGGACGGGCGACTCAGCATATTGGCCCTTTACCAGCGACCTTCCGGTATCCCAATCTACGAGTGCAGCTGATCAATACTCGCCCATCTCATGAAATCCAAACCCGTGACTGTCCTCATGGACCAACGTAACACGGCGCGTGAGCAGCTGATGAGGAGGGAAATCGCGGCCCTCCGATTTTCGAGGCTCTTACTTCATCCTTGGCCACTGATAGCCGCGCGATCAAAGACAGCGAGAATTTTATGCCATGAAATATTTCCTGAAACGCGATATTAAGATTTAATATTGATTCTAAAACAATTATGCGTCATCATAATGATCATAATGTGGCTCTTAGGTAGCTTCACATTATACTTAAGGAAGAATGCAAAAGTCACCGTTTCGAGTTGAAATCGGTGAGACACGGCACCCACGAGCGGCGAAGTAGGGTCGTAAATCCGACCCACTGCTCGACAAGACTTATTTCCAGTGGCGTGGCAAAATTATCACGTCACAATATGTATTTATAAGATGTATATTAGAGTGGTCGTTATGTCAGGTCTCAATTAGTATGAGGGCGGTCCTTCGGGATTCGATTTTTTTGAATATTTCTATGTTTTCATATTATATGATATATATTGGGGTGGTGATTTTTGGGCAATACAATAACTCTACCATATACTTCCCTAATCATATTATTATTTTTCTTAGTGTTCTAGGGGGCATGTCCTGCGAATTGCACTTAGGCCTTCGGCCTATTGTGCTCCCTTGCTCTGATATCTTTCCTCCTACCCCAACCCACTCTCCTTAATCAAAGATACCAGGTCGGCTGGGGGTAGGTAGATGATGTTCCTTTGTTCCAGTATTTGGGATCCCAGGTGTTTCTGTCTGCGGCTATAGCGGGGCAGTATCAAATTACGTGGGCTGACGTTTCCTCTTCCTACCCGCATTTCTTGCACAACACAGTGTCTGAGCTCCCGTTTGTGTGCATATGTTTCCTCAGTTGATAGTGTCCTGTTAACAGTATGACTGCCATCCTGATGTCCTTTCTTCTTATTTTGAATAGTTGGTGCGTGACTTTAGCGTCCGGCCCTTCTATGAATTGCTTGGTCTGCCTCATTCCTGGCACCTCTCTGAACTGGTTCTTGTATTGGTTAGATACCTATTCATCCAGATTCGTTTTGATCTCACAGCCTGCTACCCCTAAGGTAGCCACCTGCCACCCCTTCTTGCAAGCTTATCTGCTCTTTCATTGCCAGCGATTCCCTTGTGCCCTGGGACCCAGATTGGCTTCACCTTGTTATGTCCAGCTAGGCTCTCTAGTGTGTCCCTGCATTCCTTTACAAGTTGCAAATTTATCTTCCATTGTTCTATTGCTCTTAGTGCTATCTGACTTTCTGAGCTGCTCCAGATGTTTTTGTTTCTATATGCTGCCTTGCGGTTGTCTGCCGCACGGGCGAGTATTGCCATAATTTCTGCTCGGAAGACCGTCCAATGCTTTTCCAGGGGTATGGACGCTGATTTCCTTGACTCTGCAAGGCATAGGCCCGCTCCCGAGCCTTCCCCGGTCCTGGACCCATCGGTGAACCATACCAGTTCCTGTCCTCGGGTGGGTCCTGGTGTCCTGTCCCACTCCTTGTGGTCTAGAATTTCTACCTTGTACGCCCTGCAGGCTCGCCTCGTGGCCCAGAGAAGAGCACAGGCTTTGCTCTTGATCCTCTTCAGTTGAGGCCCCCAGTTTAGTTGAGCATCTTGTATTACCTCTAGATGCTTCACCGTATCGGGGGGTTGTAATTCTGTTCCTCAAAATCTGGGGTTCTTCCATCCCGTGAATTTACGCCTGCGTGTGAATCTCACCATTCCGATTTTTCCGGATTCACATTAAGTCCGAGCTCCCTGCACCATCCATCCACTACTTTAAGTGCGTGTTGCGTCAGACGGGATGCCGTGTTAGTATCTCTAGCCCGTAATATCATCGCAAGTCATCTGCATATCCCTGTACGTAGATTCCTTCTCCATTGAGTCTGTCGAGTAGTAGGGGTGAAAGCACTCCTCCCTGTGAACATCCCTGGTTCACAGCCACCTTTAAGGTCGTCTCCCCTCTTGATGTCGTGATCATGCGACTGGAAAGCATGTGTCTCGTCCACCTAATGGTGGTGTTGTCAAGTCCATGCCTTTCCGCTGCCCTGCATATAGAGTCGATCGTGGTGCAATTAAATGCCCCCTCGATGTCCAAGAACAGACCGACCGCAATGCAGTCCTTATTTCTTGCCTCCTCCAGTCTGTATACCAGCCTGTATAGCGCTGCCTCCGTTGACTTGTCCGCTTGGTAGGCGAACTGCATCGGATGCAGCGGTCGGGCCGTCAGTGCACCATCCCTAATGTGCCGGTCCATCATTCTCTCCAGTGTCTTCAGAGGTACAGAGGAGAGACTAATGGGTCTGAAAGCCCCGGCCTGGTCATAGTCGGGTTGGCCTGGCTTTGGTATAAGCATCACTCGGGTAATCCACCATGGAAGTGGCGTGTACCCGAGGGCCACGCATGCTCTAAGGAGCTTTGTAATTGGCGGCAGGACCTCCTCTATCTTCTGCTGCAGTAGCACTGGTAGTATCCCGTCCGTCCCCAGTGCCTTATACGGCTCGAATCCCATGACGGCCCACCGCACCCTGGCAGGAGTCACTATTCCGGCAGCTGTTGTCCAGTCCCTCTCCCCTCACTTACATGCTGGGAAGGGCCAGTCCATCCAGTGCTCAGTTGGGGCGTATCCGGGAAAGTGTTTCCCCAGCAAAACCTCCAGTTCTTCCTGCCAGGAGTCGGTGTAGCTTCACACTGGATTCCTGAGTGCTCCGCCTGTCGGCCCCGGGTCCTGTTTAAGAACTCGCTGAATCCTCGCTGCCTCCGGTATACTCTTGATGCCCTGGCAGTATTTCTGCCATGATTCTTTCTTAGCTATCCTTATGGCCTCCTTATATTTAGCCTATTCTCTCTTAAAGAGGGAGTCCTAGTCCTTTTTGCTAGATTGAATGTCCTTCTGGTGAATTCGCGCATTTCTTGCAGGCGTTTACTCCGCCAGGGCGTTTTGTCCCTTTGCGCTGGTTTCAGTGCACAGTTGTTCTCGTAGGATTTGATTATAGAGTTCTGCAGCATCTCTGTCGCATACTCTAGATCCTCTTCCCTACCGTATTCAGCTGGGAACAGTTTTATTCTTTTCCCCAATTCTTCCCTATACCGAGCCCAGTCAGTCGCCCTAGGGTTCCTTTTGTGCCCCCTTTCGCTCCTGATCATCTCCGCTCCCTAATCCTAAATGTTTCTATTCCTAAATAACTCTCCTCTTAAATATCTCTATTCGTGAAATAACTCGATTCTTAATTATCTCTATTCTTAAAGGAACTCTATTCGTAAATATCTCTATTCCTAAATAACTCTACTCTTCAAATCTCGATTCTTAAATATTTCTATTCGTTAATACCTCTACTCTTAAATATCTCTATTCAAATATCTCTACTCGTTAATATCTCTACTCTTAATTATCTCTATTCCGCTGTCTACTCCTAAATAACCTTACCATGAAATGTCACTTATTTGATTAGTAGCTTTTTTTTATATACTGTTTACGAATTTTTATGTGTGTGCGTGCAGAAAATTGTCTCAAATGAAAACAAACATATTTCGAAGCCTAAGGATACTAATTTTGGAGCTAATCACTTTTTATGCTCAAAAGAGTCTTTTTAATTTTAAGTCCCAATTGAAAATTTTTTTGTAAATGAAAAAAAACAAATCACCTAAGCCAAGCAAAAAACTTGGCAAGTTATTAATGACCAAACCAAACCAAAAATACTTGACGTGCAGGGTTAAGAAAAATAAGTTCGCTATCAGTCCACTACGAGCGCCACCAGCGCAAACTTTGCCTCACTATTTACTACGGTGGCTTGTACCCCCCGGGATACACGTGCCGCGATACAGCCACACGCATAGGGCCCACCCAGTGATCTACGCTAGCGCCCTCGCTATGAGCTCAAATTTCAGCAGAAGCTCATAAAATAGAAAAGGATAATAGATTGCGTCGGAAAAATACATCCTCTGTCTTTATGACTCAATCCCCACGTTGATCGAACGGGTTAGTCTGGATCACGGTTATATAAGAGCTGGAAAAAGGGCCCTTGGCAGACTTTTTGACTTTTTTCCGACGGGTAAACTACGAGACTCATCGTCCTCACCGAATCAATTCTTGAGTTAAACTCGTGAAATTCTTCGACAAAGGCGTTCTTGATTCTGGATTTTTCCAAATCAATTTACTTTTACACTTAAAATTTCACTCGATTTTTTGAAGGAAGTTAGTTTTTTTCAGTTTAGAATCTCAAGTTTGAATTCTGACTCGAATTAAATCTGCTTTATTTTAATTCTCGAAATTTCGATTAACCTTTTGAATGTCGGAAGAGATGTTGGATCTAGTTTTATTCTATTTCATTTTTCTTTGTCCAGTCATTATTTTCTGTCTAATAATTTTCATTTATTTTACTTTGACATCCGCAATCCACGAATTATTGGAGAACGTACACATCACGGTTATTGTTGAATAAATTGCGAAATTTAAGACTAATCTTCCTTTGTAAACCATTTTTTAACAATAATTTTAATAAAATTTGGATCTTGAAATAGTATATTGTGCAACTAGTGCGACAACGCCGCACGAGTTTCCCATATTTTTTTTTATGGCGAATGCGGAATAAATCCCAATATAAAATTGTCCCGGTGGGGGGGGGGGGCAGGGGCGAAGCCCCAATGGGGGTCCAGGGGCAAAGCCCCGGTGAGGGGTTGAGGGGGGCGAAGCCCGCCCACAAACGAAAAATAAGAACCAAAAAGTTAAGAAATATACAGGAAACTTAGTTAAGGAACAATGAACACAATTTTATTTTGCACAAGAACGAGAACCGCATGAGTAATAAAATAGTATACGATCTGTCACGTCAACCTCAATTCAGTTTTAATATTTTGGTTGCGTTTTTGTTTTTGTTGAATTTCACCAACGCTATTCATTTATTTAATTTCGGCACTGAATTTGCGTGCGCAAAGAATAATTTGCGTGCGCAAAGTAAACTTTGCGCACTCAAATTATACAAAAACGCTTCGCGCACTCGTTGGGGGGCTCCGCCCCCACTCCCCCCCCTTCTCCCCCCCGCCCTCCGCGCTCACGTTTCGTCGGGGGCTCCGCCCCCCAAACCCCCCTTAACGTTTTGTTGGGGGGCTTTGCGCTCCGTATTCTTGACCATTATCTTCATTTATTCGGTATGTAAATACTATATTGTTTTTATGTTATTGAACATTGTTTTTGATAATATTGAGTCACATTTTTCATTCTCAATGGGAGCAATGAGTCATAAAGTTGAAGACCGAATTTTAAGAATTATATTCGTACGCACTCACACCGTTATTTAAACTTTTTGATTCATTGTGAACATCGAGTAGTCGTATAAATTCTATTAATCATAGTTAAAAAGACAGATTTGAATATAATCAATATGATCTAAAAGTATCTAAGCAATCATATCATTTAAATGTTCTGATTAAGAAGTTATTTGAATCCCATTTTCAGTAAAATCTTAAAAATTTTGTTTGCTAACGAAGAATATTATATATTTTTTTAATCGAAGAGTCCCATGGGGAGAAAATCCAATTTTTTAGCTTAAAACAGCGAAAAAGACAGTAACACTTTTTTCCATATTTTTGTCGACAATTGTAATAGCGAGAATTGAGTCGATATGATCATGTGTGTGGCGCGGCACGTGGCAGTGAGATAGCATAGGCTGCATTCGTCTTGAACGTTTTGAGTGCTGTAAGCGTCATATCCAGTAGCATTTTATATGCCGATGTATGGGTGAATCACGGCCGTACATACAGGTCTGGGAACTCCCGTGGTCGGGGTACGTTGCTAATTGATGCCAGATGTGTAGTTTATAAATTTGTCACTGTGATCGCTGCGATCTAAACTCTCTCTGGCGCAAGCACAAATGACGGTGGGTGGGGGAAGTGAGATAGACAGCGCTATAGCCTAGCGTTTCAATCACTTGTTTTTAATATTATTGTAGACTATTAAAACCCGCACTAAATTGCAAATGCTTATTTTCAAAAACCTCCGACTCCAAGCGGGTCTGAAAAACATGAGAGATTTCCAGTTAATTCAACAACATATCGAATATCGAGCGCAAAACATTATCATTTGGCACCTGGAAAACCGACACCTTCGCATTATCGGCTTTGCGGCCGGTATTGCAATAAGGAACAGCGCACCGTCTTGACAATTTTGCCAAATTTTAATAAATCTTTTTTTTTATTAAATAAAATTTGAATCACAACTGCAGCAAAACCAGCAAAACACAACGTATAAGAGCATAATATCTGACACGGGGATTTTGAGGTTAAGCTTGAAAATACCCAGAAAGCGCATAGATCGCAGAGACGAGTAGTGACGAAATTACAAACTATTCTCGTGCTTCGATAAGCAAGGTACCCCCACCGTCGAAATTCGGCCGAGTTTCCAGACCTGTATGTACGACCGTGGGGTAATCTCTGACACGGGCGCACTGCGCTTGAGCGCTGCATAATCTGGCGTACCTATTGATTAAATTGAATTTCGCGCGCCACAATGCCACGCCCGAAATTCATGTTGACCAATGGGTACGCCAGATTATGCAGCGCTCAAGCGCAGTCCGCCCGTTTCAGAATTTCCCCTATACGTGCTTCAAGCGTGTAAATAAAGCCGAAGACACAATGACAAAAATAAGAAATGAGGAATAAAATCAGCCATCCGATTGGCGTAGTTTCTCTAAAGTGCGCGGTGATTGGCTGATTCTTTTTCCTTATTCTTGTCATTGTGTCTCGGGCTTAAGCATTCAAGATAATGCAGCCAACACTTGCTTTCGTTTATTGATGATTTTTATCTGTCATCGTAATCACGGCCGTTTTATTGTTTACTTAAATTTTAATGTTGAAAAATATGACATCTGATTTTTTAAAGAGACAATTTGTGCAATTCGATCGAGTGTAGTGTCGTGTATTGTGTGGGGATGTTTTTTTTCATTAAGAAAATTGTGTATTTCAGAAACATAAGGTTATGTTCCATATAATTTTTTTCTTTGCATAAAAGTTATAATAATAATATTTGGAAAAAAATTAAATACATGGAAGTGTACTAATTATCAATCATTATATTTTAAAGAAAGATAGCATTTAATCGAAAAGTAAGAAATGTCTAAGATTTTTGTCCAATCCATGTTTTTTTCCGCCAAACTTTTTAACGTTTGGCGTAAACGTTAAAAAGTTACAAATGAAAAAAACAAAAATATTCAAAATTCGATGTTAAAATTGCTTAAATCATTTTAAACTCTTGCAATAGGTGAAATGTATTAAAATGAAAGTACACGGTGAAAATTAAAAAAATTCGTTCACGCATCTTCATGCAATGAGTGAAAAACTGAAAAAAAAGGTATTTTTGTTAAAACAAAATGGTTCAAAGAACTATCAAGTCTCAAACTCTACAGGACACTTCTTTATGATCCTATAAAGAAAGTCTATAAGTTACAAAAAGATTGGTTCACAGGTTGCGGAGAACTGACTCTGGACGGACACAAAAATGGCTTTTTGGCTCAAAAATTGCTGTTTTTTGGGGGAATTTTATATTCAACAATCTCTGAATGGATTAAGTCAAAAAAGGTTTTGACATTATAGTAAAACAAAACTGTGCTATGAATTTGAACCGGATCTGTTCATGGGTTGCTGAGTTATGAGTGCAGACGGACGGCTCAGGTGACGGAAAATCCAAAGTATTTTGTTTTTGTATAATATGCCAACATATGTTGGTATAAAGTTTGTATGGTTATTTTTTATAAGAGATAGGTTTTTGGAAGGCAATACTAATAGTCACTCCTTACATATAGAGTGAGTGCCTAAAAACGGGCAAAAAGCTACTTTTCAACCGTAACAGCGGGTGTAAAGATACCGCTTTTCCCGCATGAGTAATAAAAATTAAATTCTGTGCATCGACATTTTCTTTGACTTTGTCGTCGACCTGCCACGCCCTTGATCAACCACCGATTTCTTCGTCATTTCTGTTCAGGTCGCCACTGCGTCTACAAATGTTGTCCCCCTTCTCATCAGGAGAACATCTCACCGAGTGAGTGAATTTTATTTCATTATAACCTCATTCTTCTTTGTATAATTGTAAAGAATCGTTCGGGAAAATTTGAACACAGTGAAAATCATTAATTTGGACGGAGTTAATCAATTTATTCAATTAAAACCCGTTTAGTTGATTATTTTGGAGAAAATTCATTCTTACCCAAGTGAATCCTAAATTCAGATTATTGCTGCAGCATTGGTGATTTAATTTTTCATAAAAAACCTTAATTAAAAACAATTTCTTTAAAATAATTTAAAAGAAGAAAATCCATCTGAGTGAAGTTCAACAAAGGCCTTCCGAACCCTTTTCGCCATTTCATAATTGAAATCGTGTCATCTGAGAATTACCACCAATCCTTTCATTCGTACAAATCGAAATAACGTAAATATCGGGGAAAAATAAAATTCAGAGAAAAGCTTAATAATAAATTGACCAATTTTGAGACTCTCGCAACCAGTGACTCGTTAAAAACCGCGAATATTTGCATAAAACTTGACGTGAAGTTTCTGCCAGCCCCCGCAAGCGATAATTATCCCAGTGGTGAAATCCATTTTTATTCTTTCCTCCCAATTGTGACGAATGGGTGAGTCTTAGAGCTACTGAAGCCCTACACCAAGAAATCAGAATTTCCCAGTAATGAATTCCATCTTTATTCTTCCTCCTAATTGTGACGGACGGGTAAGTCTCAGGGCTAACGAAGCCCTACACCAAGAAATCATAATTTCCCAGTGATAAATTCCATTTTTATTTCTCCTCCCAATTGTGATGGACGGGCGAGTCTCGCGGCTATCGAAGCCCTTCACCAAGAAATCATAATTTCCCTGTGATAAATTCCATCTTCATATTTTCCTCCCAATTGTGACAGACGGGTGAGTCTCAGGGCTACCGAAGCCTTACACCAAGAAATCATAATTTCCGAGTGATAAATTTCATCTTCATTCTTCCTCCCAATTGCGACGGACGGTTGAGTCTCAGGGCATAATTACCCAGTGACGAGTCAACTCCTTATTCCCCCTTCCCCGCTCTTGCGGAGGATGTGTGATTCTGAGGGCTACCGGAGTCCTACACCAAGAATTCGCATTTGGGTACCAAATTCAATGTCTATGGAAAAACCTTGCAATCCGAAAATCCTTAATAAAGAACCCACGATTCCCAAAATTAATTCTCTCATTTCTCGCAAAAAGAAACGATAGCCCAGGGCTGGAAGAAGGTATCAGAGAAATAAACTCCACGCTATAGCAACGAATCTTTGGCCAAGCAGATTGAAGGCATTTGCGGAGTCTCAAACGTCAACTTTTGGATTTAAAACATTATTCAAGCAAATACAAACAGTGAGGAAACCCAAAAAGCTCAAAAACATTGCTAGCGACATTATTGACGTTCTCGTGAGCATTTATAAATTAACACCTATTGATCTTATTCCACCAACTTTTTTGTTTAATAAAAGTAACGACAGCGATCCCCATTGTAAAGTTAATGCCAAATTATATCGAAACGGTGAGTTCAAAATTTCATGAGTTCAAAAATTCAATGAGTTCGAAAGACTCAAAAACAGGGGCAGATGTGTTCGAGACTGTTTCCAGGAGTAGTACCGAAATTAATTTCCACGACTAGAGTCTCAGTCAAATTCAGCACATCATACGTCGAAAATTATTAATAGTTAACGAAAACTTCCATTTTTGACGTAACAATAGACGACATCGCCAATTTTTCAATTCACTGCTCGATAACAATCGAATTTAGTCTTTAAATTTCCCCTATGCCAATGGAACGTACATCCGCGAAATGCGTCTGAAAAAACGTGTCTCCCAAAATACGTAATGGGACAGAATATGTAGAAATGCCAGGCCCCATATGATACAATGTAAACGCCACACATACATTGCGCCACATACAATTTAAGCAACCCGCGTATGCTCCTGAGTTTTTCTCGAAACAGAGTGCGTTGAGCCTCGGCTGCGAGGTTTGTGAATAATACTGGGTCCGGGTATACCGAGTGTCTGGTCGGTGAGGACGACGGTACTGTCGTCCTCATTCATTGTTCCGCATCCGTCAACCCTCATGAACTCCCTTGTTTTATGCCTTTCTGATCCACTTTACCTTTCGAAAAAACGTCATACTAAACACACTATCGAAATCATATTACGATAAAAATCAAACTAACACTGTAAGATGGAGAAGACACTGTTTTTATTACATCGTGTAGGTAATATAATTTACTTTACATTACATAAGTGTACATCAGGGTGACAGTTATTTCAGCTTCGGCGAAAAATTTCACCGGCACCCAAAAACATAATGAAGGTGTATCAAAAAAAAAATCTGTGTAAAGTTTGGAGGCGCTCGGAAAATTGGAACACGCGCCACCGAGCGATTGAAATTTCAAGTGTAAAATACATGTAGTTATCCCACGCATCAATGATTTTTTTTCGGACGATAATATTAATGAGAAAAATTTGAAACTTGGTACACTTATTGTGCATAGTATGTGATACAAAACCAAATTTTTTTAAATTTTTTCATTCATAATTTTGTTAATGACAAGCTCTGTAGAGATGCCCAAAAAACGAAATATCGGCATCTCCACAGAGCTTGCCATTAACAAAATTATGGATGAAAAAAATTGAAAAAATTTGTTTTTGTACACCATACTATGCACAATAAGTGTACCAATGAAGCAAATATACTTTACTCATTGATTATGCCATGTATAAATAATTGATATAAACATGCTTGGTAACGTTGCAGCTAAGCAGCGTTATTCTTTTGTAAAAATAATAAACAAGAGCGTTAAAACGTTTGAGTGCCGCAAAAAGAATGGACGTATTTTTGAACATTTATAAAGCTTTACGAGTATCCTGACGAGATTTCGCAAAAGAAAATTGCGACAATTTTCAGAACTGGGATAAAGCTCGATAAACGCGTTAATTATGTGTGTATGAATCTGTGATTCATTAATTGTATTGGGATAACGGAATTTCTCGAACAACGCTAAACCCCATTTGAATAATCGACTGTCAAATTTTTTTTAAGAGTCAGTGAATTTTGTTTCCATCGTGGATTCGTACGCCAAAAGTTTACCCGGGAAGAGCAGAAAGAGAGGCCGACTAAAAACAATTTAAGTGGAAGCGATTGTGCATGCACCAAATAACGAAGAAGGCATTCAAGAATTGAACGAAAACAACCGAATCATGCAACGCATAACAAAACACTCCTCGAGAACAACCGACGACACTGAAAATAACGTACGAGAGAGTCATCAAATTCCGAATCCACCGTCGATGATGGCAAACACCATCGAAAATCATGGAGAAAGACGAATCCGTGAAAATTTCCAACGCGGCACACCGTTGTTTGATTTAAATACCGATTTTCCGGAATTAGCAGGACTGAGCTTGACGAATAATTCTCAGAACCGATCGCGGGGATTCACGAATTTGTCGAACGTATTACCCGATTTTGATCGTGTGAATGAAACGGTAAATATTCATCAATGGATAGACAAGATTGGAGAATACGCTGACATGTACGGTTGGGATGATTTGAGTACCAAACACTACGCTTTATTAATGCTCGAAGGAGTTGCCAAAATTTGGAAGGACAATCTTGAAAGAGCTAATAGAACATGGGAGGAATGGAAGGTACTATTAAAGCAAACATTTTTAATCGAAGATACCGGCATGGAAAAAGTTCTAGAAGCTCTGAACTACAAATGAGAAATTGGTCAAAATATTGTCGAGTATTTTTACGAGAAGTTATCAAAATGTAACAAGGCTCGAATGGGATATCGTGAGATGATCGAGTGGATTGTCGATGGCTTGGCAATCATCCCAATCTTGGGATTAAAAAATAAAAAATTATTTTTTATTCGCAATGTTGGGATTAAAAATTAATTGAATAAATAAATAAATTAAAAATTTATTAGTTAAATGAATAAATGAAAAAAAATATATATATATAAATGATTGAATAGATGGACAGATAAATGGATGGATGGATAGACGGATGGACGGATGGACGGATGGACGGATGGACGGATGGATGGATGGACGGATGAACGGATGGACGAATGGACAGATAGACGGATGGATGGACGGATGGACGGATGGACGGATGGACCGATGGATGGATGGACGAACGGATGGATGGGTGGGTCTGGGTGGGTGGATGGGTGGATGGATGGAGATCGATCGATGGATGGATGGATGGATAAATGGGTGAATGGGTGAATAGGTGGATGAGTGGATGGAGGAATGGATGGATGGATGGATGGATAGATGTATGAATGGATGAATGGATGAATAGATGAATAGATGAATGGAGGAATGTATGAATGGAGAAATGGATGAATTGATGAATGGATGAATTGATAAATGGATGAATGAATGAATTAATTAATTAATTCATTAATTAATAATAAAAGGAAAAATCTAAATATAGTACATCACTCGGCGTAAAAACATTGTCTGACGCATGTGATTGCAGGACTTGCCTTCGGCTCGTTCTGCAAACTCACACTCGTCAGAAAATGTTTTTCCGTCTTCGTGATGTAATGTACTATTTGAACCCCGATGTTGGGATTAAAAAATGAAAAATTATTTTTTAATCTGCAATGACGAGATCAAAAATAAAAAATTATTTTTTAATCTGCAATTTCAGGATTATAAATAAACAAGCACGCTTCGCGTACTCGTCTGAGGGCTTTGCCCCCCAAACTCCCCCGCGCTTCGCGCGCCGTTGTCGTCGCGCTTCGCGCTCCGTATTTTTGATCGTTGTTTTGATTTATTCCGTTGTAATCAAATATATTTCAAATGTTGGTTAACATGTCCCTTGGGGACGTTTTAATAGGCACTCACACCGGAATTCAAACTCTTTGATTCATTGTGAACGTCGATTAATTATTCTGATGAATTATATTAATCATTATTAACGACAGATTTGAATATGATCAAAATATTTTTAGATACTAAAGTACAGTGTAGGCTCCCATAACTGAATCTCCCATGACTTGACCGCGCTCATAACTTAGCAACACGCTTCCATAACTTGACGACCCCGATCACGCTTTCTCCCCACTCAAAACTTACACAGGGCAACATAACCTCAACTGTCAAATTTTGCTTGTCCATTACGTACGACAATTAAGTGTTACTATTAGTCGTTTTCTTGAAGAAACGGGAGTTTTCATTTTCCAGAAAGAACAACATTTCTATTTTTTGTAGAACATTCGTATGTATACACTATACAGTATATGAGTCATTCCATGTCAGTTCAACGACGTTTTGTCGGTACACCCCCTTTGATTTTTTTATTATTGTTTAATATGTTATTACACATGCAAAAAGAAGTGTCCATGTACATTTTTAGCTCTCTATCTTAAACCATACCGAAGTTATTGATTTTTGGAAAAATGTTCTTAAAACCCTGACTGTTTCTCTACCCACGTTTTGGGTAATCTACCCATGTAGGTTGGAAATGGAAAAATTCCAACACACGAACACTAGGTAGGCTACCCACAAAACCAAAGTTCTTGGGTCTTTTGGGTAGTCTACCTAGCTCTCGTTGGTTGGAATTTTTTCATTTCCAACTCACCGAATGAGTAGCGAAATAGTCAGGGAATAATCATAACTTCCTCAATAACCACGATATTCTAATTTGCTAGCAGAGGTCATTTTTGTTTGTTTTTCAATGTACTATTGGAAAAAAAATATCGAAAATTGAGAGAAAAAAAATTTCGTCTCCATGGCTGTTTTAAGCTAAAAAAATTGGATTTCCCTTTAATGGGACGCCTTCAAATTTTTTCAAGAAAAATTATAAAATTCTACGAGAAAAAAGGAAATTTTTTAGTTTTAACCAAAGATGGGATTCAAATAACTTCTCATATTAAAAAAAATGTTGTTCGACTTTTTTTCTCGTAATTTTTATCTTTTTTCCTTCCATGAATGAAATAGTTGATTTCAATAATGTTGAAATAAATAATTTTACTTCACTCACATATTTCCTTCGTAAATTATAATAATTAACAATTGGAATTACAATTCAAGTACGTTTTGCACTTCATTCAATTTCTTTACATAAAAATTGTAATTCTTAATGTTAATATAATTTACAAAGGAACTATTGTAATCATAGAAGGAAAAAAGATCAACATAACGAAGAAAAAAATCGATTTTTTTTTTTTAATAAGAAGTTATTCGAATCCTATTTTCAGTAAAATCTTAAAAATTTTGTTTGTTTACGTAGAATTTTATATATTTTTTATAATCGAAGAGGTCCCATAGAAAGAAAATCCAATTTTTCAGCTTAAAACAGTCAAAAAGACATTAACATTTTTTTCCATATTTTTGTCGACAATTGTAATAGCGAGAATTGAGTAGATTTGATCATGTGTGTGGCGCGGCGCGTGGCAGTGAGATAACATAGGCTGCATTCGTCTTGAACACGGTCATACATACAGGTCTGGAAACTCGGCCAAATTTCGAGGGTGGGGGTACCTGGCTTATCAAAGCACGAGAATAGTTCGTAATTCTGTCACTACTCGTCTCTGCGATCCATGCGCTTTCTGGGTATTCTCAAGCTTAACCTCAAAACGTGAGACAGAGATTGAAAAGCTATAGCGCTGTCTCTATCTCACTTCCCCCACCCATCGTCAGCGCGCCAGAGTTTAGATCGCAGCATTCACAGTGACAAATATATGAACCACACGTCTGGCATCAATTAGGGTCTTTACGGGACCCTTGCGTAGTTGAGGGCAGCACCGCTACTGGTTCCCAGAAGCGGGAAGATTTAATTCTCAAATTGACTTTTAATAATTAGACAACATATACGTTAATAAATTTATTATCGATTCACTCGTTTCTCTTCTTAATCGACAATTTACGCATTGTCAAATTATAGACAACATAAATATATTTGTATTATTGCAGAAATATAAGCGTAGATATATTAGTTATCCATATTAACCGACTGTCAGTATCATGAGTATAGCCGGCCAACATAACCTTACTTTATTGCAACCCCTCATGTGCGTTGTATCCCTGCTCGTGTCCAATAAATATTATTTGGAAAAACAAATTAATTAAAAATGACAAAGAGATGCGTACGTCTTTGCCAAAAAAATGGTTATTTTAAATGGTAAATAAAAATGGAATTTGATTTTGCGCGGGCAAAAGATCCAAGAACATTGGCGCCATGCACGCCGAGTTTGTCGAATATGGACCCTAATAAGCAAGGTACTTCCACCACGGGAGCTTCCGGACCTGTATGTACGACCGTGGTCTTGAACGTTTTGAGTGCTGTGAGCGTCATATCCAGTAGCATTTTAGATGCCCATGTATGGGTGAATTCTGACACGGGCGCACTGCGCTTGAGCGCTGCATAATCTGGCGTACCTATTGGTCAAATTGAATTTCGCGCGCTACAATGCCACGCCCGAAATTCATGTTGACCAATGGGTACGCCAGATTATGCAGCGCTCAAGCGCAGTCCGCCCGTTTCAGAATTCCTCCATACGTGCTGTAAGCGTGTAAATAAAGCCGGAGACACAATGACAAAAATAAGAAATAAGGAATAAAATCAACCATCCGATTGGCGTAGTTTCTCTAAAGTGCGCGGCTATCGGCTGATTCTTATTCCTTATTTCTTATGCTTGTCATTGTGTCCCGGGCTTAAGCGTTCAAGATAATGCAGCCAAAATTTGCTTTCGTTTATTGATGATTTTTATCTGTCATCCCAATCACGGCCGTTTTATTGTTTACTTAAATTATAATGTTGAAAAATATGACATATGATTTTTTAAAGTGACAGTTTGTGCCATTCGATCGAGTGTAGTGTGGTGTATTGTGTGGGGATGTTTTTTTTTCATTAAGAAAATTGTGTATTTCAGGAAATAACCTAGAAAAAATCAAAGCCATGCAGCTAATGTAAGTAGGTTATGTTTCACATAATTTTGTTCTTTGCATAAAAGTAATCATAATATTTGAAAAAAAAATTCAAGAACATAGACGTGTACTAATTATCAATCATTATATTTTAAAGAAAAATAACATTTCATCAAATAGTAAGAAATGTCTAAGATTTTTGGCCAATCAGTGTTTTTTTTCGCCAAATGAATAAAACAAAAATATTAAAAATTTGATGTTAAAATTGTTTAAATCATTTTAAACTCTTAAAATAGTTGAAATGTATTAAAATGAAAGTACATGGTGAAAATTAAAAATATTTGTTCACGCATCGTCGTGCAATGAGTGAAAAACTGAAAAAAAAGTAATTTTCGTTTAAACAAAATGGTTCAAAGAACTGTCAAGTCTCAAACTCTACAGGACACTTCTTTATGATCCTATAAAGAAAGTCTATAACTTACAAAAATATTGGTTCACAGGTTGCGGAGATCTCACTCTGGACGGACAGAAAAATTGCTTTTTTGTTCAAAAATGGTTGTTTTTTTGGGAAATTTCAGATTCAACCTTCTCCAAATGGATTGAGTCAAAAAAGGTTTTGAGATTATAGTAAAACAAAACCGCTATGAATTTGAACCGGATCCGTTCATGGGTTGCTGAGTTATGAGTGCAGTCGGACGGCTCAGGTGACGGAAAATCCAAAATTTTTTGTTACAGCAGATGTTAGTATAAAGTTTGTATGGTAACTTTTATAAGAGATAGGTTTTTGGAAGGCAATACTAATAGTCACTCCTTATATATAGAGTGAGTGCCTAAGAAATTATGTTCTTTCCCAATATCCGGATTGAAAAATAAAAAATTATTTTTCAATCCCAATCTCGGAATTAAGAAATAGAAAATTATTTTTATCCGCAATGTAGGGATTAAAAAATGAAATCTTTTTTAACTCCCAATTTTGGGATTTAAAAATAAAAAATCATTCTTAATCTCAATGTCGGGATTAAAAAATAAAAAATTCTTTTTCATCCCGATGTTGATCCAATTATTTCTTAAATGCATTATTTGCAACCCCGGTTAGAACGTTTGAATGCCGCAAAAAGAACGGATGTGTTTTTGAACATTTAAAAAGCTTCACGAGAATCCTGACGAGATTTCGCAAAAGAAAATGGCAACAGCAAGTGTCAAATTTTTCTCATTAATATCATACTCCGAGCGATTGAAATTGTAAATGGAAAATACATGTATTTATCCTACGCATCAATGATTTTTTTTCCGAGTATATTATTAATAAGAAAAATTTGAAACTAAGTACACTTATTTTGCATAGTATGTTCTATAAAACCAAATTTTTTCAATTTTTTTCGTTTATAATTTTGTTAATGACAAGCTCTGTAGAGCTGCCCAAAAAACGAAATATGGGCATCTACAGAGCTTGTCATTCACAAAATTATGAATGAAAAAAATCCAAAAAATTGGTTTTGTACACCATACTATGCACAATAAGTGTACCAAGTTTCAATTTTTTCTTATTACTATTTTTTCTCATCAAATTTTTTCGTTCATAATTTTGTGAATGAAAAGCTCTGTAGAGATGCCCAAAGAACATTTAAAATTTCAATCGCCTGGTGGTGCGTTCTCCAATTTTCCTAGCGCCTCCAAACTTAAAACAGATTTTTTGTGATACACCTTGATTATGTTTTTGGGGTGGCACCGAACTTATTCTGCCAAAGCCTAAATAACTGTCACCCTAGTGTACATTGTGTAAGTATCTGTTGCATACGGCAGGGAGTTTTGGATGCGAATATTCAGGGAATTGCGTCCACAAGCAAGCGTACATGAATACATATTACTGACACATGTGGGTAGGAATATCCCACTTGTAGTATCAGCCAACGTTTGGTCGGTAAGTACTGCTTATTTGAATGCCAGTTCAGCTTAACCGTAAAATGACGGTACTTGTGATCGCATGAGTATTATTAACGTTCATGCTGTTTTTACTTGTTTTTTTACGCTATTGTATCATCTATGCTGTATTGTTTATGAGCGTATATATAATTTTGAGTATAAAAGGATGAGAGAGTTCAATTATTACTGCAATTATCATACATTGACATACTATTTGCATGTGTATAACGTGCGCAGTTCCTGGTAAACAACATACAAAATTTTTTGAATATAATAATTATCGATAACATTGGCGTACAATTTTTGCAGTTAATACTTCTTATGCGACAACGGCCGAGCAAAAGCGTTAAGCGAAAGTGTCCGTTAAACCGAACAAGAGAATGGAGGAATATGAGAAGAGAGAGACAGAGCGAAAGCGTTAAGCGAAAGTGTTCATTAAACCGGACAAGAGAATGGAGGATACAAGAAGAGAGAGAAAGAGTGGTGTGTGAGTGAGAGAGAGTGATAGGCCATCAACAGCATGCTCGTGAGTACGTGTTTAGTATGTATAAAGGACAGCAGCGCGCATGCGCGGAGTTGCGCGCCGTTTCATCCGTTGTATGTGTGAGTATGCCCGCGTGTACGTCCTTAATATGTACATAGGACAGCAGCGCGCAAAAAATCATAAAAATAATTAACATCCCCTCCAAAAAAAAACAACTTCTATGAAAATAATCACAATTTCGAAAAACAAAAGAAAAAAATCCAAGCCGTGCAAACGAATGTAATTAGACTTTGAATACACCCGGAATAAACAAAAAATTAAATTAAAATAATGAAAAAATCAAGAATGAAAATAATAAGAATTGGATTAAAATTATAAAAACAATTTTTTTTTTAAATTGAAAATACAAAGAAAACAATTCATACCAAAATAATCCCAATTCCTAAAAAAAAATCAAAGCCATGCAGCTAATGTAAGTAGACAATAAAAAATAAGAACAATAACAGAAAAATAATAAATAAAATATTAAGAATTAAATGATAACAAACGAAAAAATTAACAATGAAACAAATACTAATTGAAAAATAATAATAAAAACATTTAAAATAACAATTTTTAAAAAAATACAAAAAAACCCGATTTCTAAAAAAATAATAACAATATCGAAAAACAGAAGAGAAAAAATCAAAGCCGTACGGAGAATGTCAGTAGACTTCCAAAGCGCGATGGCCTTGGAAGGCGTTTGGAGACGTTCGGAGGCTACAAAAAATAATAATAATTAAAATAATAACAACTTTTAAAAATGACAATTGAAAAAATTAACCATTTCTATTAAACTATTTTTTTCGTTTGTTAGTTTTGGTGTTAGGCTTCTCTCTCTCTTAATTCATCGGCAAAATAATTTGTCGCATCAGCGAAATGCATACAAGTACTCACTTCCGCGGCGTGTGATTGCACACACCCCGATTTTTTTCATCTCCATAGTGCTTTGTGTTGACGTGTTAATTTTTGACGGTTTACTCTAGGTGGTGTATCGAAATTATTGAAACATTAATTGTGGAGCCGATGTTGCGAAATTTTCTCTTTGTTGAATTGTGTAATTTACAGAGGTTAAACGTTTGTTGTTACACTGAGTAAAATTCCCATGGCGGTCAAATTAGCAGTTAAATATTTTGATTTATTCAGCTTGTAATAGAGCTTTGGGCAATGTCTAGGTTCACTTTAAAGTCTCATCGGTCGATGGAACTGACTATTTCCGACTCCAAGTGTTAACGAAAATCGCATTGGAATATCATTGACAGTGATTTTGTTTGACATTCCAGTTATAATTAATCGATTTCAATTAACTCCACCAATGAAGTGAAGAGCTGAACACATGCTGTATAGCTATACAAATGTTTCTGAGTGTCGTGTTAAATAAAATTGAGAACATAAACTTCTGAAAATGGAACATGTGGTCCCTAAGCTGGAAAGTTGTGAGTATGTATTAAAATATTTCTAAGGAACCTGTCGAACTAAATTCGTAAACATAATCCTCCAAATATAAACATATGCTCCCTATGTTATGAAACTGAGAGTAACCATTGAATTATCCTCAAGGGAACCACTCAACTCAGTTCTGGGGGACATAGAGCGCGCAGCACGACATCTTGCGAAGTGAAAAGGTCGACGATTGCTCGTCGTATCAAGTACTACGTGCACATAAATCATATGCCCAGGTGGGGTCGATGAGTAGAGTTTCTACTGGTCGGTGAAGCGGTTTATTTTTATCGACAATGTCGGATTTTAATCCTTAACTCAGTGTGCATGCACATTACAAAATGCATAATTAAAAGAGATTATTAAGGGATGAAAAAGTGAGTGTCTCGATTACATAAATACCGATACGTAAATAAGTTATGACTAATCTTTTATATACGAGGGTTTTTCGTTGTTTTACCCTTCTCAACGTGCAATCTTATTTGGTGAAGAAAATAATAAAAATCGAGTGCTCCTGAAGTGAAAGAATATGTAGTGCTGCATCGATAAGGTAATTTTAAAAAAGCGTAAATACGCCTCAGTTGATTCGCTCCAAAGAATCGCTTAATGCGAGGGAACGCATTCAGTCCATTTATTCGTCAACCGAAGAACATTGTTGAAACGCTGCAATTGAAGGAGGATCGAATTAGGGTTGTTGTTCGGAGGGAAGCAGAACGACGTGATGAAGGGAGAGCGAAAGAGTGTAGTAGTTCGACCACGAAGCACTCATCTCCCGCGGTGGGGCTGGCGCTTTGCGGTGCGAAAAAACATAACCGAAAGGAGACGCTGTCAAGCATTTACTTGGTCCAGTTGAAAGGAAATTACAGTGAAAAGGAAAAAGAATGTATTAATGAATGAAAATGAAGGGAGCGATATTATTTGATATACTTTAGCTTGAATACTGTAAAAACTACTGCAACCTAAAAAGAGGTTTCCGAGAATATAAATTCGTATATACGTATATATGTTTAACGTTAGCATGAATTCACATAAGCCAGTGATTGATGTTCAGCGTCCATCCGGAAGAGCAGCCAGATTGACGGCACTAAAGGAGCCTGTGAAAAGGAAAATGCCCGGTGAGGTTTCACATACACGATCTTGAATCGGCCATGATCTGGCATCCACGCTTACGTCGACAAAAAAAATTCGTCTTTGCGGATCGATGATCCACAGAGAGTCTAGGGGTAAATGAACGATCAAGACAGAGAAGGCGAAGCTGTATACTATACGTGTCGGAATTGATAAGCGATTTTCACGATGCACGATTTGTTGGATGATCTGCTCAGGACGAAAAAGGAATTTATTGCACTCCGTACGTGAATACCTATTTTACGCCATCGTTCAATAAAATTTTGTATGACACTCGTACGAAAAACTTTTTCGGACTCGTGTGATTGCAGCATTCGCCTTCGGCTCATGCTGCAAACTCACACCCGTCAGAAAAAGTTTTATCGTACTCGTATCATAATGAACTATTTGTAAGGAAACATATTGAAAGATATTCGTACTGCAAGGGAAAAGTAGAAGCGTGTGTGAAAAAAAAGAAGTAAGGTACCTGCGGGTAATAATGGTAGCAAAGGGAGATTTGTAATAAAATGAAAAATATATAATTTTATCAATAAGTATTAATGATAATTATTATTCAAGTGCATTTTCTATTAAATATAAACGAAAAATGGTAATTTTTACCATAAACAAAAACGAAATTAAACATTCAAAAAAACCTTATCAGTAGGCCTTATTTTACTATAGGAGGGTAATAAGGCCTACGGCTTTAACATGCTTAAATAATCGGGCTATACTTAATACATTTGGTATTTGAGATCAATAATTACATCAATGCCTTTCTGTAACCTTAGAAGAACTTAACATTCTTCTTTCCACTGCTCTGACAGCTGATACCAGGTCGTTTTCTAACCACAACGCTGGTTTAGGAGGCTTCGGGATCGAGTCACTGAAATCAATCATCAATTAATAATAAATAAAATTGAGTGGAGGATACACTCTCCTATAATGTAAAAAACAACATCATTAAAAAAAACCGCTGACCACATATTTCAGAAAAATAACAAATAACAAATATTTGGACCATGATACGTTATTTTTATCGTTAAGATCATCGAAGTTGATATTCATGAAGGTAAAGACTAGACTGAAAAAAAAAATACAGCCAACCCCGCCTTGGGGTTGAGCGTTATTCCATTCACTCAAAGAAAATTCATTTACATCAACTAACACTATGTTGATACAACAAAATGAATTTCATTGAGCTAACCCCATGGTTCTGTTGCCAGGCATACATTAATTCAACTGCAAGTACCGTTGAATGGAACACATTTGGTTTCGAATAAATAGTTTTTTCGGTTGAGCCAAACTTCTGTACGCATGCTAATCAATTACACGTGTATTTGTATCTAATCTTGTGAAGTTAGTTTAATAAAAAAAAACCATCGGCTAAAGTAGTTTGTCGTTTAATTGAACCTTTTAATACAGTTGATTTAGCATCACATGACATGTTGTAATAAAAATAATTTCAATTCATCTAAACGAAATCGCAGTTAAGATAAATAATTTATACCTGTGAAGCAATTCAACAGACTTTGCTGAATCAACAAACGATCAAGTTGTTGTGACAAACTATTCCGTTCAGCCAACCCCGCGACTCTTGCCGATGTAACGAATGTATTGTTGAATCGGCTATATACACTACTCACTACGGCTATATATATTTACTGAGTGAGTCGCGGTAACAGCTGAGCAAAACATATAAGTTTTGAACCAATAATCTTTCAATTAAACCAAACTTCTTGCCGTATTGGTATAAAGCACCGTTAGATTAGACTATTTCTGTTATAACATAGAACTTTCTAATTTTAATACTTAAAGCCGAGATGCTGCCGCGTCTCTTGATACGTCACCTAACACTTATATGTTTTATTCTTCCCGAGTATTTATTAACCAACATTAAAAATCGAAATAAATGAACACCGGGCCAATTCGAACTGGCATACACGAACTCCAATTGAGTTAAAATTTGTCATGCATATGTAAATCGGATGACAATGCAATATTATCACACAAAATTTGCTTGAAAATTGTTTCGCAACAAAAAATGTTTCGCATAATTTTCTGCAAAAAAAATGTTTCGCTAAATTTTTTGCAAAAAAATTGTTTCGCAACATTTTTTTGACAAAATTGTTTTAAGCAATTGATTCGCAACATTTCTCGACAAAAACTTTGCGCAACAGTCTTTTTCCAAAAAACTTTCTGAAAAAATTTTTTTGCATAAATTTTGGAGAAAAATGTTGCAAGCAAATTGTGTGAAATAACTTTGTCTAACAAATTTTCCAGAATAATTTTTGTGGGAAAAATTTTGCGAAAAATTTTTTTTTGCAAATATATATAAATTACTAAATTAATTATTTTACATCATAAATACTAAAAAGTAAAAAATAAATAAACAAAAAAAAAATTCTTTAAAAACAAGCTTATATTAGATGTTAATAAAAAATAATCAAAAAGTTAAAAATAATTTTATTCCGATTGGATACAAGTTTTCAAATAAAAGCATGTAACATTTTAATAGGAGAGGGAAAAAAGAGGGTGTAACAAGCTTTAATTTGAAAACTTATTTCCAATCGGAATAAAA